>CANNZV010000422.1:446973-491079 GCA_947561585.1 Caprella mutica
CTGAACCCCAACACGCTTGATATTCAGCGCTACCCCCCTAGTTACGATATACTCTTTCCCACTGACGGATGATACCAAATGGACCTCAAGTGGCAGAAGTACTTCCAAATCACTAGCTAAAGGTCTTCTTGGTTTGAGAGCCTTGGTGTTAACTTATTTTCAGTGCCACTAGACATTCTCATTTTGAAAGAGCGTTGCATAGTTTCTAGTGTTTGTTGTACGTTATAATTATTTGTTAGGGTATATCACTGGAAGCGTTGCTTTACGGGGCTCAATGCAACTCTAAATACTTATTTCTACATATCTTAATTCAATGTTATTGCATTTAACTACTTAGGTAAGCGAGACAATGTTTGTAATCGTTTGATCTAACACCAAGGCCTCGTTTTGTCAGAGGTTTATACTTCAATTCACATCTAATCGGAAGTTTTCCTATAAAAAAAAGTTTAGAAGAATCTGCCTATTTGGATTTATGTCTAAATCAGTCATATTTTTCACCAAAAAAATCCACTTATTATTGTTATATTTATTCTGGATGAAGCCAAGCTACGTATGTTAGAATTCTATTTGGCGGAAATATTGTTATTAGTTGCATATTGATATATTAGGTTTTATGAAGTATCCGATTTGTATGAACTTTTCATGGTTTGAAAAGGAGATAGCTATTTTAATGGAGATATGCTGTTTAGATTTAATAAATTGTTTAGCCTGAAGTGATGGGCAATAGGTTACATATATTAGATACCTACATAATAATAATATTGTTAAACGATTGATAATTTTATAATGGATGTAATGTAATATGAGGATGAATACTATATTTATCATATACCTACTGCAAGAGAAATTAAGTGTTTGACACTATATAGTTTCTTGGAAGTTAAAGAGAAATCATTTCGCACAAACCTTGCTCAAATAAAAAGTGTTCTAAGAGGTTGAAACCTAGTCATTCTTGTACCACGCATGCGCACTAACCTCTTCAGAAGAACGCTTGCGGAGGCCTTTCTCTTTAACGTTCCAAGAAAGCCTTAAGGGCCGTACACATACATGGTTTTTTGAGTATTTCAACCAGACTTTTTGCTGATACCTCCAGGTATCATGGATACCAATTAAATTATAATTTTTATTGTTTTTTCTTATATGATTCAAAAGTCTCGTGGAAAAAGTAGGAGGAGCTTAGCAAAAAGTCTGATGGAAGGACTCAAAAAACCCTGCTTGTGTACGGCCCCTTATGTTCGACTACACAAAACCACCGTACAAATGTTTTTCCAAGTGAGAGTAAAGTTATAGGAGCTCTCTAAACCGTTAGAGTTAGCACTTTTTTCTATGCCGATTGGTCTAGCAGGTAAATTTAGTCAAAGAACAATAATAAGAACATCATCACGGTTTAATTTCTCTGTCAGATAATGCGTGTTCAGTTCTCTCTGTTCTTAATAGTAAATAACTACTGCTCAATGATCTTAAAAAATCATATTCATTGGTCTCCATCTTTATGTCTTCAAAATAAACGAATAATCCTATAGTTTGTTAGAACATGTTTGAACTTGACGGAAGATGCTTGAACTTGTTTGTACTTGTTTGATCCTGTTTGAACTTGTAAGTTATTTATTTCGTGCAACTAACATTACAGAGGGTGCAAACCTTATTAATAATAAGTTGTTAAATCAAAGAGCAGTGCTTTGCAATACGTTATCACTAGGTAAATTGCAGTCTACATAGGTTCGTGTTCATTGAAATCATTTTCTACTGACGAAGGTTACTGTTGCCAAATGAGGTTAGAGCCCTCAGTGTGTTATTCAAAATAACCCTCAAATGTGTTATATTAACTCACATGTACTAACTTAGTGTTTAGTAGCAATTGAATCAGTATTGTTTGTAGAGATCTACTTTGTTACTGCTCATTGATCTGCTATATACGTAATGTATTATTTCACCGAGACAGTTTAGGGTTTATCGCAGATGATTTTTAAAGAAATCAGTGTTCAATGGCAATGTTTTGGTGTTTTTATGTCTGCTTTACACAGTTTGATGCAAACAGTAGAAACAGTCACTGCTTTTATACAAAATGTCTAGCCAATCACGGCACGTTAAGTTCATCCATCCAAGAGTAGAAATAAAGAGAAACCGTTATGACTAGTTTGTAAGAAAAGATAAAAACATAATAAAAAATAATTACAAGTTCCTGGTAACTATTCTGAATTTGGGTACCGAAATCAGAACGCCTTTGTAACAGATTTAGGCATTTCAAATTCAAATAGATTCCTGACTTGTATTTCCATCTGAAATATTTTCCTAAAATGTGCCAAACGTTTTTACGAATGTTTATTTTATTTGTATCATTTAGTAGGGACGTAACTGGTAAACAGTAGACGTAAGTAAGGAGAAACCCAACCATCAACGAACTTTCTGAAGCTCGGACAAGATGACACGCAATATTTTCAACATTGAAACATGGTTCAGCTTGTCAGAACATGTTTAATACAACTTTGAACTTGTTAGAACATGTTTAACATTATGTGCCATACAACACAACAAATGCAGTGTTAGTAGATAATATTAAGAAAAGTATTAAGTTAGTTATTGAGGGAAAAATGTTTTGAGATGTTTTTTGTGTTGCATTATTGTTAAGGGATGCATAAGATGTTAGAGATATGCAGTAGATCCCTTGAATATCTACATTTAGTGCCCTGCTTTTAACCTCACAGAAGATAATGTATATTACTTACCTCTACTCTTAATTAACTATATATAGTCTCATATATTTAGAAGAAAACACAGTATCAAATACGGTATCGTTTATTTTACGTTACATTTCTCTGTTAAAATATTCAAATTTTATTGATAGATGACTAAACTGATAAACGTTTTGTAATAGCCATAGAAAGATGAGAAATGTTCAGATGAAATATTTCCGATCTCATCACGCACAAATACTTTCCTTTGCAGTTCTCAAATCATTTGAAATTGTTACGGTGAAAATTTAGTGAGAATTAAGTGAAGTGTATCAAAATATATGTTAATGAGCTACTCATTGTTAAGCCAAGAGTGTAATATTAATGCACACGAGTAACTGCCTTCTGTGTGCACACACCAAATGAAAATGAGAATGAAAACGCCCTTAGAGTGAATATGGTGACTAACTGGCAATAATACACCATTGAATGTGGTGACGAACTGGCACTTATAGTGAATGTGGTGAGTCTGGTGACTAACTGGCACTTATAGGTTCTCCTTGCCTAAAGCCATGCCATTTTCTGTCACAACTCTAATCACTTAAAGGTCACTTTTACAATTTGCTACAGTTAATAGCTTTATAAATACTCTGCAACAGTGATACAGTCTCTAACCTTGTATCAGTGATACAGAATATGATTCTGCATCATTGATGCAGTGCCTTTTAGTATCAGTGATACTTACATAAGCGACAGCAGCAGCAAATTGTAACATTCCTATTTTCTTTATTCGTTGAATGTGCTTTAGAATTAAGACTGAGGTTCCACAGACTAATGATATCCATTACCAGTCTCTCTCTCTCTCTCTCTTCACTCTAGCAAGAGAAATAAGAGTACTCTTTACTCTAAGAAGAGGTTAAGAGTACTCTTCACTCTAGCAAGAGAAATAAGATTACTCTTTAGACTAGCAAGAGGTTAAGAGTACTCTTCACTCTAGCAAGAGCTTTAAGAGTACTCTTCACTCTAGCAAGAGCTTTAAGAGTACTCTTTACTCTAGCAAGAGAAATAAGAGCACTCTTCACTCTAGCAAGAGATATAAGAGTACTCTTCACTCTACGAAGAGCTTTAAGAGTACTCTTTACTCTAGCAAGTGAAATAAGAGCACTCTTCACTCTAGCAATAGGGTCAAGAGTACTCTTCACTCTAGCAATAGGTTCAAGAGTACTCTTCACTCTAACTACCAATAGGTTCAAGAGTACTCTCCTCTTACCAACTCTCTTTTTGGTAGCTCAGGACAAATCATGTGTCTCTCAAGGCAATAAAGATGTATGTTATTATTTTAGATCTATTTTGGTACGTGCTTCATGTCTGTTCTTTTGAAAGTTATAGAGAAATGTAAGACTAGGTAGAGAATGTATTGTATGCTTTCCGTTTAGTTTCTCTCCGCCATCTTGTAAGTGTATAGGAGGGACATTCTCCTATGGAATACTAGGCTCAAGAAGTGAAATCACACATGTAGACTAGGTAACGAAGTAATCAAATGTAGTCATGATTTAGGTATTACCCTTATGTTGTTCAGTCTTAGAGTAACTCTCCATGTTTGATTGTAATCAACTTATTCGAAGAAATAGCCATTTATTGTATTTCAAATAGGTCATTTTAGTATTTTGATATTGTATAATTATGGTTTCGAATTGAAGAAAAAAAGGATTCCACAGTGATGATTTTGATATTTTATATTGTGTTTATTAAGTCTCATATAATAATGATATTTATCAAGTGTCATATAATGTATGACGTTAAATAAGTGTCATATGATATATGATTACAGCCTTAGATTTAATTCTAATAGATTGACCGCTTTATCCACAACTTAGGTTTTGTTTTCCTTCTCATAATGTCTCATTATTTTATTTACATTATTCATAGACAATAATTCCAGAGAACTATTTTCATTGAGAAACTGTTCAATATCCATGGAATATGTTTCTCTGACTTTAGCAATTCCTAATCAAAAGATTACAACGTTATAGAAGAGATCAGTGAGAGTCTTAGAGTAACCAATAAGTACGTAGATGTGTGCTCGTCACGTTATAACCTTATAGCTTCAATTAATGTAATGATATAGTACTGAATAAATATACGTAGGCAATGTGTTATCAAGTCCTGGAGGTATGTTAAATTATAAGGGAATATTGATACGTCTTTCATTACCCTCATGAGTCACTATAGTATACAATATATCATTTAACAAGATAAAAGTTGGTATATAGGTCTTTTACCTCAAAAAAATTTCTATCACATCTGAGAACTATTTATTTAATTCAATTAACTGTTAGTGTTTTTAACCTGTGTTCAATTTATCTTGAAATCCTTTTTCAAATTTTTCGTTTGTTTCTATCGCTAGTGTACATACAGAATATCAATTTATTTCATATTTTATACAACATACTAATTACCTTCGCAAAATGCAGAAAGGTTATATTATAGACGTCATTTATTTATTTATTTATCATCTTCCTATTCGAATAACTGAAAAAGTGTTCAACCAAATTGCCTGAAATTTGGTGAAACGATTGGTCAATGTCCAGTGACCTGCTGGTAGAATTTTGGGAGCGACCCGGTGAAAGGTCAAGGTCATGGTCTTTTATAACTCAAAAATTGTTCAACCAAATTGTCTGAAATTTGAATGGACAATGTCCAAGAACCATTTGGTAGAATTTTGGGAGAAATCTGGTCAAAGGTCAAGGTCATTTATAACTCAAAAAATATTGAACCATATTGCATGAAACTTGGTAGATCGATTGGTCACTATCCAGTTACTAGTTTATTAGATTTTGTTAGCAAACGTATAAGTGGCAGCGAAGGTATGCGCTCTACTGAGTGCACGTAATCTAGTTTAATAATGCATTAGCTACAATAACGTACCGCGTTCATACGTTATCCAACTTAGATTAAGCCCATATTATTAAAGGTGGCTACACACGTTCATGCAAACTTGACAAGTTTACTTGCGCAAGTATTTGCACAAGTGTTGGAGTATTTCCCTTCGCCACCACACGATACAAGTATACTTGTACAAGCCTCCTGTTCAAATTGTAACTATGTCGAGTTCAGATGATGATGCGCTTGGTCTGACAGTTTTTTTCATGTACTTAAACGAAAGTCTCAAAAGAAGAAACGAAATGAGTGGTAAAAAGAGTGGTTGAAAAAAGGAAAACATGTTCTCATGTTAACACTGATTTTAGTTGAAGGTTTAAATAATGGAAACACATTGAATTTATTTAAAAATTAAGTTTCTACAAATATATACACTAGTATACATTCTAAATTATAAACAATTTGGCTTTTCTTCTATCAAAATTATTTTTTGTCTGTTTCACTACAAAATTATCTCAACAATTTGAGAAATTGCCATCAAATTGATAGAATTCACTAGATGTAAATGTAAAAGAATACTCATTTTCTTTTACATTCATCGTAATTGTTTTCAAGTCTTCAATATCCTTAAAAGCCCGTATTACACTGTGGCGCTCGCCATGGCGGTCGTTACGGTTTGGTTATTTTTCTCTCTAACTCCGCCCCTTTTCTCTCTAATAGCAAACAATTCCATGGCGAGCGCCATGGAATTGTGATCGCTCACTGTGCGATAGGACGAACACCGCCACCGTTTTATAAGTGATGAAATTGTCACTGAAACCTGCTAAAGAGATTTGAAGTAGTGTAAAATGTATTTTGTTTCATTTTACAATTTATTTAAGACTTTGTATGGCTACTGCTGCGTGATACAAAAAAAGAATGAACGCTTCTGTGTAGTGTCCAGTGTTGCCATACAATCAATGAAATTAAACTTTTTAATATATAGGCATGGAATTGCTTCACACAATTATCAAAAAGACAATTAACTAAATATATATTCGTGATGACATCGAATTTTAATGCTACGATTCATTTCATAGTAATTTTTTCAATTTTCCTTAAATTTCAATGCACGATCACTGCCATATTGACTCGTCTAGTGTAATAGCAATTTAGAGAATGGCGAGCGCCATATCTGTAGAGACCCTACAAACAACAGTCTGTCGATTCGATGGAACAATCCATCGATTCGAGATCCCATGCAATCGAAAAGAAATCGAATCGATATAAGTTGTTTATAGGGGAGAGACAACAGCGCCATGGCGAGCGCCACAGTGTAATACGGATAACTGATATTGATATATATGGTCTATTGAATGAGAAATCATAGCTCAAGGAAGTGAAATCATTCAGGTTGCCATATAGTGAATAATTTCAATATCTAAGAAGCTAATAATTACAACTCCTCCCTCTCCTTCATTCTATGCATTTGTAGCACCAATGACCGAGCCGGTGTCTGCATTCTCTTGATATTTTCCGCTTTTTAGCTTAAATCATCAGAGTTCACGCCGTTTTCTGCAATTTTGTAATGGCACGCTATGTCATTCATGTTTGATTTCATTGCTCTTATTTTGATTTTCATATCAATTTTTAGAAAGCAGATTTGGTAATATTTAGCTTAATAGTAGGTATCTATTTATTGTTTACAATTTAAATTATTTTTTAAGTGCTTAGGTATCTGACGAGTGACGACTGACCTTATCTCCTGCCCCTGGATGTGATGATGGATCTCCCATCATCTCCGTAAAGGTCAACGGGACAAGAAGACAAGAACCGTAAATTGGATTTAGTTTTTATTTTCAGTAACAATAACCAGTTTCTGTAAAAAAGAGAGCACTACATACTGAAATAGGTATATAATATACCTAATAATATTATGTAACAGTATCACTCCAGTCTGTATTTCATGGTAAATTCCACCGACATGTCGGTGGAATTTTTTCCCCTTTGAGAATAATATTCTGGCAAAGTCGGTGGATTTTTAGCTATTTATTCCTATGTTACCATTAATTTTTGGTGGAAAAATCAAAAATGGGTAAAATGTTGGTGGATCTGTCAAATTACTGGAAATTTATGGTGGATTTTTTCAGCTTTTTCAAAAAGTCAGTGGAATTGTGTGCACCAAATACAGACTGGGTATCACTTAGTGACGGGTACGTAGAAACACCGAAACGGACCGAAACAGACCAAAAGGGAGTCTAATATGTCCAAGTAATAAAGCATGTCCAAACTCGCCATTTTAATGGCGAGTTTGTGACAGTTATTTTGAGCCCTTCAATTGCAAATGGCGAGTTTTATCTATTTTTCTCCTATGCTACAATGTTATTTTGGAGAGAATTTATGAAAATTTGATCATTTTGGAGAGAATTTGTTGAATTTTGGAGAGAGCTGGAGAGACAAATGGCGAGTTTATGAGACATACTATTTTACTTGGTAATATGTATGTTAAAGAACTGTTTTCATCATTTTAAATGCTCAATGAGGTTATATATTGCCAGTCTGCAGAACATGGGACATTTTTATTTTAACATTTTCTGTGTGAACAATCCTTAATTTCCTCCTATATTTACATGTTTTTTACTGAGAACAGAAGCCAAAATAGAGGATTTCTTGGAGAACACTTTACCAGTTCCTGCAGTCTGGATATATTGCCTAAGAACACTTGGATGCCAGTCTGAAAAGAAGGTCACCTCAGACCCAGGATTTTTTGCAGAAATTGTGATTTGGGCGCAGCAAATAACATGGGAACATAGGAATTAAATAGAACTTGGGCGCAGCCGCGCAGGATTAATCCACAAATCCTGCTGTACTTTTCAGACTGGCTTGGATGAAAACTGGAACCGACCAAAATGAACCAAAACGTACCGGAACGGAGTCAAATATGGATGCTAGAATACTGTTTACATCATTTTGAATGCTCATGGAGGTTATTAAAGAATGAATAGTTGCATTAACATATAAAGAGCTTAATAAAGAAAAACTTACTTATTACATGAGACTGAGTAAAAACGTACATAATTGTTAAATAAGTACAAACGTACTCATTACATGAGTAAAAACGTACTTAATTGTTAAATAAGTACAAACATACTTATTACATAAGTACAAACATACTTATTACATAAGTACAAACTTACTTATTACATAAGTACAAACTTACTTATTACATAAGTACAAACTTACTTATTACATAAGTACAAACTTACTTATTACATAAGTACAAACTTACTTATTACATAAGTACAAACGTACTTATTACATAAGTACAAACGTACTTATTACATAAGTACAAACTTACTTATTACATAAGTTCAAACTTACTTATTACATAAGTACAAACTTACTTATTACATAAGTTCAAACTTACTTATTACATAAGTACAAACTTACTTGTATGATCGGTGGTCTCCGAGGGGGTGTTTCTTTTATTTATATTGCCGTATGGGCATTTCCAATATTCATATTCAATATTTTTAGCAGTTATGTTCTTCCTTTCACATGGTAGCGTGGTTATTAATTAGTGCCGAGCGGCCATTTAATTACGACGTGGGTTACGATTCTTCCTAGAAAGAATAATCAATTTGCCTAATTTACTGTTTACGTTACATTTCAATAATAATCACTAATTCCACCACTTCATTAAATAACATCAAATCAAATATTGTACCAAAATAACAAGGTTAAATGAAACACAGTCATAGTTTAAATTAGGTGTACTCTTAACTAAGTAATAGATCAGACAAAAGGTTCGAGAAATAGTAAATTCTACCTAAAAATCGTACAATTAAATCAATTAATCAAATATCTACCTATGGAGGAGTTTAACTTACAAAATGGGTCAAGCTTTGGAGGTTGAGAGTATACTTTTCACAAATAAACACTGACACAATCACTGAGGGAATACGGGTGGGGTTACTGATTTTCTAATGGAGTTGATGCGGCTGGAAACTCTTCGGAACCACTGTACTACTACTAGCGTATTGGGAACAGCTGAAGTCCTTCACTGGAACTTTGTTAATTGACGTGGAAGACAACTCGTGCAAATCTCGGTACGATGATGGTGACTCTGGCTTCAGACTCCTACTGCTCATTGAATGTCTGCTCAGCAACATGAGAAGTTGTTCTGCAATGTTAGAAGTTATTCTGCAATAGACTTCAGTTCTTGGTTAGCGTCAGACCGGGTGGCTTTGCGCACTTAAACATTCCGGGTGAAGTTGCGCATCGGTAATTGACGGTGAATGCGTGAAAATATTTCAAATCTGACAACACCATTGGAAAGAGCAGCTCTTAAACCCCCTTGTGCATAAATTTCACGAAAATCGTAAGAGATTAGGTATAGATACTAAGTGTTCAAACAAAGACCTATGTTTTTTATGGCAAAATAATTATTTTGGACTAGAATCGAATCTCCGCGAACTATGCTGTAGTGTTGATAATTATGCTCCAATTTGATTGCAATTTACGTTGGATACGCATAATTTACTGCAGATTAACGTCATGTAAGATGATTTTAATAATAATTATAAATTATTGGGATATAACCAATATACTAGATGCGCAAGATCACCCTGGGAATATTTCACGGGTGGACTTGCGCACATTTATTAATAAAGTTAAAGAGCTCTTATTCATTAATAAACCTGTGATATTCATCCCCGATACTCCTATATCACGGCAATTCCACAGCAGCCTCCCGGCAGTTGCACAGCAGCCTCGCCCTCACGGCAATTGCACAGCAGCCTCGCCCTCACGGCAATTGCACAGCAGCCTCGCCCTCACGGCAATTCCACAGCAGCCTTGCCCTCACGGCAATTCCACGGCAGACTCATGGCAATTGCACAGCAGCCTCACGGCAAATGCACAGCAGCTTCACGGCAATTGCACAGCAGACTCACGGTTATTGCACAGCAGACTCACGGCAATTGCACAGCAGACTCACGGCAATTGCACAGCAGACTCACGGCAATTGCACAGCAGTCTCACTGCAATTGCACAGCAGTCTCACTGCAATTGCACAGCAGTCTCACTGCAATTGCACAGCAGTCTCACTGCAATTGCACAGCAAACTAACGGCAATTGCACAGCAGACTCACGACAATTGCACAGCAGACTCACGACAATTGCACAGCAGACTCACGACAATTGCACAGCAGCCCCACGGCAATTCCACAGCAGCCCCACGGCAATTCCACAGCAGACTCACGGCAATTCCACAGCAGACTCACGGCAATTCCACAGCAGACTCACGGCAATTCCACAGCAGACTCACGGCAATTGCACAGCAGACTCACGGCAATTGCACAGCAGACTCACGGCAATTGCACAACAGACTCACGGCAATTACACAGCAGACTCACGGCAATTACACAGCAGACTCACGGCAATTACACAGCAGACTCACGGCAATTCCACAGCAGACTCACGGCAATTCCACAGCAGACTCACGGCAATTCCACAGCAGACTCACGGCAATTCCACAGCAGACTCACGGCAATTCCACAGCAGACTCACGGCAATTCCACAGCAGACTCACGGCAATTCCACTGCAGACTCACGGCAATTCCACTGCAGCCTCTCGGCAATTGCACTGCAGCCTCACGGCAATTCCACAGCAGACTCACGGCAATTCCACAGCAAACTCACGGCAATTCCACAGCAAACTCACGGCAATACCACAGCAGACTCACGGCAATACCACAGCAGACTCACGGCAATTCAACGGCAGACTCACGGCAATTCCACGGCAGACTCACGACAATTCCACAGCAGACTCACGGCAATTCCACAGCAGACTCACGGCAATTCCACAGCAGACTCACGGCAATTCCACAGCAGACTCAAGGCAATTCCACAGCAGACTCACGGCAATTCCACAGCAGATTGGGGCAGTTGCATAGAAGATTGGGGCAGATTCACGGCAGTTGCATAGCATATCGGGGTTAGATTTTCTATGCACAGTTTATACATAGGATGGACTTGCGCACTGCGCAGTTTCACATTGGGTGAATTTGCGCATTGCGCAAGTACACCCGGTAATTGCGCAAAATTCACCCGATTTATCCCCACGATCTTTGCGCACAGTTTTTCGATGATAACTTTTTTTTCTATTGAACTTAAAGAGTTGAAACTTGGTGAGCACCTAGGTCTATCCTTCATCTATCTGCACACAAAAAATCAGATTGCTGACTTCTCTAGTTTTTTTGTAAAATCAAAGTATGCGGAAAATGCGCAAAGCCACCCGGTCCGACGCTACAACTTACCACATCCTGTCTAGTTTGGCTTCGACTCTGCCGTAAAGAATACAACCTCTGCTGCCTGGATCCATTGAATTGCAAGATTCAGCCACTTGCCAAGGATCCTATCTCCACCACTATGACGGGCGGAAATCTTCATCGACTAAGTCCTGCGATGGTCACCTAAGGCTGGGGTGAGAGAAGACTTCACCCCGCCAGGGTCTTATCCAGACCGGTAAACTACTTAAGACTCTATCGTAAGCAGAGAGTGACGACAGACAGAGTAGGACTCCCTTCATAATCTCAATCCACCGCTTATATACTCCCCAAATTCATCTAAAACTCCACCCAAATCCAAATGTAAGATGCCACTGATCTCACTTCTCCAATTCAGATTGGTTCTCAACCTCCTGTAGGCTGTCCTTAATTCTAACCTCAACTAATAGAAACTGACCAATTCAAAAATAACTCCTCCTATATTTCTGACTAAACTAATTACTTTTTCACAGAAAAGAAACGGCAAACTTGATATCTGTTAGGATACATGAAACCTCAAAAGCTTGTCATTTCTATAAAGTAAACCACAGAAAACCTCTGGCCTAGAGAAAACAGTAGGTGGTTAATTACCCTCACCAAATGCATTACATGTAACAGAGTTTGAAACTCTTATTCACTCTCTTAAAGCAATAAATATCATTGTCAAACAACCATTCTAAAACCACAAACATTTGAGCAGAAGGGAAATATCCAATGACACTGTTATATTTCAAAGTCACAAAATAATTAACTTCAAATAACAAACCGGTCTGAATATTTTATAACTACAAGTATACTTACTTATGTAATAAGTACAAACATACTTACAACATAAGTACAAACTTACTTATTACATAAGTACAAACGTACTTATTACATAAGTACAAACTTACTTATTACATAAGTACAAACTTACTTTTTACATAAGTACAAACTTACTTATTACATAAGTACAAACTTACTTATTACATAAGTACAAACGTACTTATTACATAAGTACAAACGTACTTATTACATAAGTACAAACGTACTTATTTAATAATTAAGTACGTTTTTACTCAGTCTCATGTAATAAGTACGTTTTTCTTTATTAAGCTCTTCATATGTTAATGCAACTATTCATTCTTTAATAAACCTCCATGAGCATTCAAAATGATGCAAACAGTATTCTAGCATCCATATTTGACTCAGTTTCGGTCCGTTCCGGTTCATTTTGGTCGGTTCCGGTGTTCAACCAAGTGTTCTTTGGCAATATATAACCTCATTGAGCATTTAAAATGAAGCAAACAGTTCTTTAACATACATATTTGACTC
This sequence comes from Caprella mutica, assembly GCA_947561585.1. Lineage (NCBI taxonomy): Eukaryota > Metazoa > Arthropoda > Malacostraca > Amphipoda > Caprellidae > Caprella > Caprella mutica. The sequence goes on from CANNZV010000422.1 coordinate 460,148, forward strand.
CGTTTTGGTCCGTTTCGGTGTTTCTACGCACCGACTTAGTGACAGTAACAGAAACAGATAAATTGAGATTAGAGTCATAAGACTGAACTGTCTGGCATTTCCACCAACATTTTACCCATTTTTCCACTGAAAATTAATGGTAACATAGGAATAAATAGCTAAAAATCCACCAACTTAAGCGACTTCATCAGGATATTATTTTCAATGGTCCATGGACAAAATTCCTCTGACAGTGACCGACTAGACAGACTGTATTTCATGGTAAATTCTACCGACATGTCCGTGGAATTTTTTTGGAGAAAATGTTGGTGGATCAGCCAAATTAGAAATTACTAGAAATTTATGGTGGATTTTTTCAGCTTTTTCAAAAAGTCAGTGGGATTTTGTGCACCAAATACAGACTGGCCAGAGTGGCGACTAGTTGGTCGAAATTACCAATTTACCATGAAATAGAGTCTGGCTACTTACTACGTATATTATCATTTGTTGCCAGCCTGGCCCAGCCAGTCTGCAAAGCATGCACAATCAGTCTCCAGATATTTAATTTTATTTTTAGGGGCAATTTGTCTCCAAAGATTTTTAAATTTCATTCCAAAATGGCCAAAAATCTTGAAATTCTCTCCATCAATTACATGTAAACATCCAGTCTACTGTCTGCAGAATATGGAACATTTTTCCAAGACTCTGTAGAAGTTTTTAACTTTTTGATTGAATTTTAGAAATTGGAAATTTGTAGATCTGGATCTCTGGGTCCAGACTGCAGGAACTGGACCAACTGGTTAACTGTTTTCCAAGAAATCCTCCACAGAAAATGTCAAAAATGTCCCATATTCTGCAGACTGGCTGCGGGTGATCATGAATTAATTCTTATGTTTCCAACTTACCATTAATTTTGCTGTGGGATATTTTGAATTAATTCCTATGTTACCCAGACTGTATTTCATTGTAAATTCCACTGACTTATCGGTGGAATTTTTCTCCCTTGAAAATAATATTCTATCAAAGTGACAAAGCCGGTAGAATTTTAGCTAATTATTCTTATGTTACTATTAATTTTCAGTGGCTAAATGGGGAAAATATTGGTGGATCAGTCAAATATGTTGGTGGATTTTTTCAGCTTTTTGAGCAAGTCGGTGGGTTTTGGTCCACCAAATACAGACTGGCCAGTCTGCAAAGCATGCACAATCAGTGTCTGGATATTTAATTTTTAAGGCAATTTCTCTCCAAAATGGCCAAAAATCTCTAAATACTCTCCCATAATTACATGTAAACATAGGAATTAATTAGAAAATTGTCGCCGAATAATTCAGGAGACCAATTTCAAGGCCTCAATAATCGCCGGATAAAATTCACAACTTCATCCATCTTTTGCAGACTGGCCTGAGACTGGTATGTTACCATTATTCTGAATCTGCTGCTGAGAGTCTAGAGAGTAATTCTCTCAAAATAAAATCTCTGCGGGAGGACCAGTCTACAGAATATGGGACATTTTTAACATTTTCTGTGTTAACAATCCTTAATTTTCTCCTATATTTACATTAATTTTACTGAAAACAGAAGCCAAAATAGAGGATTTTTGGAGAACAGTTTAGGCTCCCAGTCTGAAAAGAAGGTCTCCTCAGACCCAGGATTTTTTACAGAAATTGTGATTTGGGTGCAGCAAATAACATGGGAAGATAGGAATTAATTAGGACTGGGGCGCAGGATTAATCTACAAATCCTGCTGTACTTTTCAGACTAGCAGTTTACCAGTTCCTGCAGTCTGGCGGGAGGAGAGAGGCATTCTGCAGACCGGGTAAATATAGGAATTAATTAATTAGTAAATCGTCGCCGGATAATTCAGGAGACTAATTTCAAGGTTTCAACCGTTGCCGCCGCTGGATAAACTTCACAACTTCATGCATCTTTTGCAGACTGGGTTCATTGTTGGTGATTTTGGTCCTCTAAAATTCTTGAGCACCAATTTTTTAATTTTTGGTGAACTCTCTTAAGTACTAGTGAGATAAAATTATTAATATTTAGAAATTAACTAAAGAAAATTTCTGCTTAATGGTAGAGTACAAAATATGGTGAATCACTCTCTAATTAACAAAATAATTAAGAATGTCTAATTCCGATTGCAAGAACTCTTTTAACTACCCAATAAATTAACGTAAAATATAGATCTGTTGAAATCAAACATATATATTAATTATCATTGCTTCCATTTAAAATAGTCTGGTGATGAATAGTTACTCATTTCATAATCATACAAGTTCAAAACTTTCTTCTAAAGGTTTATTAGATGCTATTTATTAAAGAGAAACACAATTGTTGAAATGACGGCAAATGAAAGTCCAAGTTTGAGTGACCTCTTCACTGAAGTCAAATCATTATGCAGTTACATTGAGAACTCCAGTTTAGACTTCAACTCAAAAGAATATCAGGTGAGTGGTACAAAAAGAGCAAGTGTATTTTAATAGTTCAGTGTAAAGATTTAGCTATTTACTATTTTTCCACACAAGATTCCATCTACTACTTTAATTTCAATTTTCAAAAGAATAGCATTGATAAATTTGGTAGGTAATGTGTTCTTTTTTTCACACGAGTATACTTTTGTTAACATAGTGAATGTTCACAGATTTAGTTTGTCTATTTTTACAGTTATTTTATAATTTATCTCCATGAAATATATGCTAATTGCAGTAATCTTCATACCATGACAATAATCTTAATGCCTTTTTTGTCTACAGGACAAAGTGTCTTCTTGCTGCTCCAAATTAGAAGAACTAACGACTGTAGTGTCCAATGAAAGTATTTTCAGCTCAAATGAGACCATAGCGGAGATTCCAACAGAGCATTTAAAGTTTCTGCTTCTGCCCACCATGCTTGCCAACATGACACTCAAGAGGAAGAGCTCTACTCCTTTTATGGAAGAGAAAAGTAAAGATGCGCCTCCTAGTCAAATTGAGCTGCTGAAGTTAGCCAAAGTTTACTACAGAGATTTTCTGAATAGATGCAAGGACTATAATCTAACCACTGCAAATATTGCTGAAGATGATGTAGTGGAACAAGAAATATCTGTTGCTAAGAGTGGCAAACCCACCCCACAGGTATTTGCAGGTTATTATTTAATAGAACTTAAGCTTAACATTAATTTTACTTTTTTACTTGGGTTCACAGATTAGGATAAACTCCTGAGTTATTTTACAGCTCCACATTTCAATTTATTGATTAAACCTTTAGTTATCATAGATATCAATTAAAGGTAAACTCCTAGTTTAGTTGACCCTATCCAAGGGTCAACTAAACTAGGAAGCGAGTATATAAATTCTATATTATAGCGTTGAACATTAAAAAAATAAGTTCAAATTATTTTATGATATTATGACAGTTGTAATATAACTATTATGCTATTATGATTTTTACAATTTAAATTTAAATGAAAATATATTTTAATATTATTTGAATGTAGTATGTATCTATAATACCAATCAACTATTCAAGACAATGTCTTATGATTGAAAAAAAATATGAACTTTTAAAATATTTTCAATCCTTCAACTATTCAAGAAAATGTTTTCAATTTGTAAACTGTGCCATTTGAACATTCTACAAGTAGAAAAGTATGCGGAAGACTGGAGAAACTGTCTACACTTTCTTCAACACCATGACCTGATAAAAAAAGAAAAATGGTCAACTAAACTAGGAACCGGGTACATGAACCGCTTCCTAGTTTAGTTGACCCTATCCAAGGGTCAACTAAACTTAGAGTTTACCCAATTAAATGTTAAATAATAATAATTATATATTTTTTTCCTTATGATTACTTACTCTAAATATATGGATAATGATTGTTTACTTATCTATTGTAAATTTTATATTTTAAAGGCTGCTCTCTCACCACAGGAATTACGTGTCATGGGTCTCACCAGAGAAGAGAAAATCCAGAGATTTAAGGACAAGAAGTCACTGGAAGAGAAACTCCAGAACATGGAGAAGGTCTTGGCCAATGCGGATGATGAGAGTCGCAGAGCTTATTACCTAACTCTCATAGAGGAAGCCGTGCTAAACTCATTAGATAATCTGGACAGTGCTATTAAAGAGGAAAAAATGCTCGCTAGTATGGCAGCTCTGAGGAAAGATCCTAGAAAAATGGAGGAAATACAGAATAAACCAAAAGCTCCACCACTCAAGTAAAAATGTTGATTTAGTTACTTTATTTCTATTATAGTCAAACTATACAGTGTGTCCGCAAAAAATGTATCCACTGCCATTGAATATTAATCTACGTATCTATGGTACCAATATATTATGGATATTGTCGTGAAATGATGAATATTGTAGATTCAAGGCAGTGGATACATTTTTTGCGAACACACTGTATATTAGTTTTTATCAGTTTCAAATTGAATACAGAATGGTATTTTTTTTTCTTTATGAAATGCTATAAATTTTGTAATTTGGTATAGCTACCTTCTTATCACATTTCCAATTATTATGACCATTTATTATCAATATTTATAATGTTTTAACTTTTCAGACCATTCCTAATCACGAAAGAAAGCACACAGAAAGCTGTGTTTGGAGCAGGTTATCCCAGTCTGCCTATCATGTCCGTAGATGAGTTCTACGAGAAGAGGAAACAAGAGGGATGGTGAGTGAAAAACGTCTCCAATTTGATGGAACTTCAAATATTTTGCGTTATATTTCTTTCCAAACTTATTTTAAATAGGACACAAAAAATATTTTCTTACTGTGATATATATGCACTTAATGTGGAAAAATTGTGTATTTTTATATATAACTGATAGGGTAAGTTACGAATTATCATTTAGCTAGCTCCACATTTTCGGCAAAGATGTGGAGTTTAACGATATTTTGTAACTTACCCTATAATTTTTTTCTCATTTTCTGATTGTGAATTCCTTTTTAGGGGACCAGGAGCTGTGGCTCCACCCCCTCCCACCGGCTGCTGCTCCTCCTCCTCTGGCTCCGTGGTGGTGGAGCATGGGGCTGGGCATTGCGCCTCACATGGGGGCAGAGACAGCCCTCCTCCCGCTCCTCACAATGAGGACTCTGAAGGGGAGCAGAACAGCGATGAGGAGCAGAATGAGGAGAAGAGGGAGAGGTTAAAGGCTAGGGATGAGTATCGAGATGTTCATAGAAGAGGATGGGGCAACACTTATAACCGTAGCTAATGATTTGGAATCTATTGCGCATATCATTTACCTATTCAGTTTATTTAGTTTATCATTTCTTTTATTAAATTCAAGATGAGAAGCTTATCACTCATGTAATTCAATTGCGGAATATATGTTGTGATTTTCATTTCCTCTTTATTTAACCACAATAAGTTACGACAACCATACCTCTTGAGAAATTGGTTGAAAGGATTGAGCACTCCTTGCTTTCGCAGCAAATACTAATAAATTAGTTCACCTGAAGATGGTGAACTTCTTAGAAATTGATTATAAAGGGTGGGGTGTAAAAAGAAACGGTTATTATAAATAGTGTAATGAAAAAGATAATTACAATTTACAGCTAAATAGCTATTAGCTATAATATAAACGTCAATACAAAGTAAAATAATAATTTTATTCAAAATTTCCCCTTTCGATTTGATTTTTTAACTGGCTTAAAAAATATAATAAGCAAGGCAAGGCCTTGACTTTTCTACAAACCCAATTACCTACTAAGGAACTACTTTTCAGAAAAGATATGATTGAAAACTTGTTTCCATACTTACATCCCACCCTATACAGCTAATATTATATTTTACATTGCAGCTGTCTTCTAGCTTAGGCATATTGGTAAGCACCTATAGAAGAACTTATAGTACTTTGAAGGTTCTACTGTTACTTAGAGCTATAGTAGGGTCACGCATTCCACAGTCATGTCTTCAATGATGAGAAGAGTACTCCAAGGAGTTAGTCGTAATAATTTATTTCATTCCTACAGAAGAGTGAGTGTTAAACACTGATAAAATATATTGTAATTAATATATTTTACATCATCAAAAGTGAATAAACTAACTCATTATTTCCAGTCTGTAACCCCTTCCATCACACGAGGCTGCACATCAAACAGTCCCAAAGATGACAAACTGGAGGAGCTGAAGGCAAAGAGGAGTGCCAATTGGAAGTTCCCCATCACGTGGCGCTCTCTCTTCATCACCAGTGCTTTCGGTCTTGCAGGTCTGGGCTTCATGCTCCACTTGAGGAAGGAGAAGGAGATAGGTATGTCCTTCCTTCTTAGGAATTTCTTATAGTAAAATAGTGTGAAAAACTCCTTGTCAAGTAGAGAATGATGACTATTATACACAATATTCTGCTTTTGCCTACTTTCTCTCCGGTATCGAGATTTTGACCTACTTTTTTTCTATGTCCCGTTTTTGTCCTAATTAGAAAATCCTCTTCATTTTTCTATTTTCCACCTTTTAGGATTTATTGGCTAGGTGTTTCACACTTCAATATTTTTATTCACTCTAAAGTAGGTAATATTTTCCCAAACTACAAATATAAATAAAATAATTAAATTTGGTAGTTTTTAGAGAAAAACCTAAATAGTTCTGAACATTGTTATAGAGCAACTTTGCTTGTATTTCTCTTTCCCTATTGCCGTTGGTAGAATATTCACTGCCTGTGTACCGTCTCCATTGTACTTGCATGTCTTTTTGTTCTTCAATAGGCAGTTGCTAAATAGACTGCACAGCTGTTTGCTCAGCAATATCCTTCCTCTAAAAGTAGCAATAACTTAATAAGCAATGACTTGTAAGGGCATTTTGCAGTGTGTCAGTTATGCAATTATTCTTGTGCGGCTAAGCAATAAAAATTGGTTTAAAGTTGCCTAGTGTAATCGGCCGTTAAGAACTAATAAATGGCAGATTTTATTAAAATACAGTCTTTGTAGCAACCTTAAAAGCTTTTGTTTTTAAAATATTTATTTATCATTCTCTTTTTTCAGCTCTAGAGAAAGAAAGAAGAAGAGTGTTGGGAAAGGCTAAAATAGGTGGTAAATTTGAGCTAGTAGACCACAATGGCAAAGTCAGAACCAGTGAGCAGTTTCTAGGACAGTGGCTACTCATCTACTTCGGATTCACTCACTGCCCTGATATCTGTCCTGATGAACTCGAAAAACTAGCCACTGTAGTCGATAACATTGGTGAGTGGTGAAGTTGACTGAGGGTGAGTGGTGAGCTGACTGAGGGTGAGTGGTGAGCTGACTGAGGGTGAGTGGTGAGCTGACTGAGGGTGAGTGGTGAGCTGACTGAGGGTGAGTGGTGGGCTGACTGAGGGTGAGTGGTGAGCTGACTGAGGGTGAGTGGTGAGCTGACTGAGGGTGAGTGGTGAGCTGACTGAGGGTGAGTGGTGAGCTGACTGAGGGTGAGTGGTGAGCTGACTGAGGGTGAGTGGTGAGCTGACTGAGGGTGAGTGGTGAGCTGACTGAGGGTGAGTGGTGAGCTGACTGAGGGTGAGTGGTGAGCTGACTGAGGGTGAGTGGTGAGCTGACTGAGGGTGAGTGGTGATGTGACTGAGGGTGAGTGGTGATGTGACTGAGGGTGAGTGGTGATGTGACTGAGGGTGAGTGGTGATGTGACTGAGGGTGAGTGGTGATGTGACTGAGGGTGAGTGGTGATGTGACTGAGGGTGAGTGGTGATCTGACTGAGGGTGAGTGGTGATCTGACTGAGGGTGAGTGGTGATGTGACTGAGGGTGAGTGGTGAGCTGACTGAGGGTGAGTGGTGATCTGACTGAGGGTGAGTGGTGATGTGACTGAGGGTGAGTGGTGAGCTGACTGAGGGTGAGTGGTGAGCTGACTGAGGGTGAGTGGTGAGCTGACTGAGGGTGAGTGGTACTGAGGGTGAGTGGTACTGAGGGTGAGTGGTACTGAGGGTGAGTGGTGATGTGACTGAGGGTGAGTGGTGATGTGACTGAGGGTGAGTGGTGATGTGACTGAGGGTGAGTGGTGATGTGACTGAGGGTGAGTGGTGATGTGACTGAGGGTGAGTGGTGATGTGACTGAGGGTGAGTGGTGATGTGACTGAGGGTGAGTGGTGAGCTGACTGAGGGTGAGTGGTGAGCTGACTGAGGGTGAGTGGTGAGCTGACTGAGGGTGAGTGGTGATGTGACTGAGGGTGAGTGGTGATGTGACTGAGGGTGAGTGGTGAGCTGACTGAGGGTGAGTGGTGAGCTGACTGAGGGTGAGTGGTGAGCTGACTGAGGGTGAGTGGTGAGCTGACTGAGGGTGAGTGGTGAGCTGACTGAGGGTGAGTGGTGATGTGACTGAGGGTGAGTGGTGATGTGACTGAGGGTGAGTGGTGATGTGACTGAGGGTGAGTGGTGATGTGACTGAGGGTGAGTGGTGATGTGACTGAGGGTGAGTGGTGATCTGACTGAGGGTGAGTGGTGATCTGACTGAGGGTGAGTGGTGATCTGACTGAGGGTGAGTGGTGATCTGACTGAGGATGAGTGGTGATCTGACTGAGGGTTAGTGGTTATCTGAATGAGGGTGATCTACCCAATGGTGATTAATTGTAGCATACTTCGTCTCTTATTCAAAAACTTTCTGAAATTTCTATTTAATGTTTTCAAATCATTAATATTACAAGAAAAATAAATTGTAGAATTCTTTTGAAAGTGTAGGTATAGCTAAATCATATATAATGGTTTTCTATTTCATCATTCACTTGTTTTCTTTAACCCTTTCATTCACCGGGGTTAATAGGACTAAGTACCTAAAAAATGTGCTATATCTCACACTCAAACAGTCAGTCACAGTTCGCTATAGGTCTAACCACCTAATAGAATAATGCATTATGGTACATATAAAGTGTATAATTAGCATTCACCCTTCAGATGAACACAGAGTGTCAGTGAGGGAGAGTGCAATATAGCCTCTGGTATGAAAGTGAAGTTATGTTATAGTGGTCTGCCTTACCACTATTTTGTAGCTACCTCATAAAAAATTCTTATTCGGCAAATGTTTTTTTTGTGTTTTTTAAATTATCTTCACAACAAAAGTAACGTAATTCAACTATAAAAATTTTAAAAAAATGCATAGAAGTAAAAGTAAATAAAAAGGTTAAAATCTTAATTAATTTTAACTTATTATTAACTTATTATTTTTTAAATAGCTACCATATTTTTTTAATGTTGCTTGTGACTCTGTTACAGCTCCATGAATAACTATAGGCTTTTTTCAGATGGTAACAAAAGTGTGCCGAATATTCAGCCGCTGTTCATCACAGTAGATCCTGACAGAGACAGCGCCTCTCTCATCAAAAGCTACTGTGGGGAATTCCACCCCAAACTATTGGGACTCACTGGTCAGTATACTTAAATAAATAGCAATTATTAAATTCCAAGCAAATATTTTTATTGCTTTATTTTTCGAGGCTAATGTTCCTTATCATTTTGCTGCAAACCGCATGGAATTTGGTAGCGTAATTTTAATTTTATATGCTTTTAAAGATTTTTATAATCAAAACTCTACAAAACCTATTTTACTTCCGACTTACTAATTTAAGAAATTTTCAGCCTGAAGAAAAAGAATGTACACCATTTGTTTTGATTGTCAACTAGGTATTAGGTTTAATAAATCCATTTAATATTCGTGTAAAGGTATAAAATTGAATGAACTTATGATAGAAACGTTTATATACTTTAGGAAACAATTAATATCCAAAATAAAAACCGAAAACGCATGGTTTGTTTATAAAATTCAAATTTGTAATCAAAACAAAAAGTGTACAATCTTCTTCTTGAGCATCAGATCAGTGATTCGCTCAATTGTTGCTCACAGAGTATTAAAAAACTTTAAAAACAAATTATAAAATATATATGGAACCGAATTGTATGCAGTTTGCAGAATAATGATCGTAGACCTTAGTTCTATAATATTATGTTATAAACTCATTTTTTTCCCGGAGCCTGGAGAGGACCTTTAAGTAGTTTATTGGGGTGCCTGTTTCGGAACATTGGCAAAGTAGTAAACATTGTGTGGTTTGATTTACGAACAACAGTTATTGTAATTTGGATTATGTATGGTCTTTTGACTCTTTTTTACCTTGTTTATTATTTTTTTTAACGCTTAGTTTTAGAGGATAGTACTAGAGTTATGCTCTTGAACTACGCGATCTTAGATAGGCTTCATCTAGAGTAACTTTTCTGCACCCATGAGCTTGTCACTGACGGTGTTAGGTGACTTTTTTATGATTTACGAAGCCACTTTCCTTTCAGATTTCTTCTTCCTATCCTCTGTATTTAATTTCCTTGTTGCGTCAGCGATATGGCCATTAGTTCCGAAACAGACGTTAAACCCCAATTAATTGATGATTTTGATCTAGTTACCTTATATTCTATTTTTCTAACTACAGGCACTGTTGAGCAGATTGCTCAGGCCTGCAAATCTTACAGAGTGTATTTCAGTGCTGGCCCAAAAGATGAAGACAATGATTATATCGTGAGTAAATAGACATTCTATTATCACTAGGGTTGAGACAATATGCATTTTAAAATCATAGAACCCGAAAATATTATAGACGAAGAAAATTAAAGAGTATTGAATCAGTCTAAACAACCAGCGGTATACAGCAATAAACACCATTTCAGGTCATTTCGTCTATAATATTTTCGGGATCTATGATTTTAAACGCATATTGTCACAACCCTAATTATCACATACTAGCTACCTAACTGGCAGATAGCTACTTGTTTTTTTTATTATTTATAGAAGGTCTGTTTCTTCTGGCCTATAAAAAAAGCTACTAGAGAGATCCTTTACCTTCCAATTATTCATTGCTATTTTTTCTTAATTAATTAGAACTCTTCAATATAATCAATTAGTAACTAATACACGATACCATATAATTTATATATAAATGATTTATGTATGTATGACCACATCTATCTTTTTTTCACCAGGTTGACCACACAATTATCATTTATCTGATAGATCCTTCGGGTCAGTTTGTAGACTATTACGGACAAAATAAAGACGCCACTCAAGTCACTGATGGAATTCTCCTCAACATGGAGAAATACAAACTCAACTCCAAATAATGCCGAGTCACTGTGATCAATGGAACTGCTAATCGAAAGCTGGTACCTACTTTATAATTGATTGTGTATAGCTATTTTTTTTCGTAAATAAATTTTACTGTTACTAAAACAACTGTTTATTTTCCTCAGTGGGTGCAGTAGAACATACTAAGCTGTCTCATGAGAAGTTTCACTAAAGGGCGGAAGGCTGCATTCAGAGGATGTAGAGTGAAGATTTTTTCTTAAAGTTCCGGTGAAATGCAGAATACAACCTGATATTAACTCCTGATTGATATTAAGTTATGTTTTACCTAAATCCATGTCATTTTCAAGCCCTTTAATTACGGGGAATGAAAGCGTGAATATAAAATTAGACTAGATATTATAACAGAGCTATTCGATTGTGCAACATTTTACAACTTATCATTTATCGTGTTGATGTTATTAACTTATTATATAGTTACTCGCTTTTGATATAATGTTTAGATAGTAGATAAATTGATCTTTAGACTAAATTCAAATATTAATTGAACTATCTACATGTAGACATTTTACCCGATATTAAAAACGAGTAACTATGTAATAAAAACTATCTAAATATGGTAAATAATTTATAGCTGTTATAATGTTTAACTGTTGTTCACGCTTTTTTCTCGTCGTAATTAAAGGGTTTGAAAATGACATATTAGTAACTTATTTATTTAGGTATACATGTAATATCAATCAGGATAAAATCTAAGTTTTCTGCATTTAACCTTACGTTGAGTAAAAAGAACTGTTATAACCACTCAAAGTTCTTTCGCCCTTCATTGATACTTATTATATAGGATGTAATGAAAAAAATTCAAAATATATCAAAAGTATTTAATAAAATGAGTTATAAAACCTAATCCTTTATTTCTCCTCATTACTAGTCTTTCTCTTCAAACTCCCTTTCCCTCCCCCAAATCCTCTCTATCTTTCTTCTGTTTCTGCACTGCTAGTTGCAGTGCCTTTAAATAATTTTCTAAGTCACAGTGTTGTGAGTGTATGTGCTGCGCATGCGCCAGGAAAGGGATCTTGCGTAACGTTCTGCCACTCAGTCCAACACTTTCTCTGAAAAAAAAAATCTGTTTTACACCATGAACAAAGTACATATACTGTATTTAAGTGTCAAAAGTTCTACAACAGTACCTAGGTTTTAGTTTTATATATAATTCACATGAACTGTTCGTTTATAGAATAATGGCTTTAAGAACCATAGAGAGTAGCTAACGATTGGAGTTAAACTATCAAAAAAGAATATTAAAAATAAAAACTGTTTGAACTTTGAAATTCATTCGTCAATAAGAGAATTTGAGGTGTTATTATGGAGTGCTTTATATATTCAGTGTAAAAATTAAAAAGGGCATTGCTATATCTTAATTGTTTAGTTAGCGTTTAGTATATTATTTACTTGAATTAAATTATTGTAAAGCTGGGGTAGTACACAAACCAATTTGGCGAAAATATATAATTTTGATTGCACTGCCCTATAGCTATACTTTCTCCAGTCACAACATAATTAAGATCCCCGCGCACAAGCGTCTTTTTCTTGAGCCCAGAATTTTCCGTTATTTAACTCGTAACATGCGTCTTTTGCCCTCATATCACAGAGTTACATGCTATTCTAGGGTCATGCGTCAATTAACGCACGTCAAAAGACACTCGTATGCTGGGCCTAAAAGAGAGACGCATGTTCACTCACTGCGCAATCCTCATGAGTTGATGTGAGTGTTGTGTGTTAGCCTCACTGGGAGACTGCTTCAGTATCTGTAGTCTGTGATACGTGAAAAGGTCGCACAAATCACCTGAAATTATCCCCACCTGAGAAGAGATGTGCAGAAATTTTAATATAAGAACACACAGTTTGTTACATTAAAAGATTAAAGTAGAGTAAGTTACGAATTATCGGTTGGTTTTACATCTTTGACATTTAAGAAAAAACGAAATAGGTAGCTAGTTGGTATCCATAATACGTGCATGTATCATGGAAACCAACGAAAAGAACAATGACTAGCTATATCTTTCTTTCTCACATGACGAAGATGTGAAACCGAACGATGATTCGTAACTCATCCAATTTACAAATATTTGAAAAGTAAATACCAGTCAAATTGACTTCTTGGTAGTCTTAGTGTTAAAATAATTAGATTGTATTAAGAAAGAATTAATGAGATGGAGAATGGAATAAGTTCTTTTACTATAACAAGAAATATTCTGATGACAGATTTATATTAATTAATCAAATATCATGAGGTGGATGGTTAGAACTAATTAAAGGGAAAAAGAGACTTTTCAATCCTCTAAATAATTGCCTCTGGTTATTTAGGGCAAGTTACGAATTTCCGGACAGTTCCACATTTTCGATCAAATAAGAAAAAAGTATATAATTGAAATAACGAGTGGAGAAATAATTATGTTTTCTTATAAGGTCGATAATGTGAATGTGGAGTTTGAAACTTACCCTTCACTGAAAATGAAACTCTGCAAAATTTCTTCATCATTTTGAAATGTACTTAGTAAGTACTTCTTACCTTAGTAAGTAGCTACTAAACTGCGTCCATCGCTTTATTGCAGATCACTATTTTGTGAATAATTTTAATAATATTGATCGTACAGTAGTGAAACTTTGGTCACTGGAAGATTGATTCCATGTTAGTATCTTACCGAAATATTTTTTGATTCCATGAGAAAATTGGAAAGTTATGAACGTTTATGTATTATGAAGGCATTTTAACTGTCCATCGCTTTATTGCAGCTTTATGAAAAGGCCAAAAAATGGGCGATTAACTTCTACCGAGAGGGTAAAAATTGTAACAGGTCCTGCAGAAGGGTTGACTCTTTTATATTTAGCTTTATAACTTGGAAGGGTTAAGAGAACGATAGTTTCTTTTGTAGAAAATCCCGACACCAACCCATGGAGAGATGAGGGTACGAGGAGAAGCTTTTTCCCCTCGAAATATGCGAAAACTACCCAGGCAGGTTATAAGGCAGCCAAATAACACTAGTGCCTCCATTTTCGACAAGGCTGTCATTGGTTATTCGTCCGAACAGTGTCTTAAATGAGACGACAAGGAACGTGGAGCCCATTTCTAGGCCTCCTATGGACAAGACCCAAAGGAAAAAGGCATTAGATGTACACAGAATTACAAGAAAACAAACTTCCTGCTTGTTCTTTTAACAGATGAGGAAAGAGCCACCCTTGATTGTCTGGATGGATGGGTTAAAGTTTGGATCCTACTGGAGCTGTTTATCCACACTGGGTTCGTCGTCAACAAGGAGGCTGTGGCTTTATGTTTTAAGCGGGCATCATTGGTGAAACGTTAATTGGCCCTTTCCGAGTACCAGAGGGTGTAAACCTAACAATCCAATCCTACATTGCCTCTTTTGTTGAGTACTTGTTCCCTTGGCCTAATAGTTTGCAATTATCTCGTTGGCAAAAGAAGATTTTCTTGCATTACTTCGCGCAATCTCATGCTTGAAGTGTTACAACTTCTTTCCTCATATCTCTGGGCATCAAGTGAGAGACTCTCATGACTTGATTGCCTTGTTCTCTTGTCTTAAATCCCATTGATTATTTCTATTTCTGACCGTTTCATTTGAGACATTACATCAGGACTGTTTTGACGTAAGACCATTGACAGCCTTGTCAAAAATGGAGGCACTAGTATCATTTAGCTGCCTTGTCACAGAGCTGCAATAAAGCGATGGACAGTTAAAATGCCTTCATAATACATAAACGTTGATAACTTTCCAATTTTCTCGTTGATTCAAAAAATATTTCAGCAAGATACTAACATGGAAGCAATCTTCCAGTGACCAAAGTTTCACTACTGTACGATCAATATTATTAAAATTATTCACAAAATAGTGATCTGCAATAAAGCGATGGACGCAGTTTACTCACCTTAGTAAGTAGCTACTACTCACCTTAGTAAGTTCCTTGATGCAAGAGTAGTATATTTGGTAGATGGCCTGGGGAGAAGGCAGGCCAATGTACTGCTTAATGTCTGCCCTGTCTACAAACGCTAAGTCTACTGTCTCTGATATGTTGGATGTCGTCAGGATCAAAACATTGGGATTCCTGAAACAAAAGAATGTATTCAAACTTTGCCAAATGGTATAATAATTGAAGGGAATGATGATATTAATTCAAAAGGGATAATATAATAAAATAATATGAAGAAAATTAAAAATTTTATGGGTGAAACCTAAAAAATTTGAGCTTCAGTTTGCCTCTCTATTTCTAAAATTTCTTCAAAGAAATAAAAATACAAAATTATTCTATAAAAAACATGTGTGGTTTTAATAGAAAAATGTTTTTTTTTAAATTGTATTTGTACCACTACATCAATTTGTAAGAAATTATGCGCATAGACACAGAATCAAAGCACATGTGCATATAACAAACTCTGTGTGTAGACTAATTAGAAAGAGTTGATTTGCTCACCTCTTTATTAGGTCCAACTGAGTGAGTAGAGCGTTAACAACTCTCACTGCGTCTCCTGGCTCTGTGGAGGCATTGGAAGAAGTTCTAGATCTGGTGAGACTCTCCACCTCGTCTATCAGGACAACCACCAGACAGCTGCGATCTTCCACCAGCTCCTGCAGTTTGGTGAACAGCTGCTGAACCAACTTACCACTCTGTGGGGGAAGGGGGGGGGGCTTACAGAACTATCATTGTATAGTTAAAAGAGGTGTGACAATATGCTTCGGAATCATAGACGAAACAAAATGAAATAGGTAGTATCTAATACTATATAGCTACCGCTGGTCTAGAACGATTCAATTTAATTTAAGTAGGGGTCAGTTTAGACGATCAAATACTGTTTATTTCTCTCCGTCTATAATATTGTCGGGATCTATGATTTTAAAAGCGATTGTCACAACTCCAGAAAATAATAAACTGTAATGGACTAATGGCACACGCGACTACGGATACAATTGAATAATTCTGTTCTATACAGATAGAAAAATCCATATTAAATATTTTTATTGATTTAATGAACAGACCGGAATTGCAACACTAGCAACAATTGAGTACATACCCTAGCTACTAGTGAGATACCTGGAGGTATCATGAATAAGAAATATTCAAAATATGATTACAAAACACTTATAAATATCTTTTAAAAGAAAAAAATAACCATCATTTTCACTAGGGGAAGTTCCTAGTTATCGGACAATTCCACATTTTTGATCACATATGAAAACAAATACTTTAGCTCATTCTAATTGGTATCCATGATAATAACTGTAGGTATCATGGATACCAATTAGAATAGAAGTTCAATAATACTTTTCCTATACAGTACAGTTGCAGTCTGTCATAAAATAGTCCATTTTCTGTACATTAACAGGCTTTATAGCTATAGGAACTAGTTTATTATACAGGAGTTCTACTGCATGACCCAAAATGTGAAACTGTCCCATAACTCGAGACTCACTCATAAGAGATAGGCATTAACTATTATTAACAATTAGCTACCTATAAAAAAAATTAACTATTACCTCAGAGAACCATTTAGAGAATAGAGAGTGAGAGTTAATCTCCACGAGTTGTCCGTACTGGTACCTGTGGCTGAGTCTCACACTCAGTTTGTGAGCCAGTGCCTTGCAGAGGGAAGTCTTACCTGAGGAAACATGGAAATAACATTAATATTCTATTTGATAATAAAATAATTAAGGGGTAATTATTCAGAAATGTTAAACTTATGAAAATATATTCACAAGTTTCAGAAATGTTCAACAGTAATGATAAGACTATCATTTTATTCAAAATAATAACCCGAAATATATAAAATCGAGTGTAGGTTGGTATGAAATAAGAGTTGGTATTAAATTATTATCTCGACATGTAATTAAATACCTATGAGATCATCAGTGATTTTCAGCAGTTTTGAAAACAAATATTTGTTGCATTACTAATAGACCATAAAGACATCTTTGCAACAACTCAATTCCTCTTCCACATTTTCGATAAGAAAAAAAAAGGCAATAATAACTATTAACTTTCTAATTTACTTGGCATACCAAATATAATAACGAGTTAAATAATAATTATTATATACTTTTTCTTATACGAGTCTGTCAATGGGATGCCTTGATTTAATTTCTTTTTGACAGGACCAACCAAGTGTACCAGGGTGTTCATTGGACCACTAATAATTACTAACTGGGTTCCTAGCAAAAGGTTCTCTCAGACCTGTTCCTGGGGGTCCATGTAGCAGCACCACTCTGTTCCAAGTTATAATGTTAGGGTTGACACCTTTATCGGAGAACAGCATAGCAGTGTTGACAAATTTCAGTAACTGTGGAGATGAAGGTATTGAAAGAATATTCTAATGCTTCCATAAAATTGCAATTATACTACTTATAATTTTAGTTATTTTGTGAAAAAAAGATTGAGAAAAAACTGTCGAGAAATGTGGTCAGATATTTTTACAACAAAATGCTTTACTTTGTAGGTATTATAAAGTGAATATATACTTAACATTTTATATTTTTTATATATATTTTGCATTATAAAAATAGAAAACACACTTTTTTGATGGAAATTATAGATTAATGGTCTTTGCCACACCAACTTTGTTTGGTTAGGATAGTGACAGAATGTATAATTCAAGTTGTTACACAATAAAGAATTTATCATGGAAGAAATTTCCCATACCCATTGAGGAATAGCCTTACCAGTGATTTAACATCTGTGTCGTAGTAAAGGTTATCCCAAATACCGTCAAACTCCTGAGAGGGGAGGAGCCAGTGGGTAGAGGCAGGCACTGACGTAGAGTCACCATCTTCATTGTTAGAGAGCTCCTCCACCACAGGCTGGCAAGATACCAGTTGATAAACATAGAACTCAAACTCAACTGAATTGATAGGTAAGTTCTGAAGGAGAAGAGTAATGGTCAGTTAATTATTACAGTTTAAATAAGCATCATTATACAGTTTACACTAATCACATTTATTTCAAGGAAGTGTTCTTATATAAGACAATTTCAATGATAATATTAGTTTATTATAGCTACTGTTTGATGAGAATAATTTCAGTGGACAGTTATTGAGCAAAGAAATATAACAGGAAAATGGAAATTTAACAATATCATGATTATATAAATTTATATCTTAATCAATAATTTTGAGTTAGATATTTAAAAAATGTTAGTAAATTATAAATTGCGAATTAATTACTGTATCTCATTATCCTATATACTAGAACACTAATTTACTATTGCATTGATTCAAAATAAAAATATTCTCAAATACCTAGTTTTATCACATGCCATCTAATCTAAAAATTAAAATGAATTTGTTTCACAGTTTAAGTTCATATAAAACTTAACTATTGAGTAACTCACCAAAGATTCATCTTCCAAATCTGAGGAGAAGTTAATGTGAATGCAATGTTTCTTCAAAGCTTCAGGGAGAGATGAAGACAGAACTTTAGCTTTGGTCGGGACAACCTCTTCATTCCTCAGGAACCTCACCACCTCATTTTTGAGGTAATCTTCATCAACTGTGCTGGAATGGAAAATTACAAGTCATTATAGATTTGGCTGATTAACCTGATGAGGTTAGGTAGTCAAGAACATTTCATATTGCCAAGTAAAATAGTATAGCTCAATAAGCTCATAAACTCTCCATTTGTGTCTCCAGCTCTCTCCAAAATTAACCAAATTTCTCTCCAAAATGATCAAATTAATGGAATTCTCTCCAAAATAACATTGTAGCATACTAAGCATAGGAGAAAAATAAAATTAGAGCTTTCTCACCATTTGACATTTGCAGTTGAAGGGCTCGAAATAACTTAAATAAGTTAATAACTGTCCCTAACTGAGGCTAACTCACCATTAAAATGGCAAGTTTGGACATGCTTTATTACTAACTTGGACTGTTGGACAGCCAGTCTGCAGAAACTGGTGAACTGTTTGTAGATATCTCTTATTCTGTTCATAGCAAAATTAATGTAAATATAGGAATTAATTCAGAAGTGTTAATAGCTAAATTAATGTAAATATAGGAATTAATTGAAAATTGTTTGGAGAGAATATCCCAAATATCTCTCATATTCCGCAGACTGGTTGGACAGTCTGGTGAACAGGTGAAACACTGAAATGGAAAATTGCACAATGAAAATTACAATCTAGTTTTCAGCAAAATAGAAATTAGTTATAAAATTGTGAATGATATCAATATCCATAATTCATATTATACTATTAGTATTATAGAGTACCTATGTCATAATGTCAGTTAAAGCAAAAAGCTAATTAATTGGCTTACATTTCAAATGGTTTAAACCCGTATGCAATTGGTTTAAAATTTTGAATTAATTCCTACATAAATTTAGGGTTGAAATTTTTAAAAATTGAGCTAAAGCCTAAAATTGACTTGACTCATAATTTTTTGGAAATTTTGGCTCAAAAATTGGCTTACAGTTTGCCAGCCTACTGCCTATCATACAAAACAATAAAAAAACATTGGCATTATGGACCCCAGATTGTATTTGGTGGTAAATTCCCAGACTGCATCAATGCAGGATCTGGTAAAGTATTCTCCAAGAAGTCCTCCATTTTGGCTTCTGTTCTCAGTAAAATAGATGTAAATATTATATTATATTATTTTACCTACTGTAACTCTACGAAATGACATATGATCTAGTCGTTAATATTCCATAGACCATAATCCCGCCCAGTGGCCAGAAATGAGTTACGAGTTCCATAATAATGTAGTATCCTTCAACCTTGACCCTTACGTTTTGTCATAGTAAATTAAGGGGACCGCCCCCAAAATTTTGAAAAAAAATTTATTATTGAAATTATGGTTCTGAAACTTTGTATGCATATATAAAATTGAATTATCTATCTGTTTTTGTTCTTGACATTTTTTCGATTAGACCCATAGAAAACGAGTTATTCTAATTTCGAACAAATTTCGAACCATTTTCAAAAACCCTACGTCTGTTTTTTTGATTGAAGCTAGAGCATTGCGGTTTTTTGCATTCGATTCTCCATACTGATATCTACAATATGATTTTCTTCGATTTTTAATTTTCGAATGGGTTTTCTAAATTTCAACTTTTTCATAAAAAGTAAAAAAAAAATTTTGTCGGAAAAAATTTTCTACAACAAATTCGTAAATCAAAAATCGTAAAAAATCATATTGTAGATATCATTATGGAGAATCGAATGCAAAAAACCGCAATTCTCTAGCTTCGTTAACCTTACTAACTAATATCGTTCTCATGAAGTTCACCTTACTAAAACCCGTATTACACTGTGGCGCTCGCCACAGTTTTGTTATTTTTCTCTCTATTACGAATTATATCGTCCAAAGGCAGTTCATCTTATTAATGTGTGCTTGAACAATGTGAAGAAAATGGCAATGATAATATTTTGTAAAAACATTAATATTTAACGTTAATCAGTACAAATAATTTAACTTGAAGAAGTAAGTGTATCAGTAGCGTGTAATGATCTCTCACATTAGTGCTGCTCAATTGGAAGAAGAGTAGGATAATTAGGGTTATGACAATATGCATTTAAAATCATAATAGCATAGATGAAACGAAATGTAATGATATCGAATACCGCTGATTTAGTACAATTCAATACCTACTCTATATTTCTCTCAATCTATAATATTTTCAGAATCTATGATTTTATATGCATATTATCACAACCCTAATGATAACTCTGCTGTTTTTAATAAAGGAATTAACAGTATCACAGATACAAGATCAATGTGTTATTATTTCCTTGCTCCAAGCATGACCACTTTGAGGGCAAAGACCACAGTTTAAAAACCTCTAAAATATACAATTGATATTGTCTTACTAATTTAAAATTTCTGTTATCTTTTCACTAGGAAAAGTGCCGCATGTTTCTATCACGCCAACATATAATTCCGTTAAAAATTAAACTATGATATCGTCACGCTAATTGATAATTTCTGTTATCTTTCACTAAGCAGCGTACGCCTCACGTTTCTATCACGCCAACACATAATTCCATCCGATATTAAACTATAGAATTGATATCGTCACGCTAATTGATAATTTCTGTTATCTTTTCACTAAGCAGCGTGCCGCATGTTTCTATCACGCTAACAAATAATTCCATCCGATATTAAACTATACAATTGATATCGTCACGCCAATTTATATTTTCTGTTATCTTTTCACTAAGCAGCGTGCCGCATGTTTCTATCACGCTAACAAATAATTCCATCTGATATTAAACTATAGAATTGATATCGTCACGCCAATTTATATTTTCTGTTATCTTTTCACTAAGCAGCGTGCTGCACGTTTCTATCACGCCACCACATATCCATCCAATATTGATACTTGAGTCAACATTTTTGAGTCAAAATAGTTGAGTCAAAATATTTGAGTCAAGATATTAGAGTCAAAATATTTGAGTAAAAATATTTTAGTCAAAAATATTTGAGCCAAAATATTTGTTTTTCCGCATTTTAGACAGTTGCGTGAGCGTGCAGGCCAATTTTTTTTCCGTATTTTAGACAGTTGCGTGAGCGTGCACGCCATTTATTTTAATTTAGTCATGTGCGTGAGCGTGCACATCAATATTTTTAATTTTTCTGCGTTTAGACAGTTACATAATCGTGCACGCCAATTCTTTTTTTCCGCATTTTAGACAGTTGCGTGAGCGTGCACGCCAATTATTTTAATTTAGAGATTTGCGTTAGCGTGCACAGCCATTTTTTTTAGTTTTTCTGCGTTTTTGACAGTTGCGTGAGCGTGCACGCCACTTCTTTTTTTCCGCATTTTAGACAGTTGCATGAGCGTGCACGCCAATAATTTTAATTTTTCCGCATTTTAGACAGTTGCGTGAGCGTGCACGCCAAGAAATTCCATAAAATAACACTTTTCTATGTTTTAGTCAACTTAGTTGCGTGGGCGTGCACGCAAATTCCATTTTCCGTGTTTTAGTCAATACTAAGTGACGTGAGCGTGCACACTCACATTTTTTTTCTGCATTTTAGTTAGTGCCCAATTTCTCTAATAAAAAAATTCCTGCAATGTCAGAGGATATTTTGCTATTAATTCCTATATTACCATTAATTTTGGGAGGAGAAACTGGAAAAATGTTGGAGGACTAGACAAATTGATGAAAAATCAAAATGTGGCAGGCCGCAGCTATTTCTCAGATTTTTGAAAAAGTCAGAGGAGCTGGAGTTCCAGTCTGTGGCTTTTCTCCCGCCAGACTGCAGGAACTGGTACACTGTTCTCCAAGAAATCTTCAATTTTGGCTTCTGTTTTCAGTAAAATACATGTTAATATAGGAGGAAATTAAGGATTGTTCGCACAGAAAATGTTAAAAATGTCCCATGTTCTGCAGACTGGTTCTCCCGCAGAGATTTAAATTTGAGAGACAGCCAGTCTGCAGAATGTGTCTCTTCTCCCGCAGAGACTTTAATTTGAGAGAGAGCTACTCTCTGACTCTCAGCAGCAGATTCAGAATCTCCCGCAGCTAAATTAATGGTAACATAGGAATTAATTCAAAATCTCCCGCAGCTAAATTAATGGTAACATAGGAATTAATTCAAGATCTCCCGCAGAGATCTCCAATTTCTAAAATTCAATCAAAAACTAACGCAGAGAGTCTTGGAAAAATGTTCCATATTCTGCAGACTGGAGAGACAGTTATTCTCTGACTCTCAGCAGCCAAGTAAAAATAGTATGTCTCATAAACTCGCCATTTGTCTCTCCAGCTCTCTCCAAATTCAACAAATTCTCTCCAAAATGATTGAAATTTATCAATAATCCTCTCCAAATTAACATTGTAGCATAGGAGAAAAATAGATAAAACTCGCCATTTGCAATTGAAGGGCTCAAAATAACTGTCACAAACTCGCCATTAAAATGGCGAGTTTGGACATGCTTTATTAGGTACTTGGCTCAGCTGCCTCAGCAGCAGATTCAGAATCTCCCGCAGCTAAATTAATGGTAACATAGGAATTAATTCAAAATCTCTCGCAGCTAAATTAATAGTAACATAAGAATTAATTCAAGATCTCCCGCAGAGGCCAGAGATCTCAAATTTCTAAAATTCAATCAAAAACTCCCGCAGAGAGTCTTGGAAAAATGTTCCATATTCTGCAGACTGGGAGGAGTTCAGTGCACCAAATAGGTACAAAACTGGACTCTAGCAAAGCCTGAAGGTCTGTGGGAAACTGAGTAACATTTCTTTGCAAACCTTAGTGGGCATGTTATTAGTGGTAGGTTAGATACCAGATATAGCAATATAATTAATATATTTTAATACATTAATTAATACATTTTAATTAATATATTAACCCCCCTCTCCCCAGGGGGGTTAGAGTTACAACTTACACGATAGTTCATAGCCAGTCTGTATTTTGTGGTAAATTCCACCGACATGTCAGCCAAGTAATAAAGCATGTCCAAACTCGCCATTTTAATGGCGAGTTTGTGACAGTTATTTTGAGCCCTTTAATTGCAAATGGCGAGTTTTTTCTATTTTTCTCCTATGCTACAATGTTATTTTGGAGAGAATTTATGAAAATTTGATCATTTTGGAGAGAATTTGTTGAATTTTTGAGAGAGCTGGAGAGAGAAATGGTGAGTTTATGAGACAAACTATTTTACTTGGCATGTCAGTGGAATTTTCCCCCATTTGAATATAATATTCTGGCAAAGTCGGTGGATTTTTAGCTATTTATTCCTATGTTACCATTAATTTTCGGTGGATAAATTGAGAAAATGTTGGTGGATCAGCCAAATTACTAGAAATTTATGGTGGATTTTTACAGCTTTTTGAAAAAGTCAGTGGGATTTTGTGCACCAAATACAGACTGGGTTCATAGTCGATACCTCTGCTATTTTGCACACACTATAATAAGGTTATAAAGCAACTATTTACACAATAAAAACAAAATGATAAAATTTTGAGATTTCTTCGGGGGCGGTCCCATTAAGGTTACGTACCTCCCGTTATCTTGAAGAATTTCCACATGAATTAAAGACTGTTCAGATAGTGAAGACATTAAGATCTTAATTAATTAACTAATAATATAACGAAAAAAACTTAACTAACAAACTAACTTATGAATAGTGGAATACAGGATTAACAGAGCATCGCTGGATTACCACTTGCTTTGAATTACGCGCATTGAATGGCAAAAAATTTTGAACAAATAAGGAATTTTCGTTTCCTATTTTACGGAAATTTTAAAAGAAAGGTTGGACCAGCCCAGTCCAGTATCTTGTTGGGTATAGGCTTCTCACCGCCACCCAGGACTAACGGTATAGAGGCTTCACCCCCACCGTCAGCTCCCCACACCTATATTCCACCACCCTGTGATCTTCCTCTCTCTGCCCAAGCCTCCTCCAAGTAGGCCTTCATCCCATCTCCCCTCTCCCCAAAACACAAAACCTGCTCCACACTCTCCACTCCATACCTCACTCTCAAGTCCCTCAGACCTTCACACTCAACCAAAAAATGTTCCAACGTCTCCTCCCCCAACTCACACACGCCACAAACTGTCTCACCTCCAACAAACCTCCTCCTCCAATTCAACCTGAGACAGTCCGCCCTTGCTCTGAACAGCAACACCGATCCCCACCCCTAAAACAGTCACGCTTGGACACCACTTCCATTCCCAAGTATCTCATCCTGTCCACAACAACATCCACTCCCCATTAAATACCATGCATACCGTCTTCCTTCTATTAATTCTCATTCCAAATCCCTCCGCCATCCCAGCCAGCCTCCCCACCATCTCCCCAGCCTCACCCACACTACCCGCCATCAACAACCCATCATCCGCGTAAAACAGAACTGGAATATACATTCCTCTCACTCTGCATCCCAACCCTCCCCTAACAATTCTCTCAATCAGCATCCCCACAACCATCAAGAAAAGTTGCGGGGACCCAGTGCAGCCTTGTCTGATGCCCCTTCCTATCTCCGTATCACCCATCTTTCTGCCTTCCCTCCAAATCTCAGTCCCATCACCCCTATACAAATTGACCACCACATTTATCACTCTAGGGTCACATTTGTAATACTTCAGCGCTGTGACCAACGCCCCCCTATCCACACTATCAAAAGCCTTCTCAAAATTCACAGCCACCACTACCAAACTTTCTCTTAACCTATACTTCTCCTCCACGCACCGTCCCAACAGAAACAAATTCTCCTCCATTCTCCCGCCCTCCGAGTATAGTCAAACATTTGTCAATATATTTTCCAATAGAATCAGTGCAATTTTTTATGGAATATTATATACTTTTTTTTATCTAAACAATGATTATTAATGAAAAGAAAACTATATTCGATACAGTGCCATCTACTGATTAGTACTTTGGCGACTCTTCTTCGCTTTCTCACTGTATTCCCATAAACGTTATGCAAAGAAAGCTCGTATGCCAGAGTGTAAAGACCTCCAAGCAGTCAAACAGGAAAGTGGCTCAATAAACAAAGTCTTTGGCAAGCTCATGGTATTCCCCGAGGAATATGAAGTAATTTGACACAAATACCGGCGACTGTATTGAAGAAAGCATAGTAAATGAAACCTACGAGCCTACCTATCACAAAAATAGAGAGAGATATAAAAGTAAATATTCAGATAGTCCGTCAGTTTCCGAAGATTCAATTTGCAGTGAAGGATTTGATACAACTTTAAATTCTAATTCAATTTTATTAAAAACGGAAATAAATAGAAATCAAGAACATAAATAATCATCAGCAAACAGTTTTAACAATCACAGTAAAACGAAACCCATTACAATGTACAATAAAAGTATGGTCCACTATTATTAAAATAAATTAAATGACACTAACTTACAATATGTGAGGTAGGCTTTGAAATTCATTGTAGTTAATAGAATTCAAAAAAGTTTCCTTATTTTCAAATTAATTTGAAAGTATAATGAAGAAAGAAATGTATTCCTGGAAAGAAAGAAAAATTTGTTTGTATTATTTAGCTATATTCTTTTTTAAATAACTTTCACTATATTGTTTAAACTAATCAATTTGAGTTTATTTCATGCAGTCTCATAATTATTTTAGTAGGGGTTTAACGTCTGCTTCGGAACCAAAGGCCATATCGCTGACGTCAAAAGGAAATTAAATACAAGGGACTGGAAGAAGCAGTCAGAGAGGAAAGTGGCTCCATGAACAAAGTCACTTACCACCGTCGGTGACAATGCTCATGGATGCAGAAAAGCTACTCCGTGAATGCAGTCACTTACCAAGGAATGTGACGAAACGGGACACAAGCACCGGTGGCTGCACTCACGGATGGAAGAGGAAAATGAAGAGGTGATAGTAAATGAAGCCTACGAGCCTACCTAACACAAAATCTAAGACCTCGTAGTTGAAGAGCATAACCCTAGCGCTATCCTCTAAAACTGCAAGTAGCGTTAAAAAAAAATGATAAACATGGTAAAAATGAAAAAAGACAATCCATAATCCAAATTACAACAGTTCGGGGCCCAAGGGACGCCACCCCCTTCTCTTCCTCTTCCATTCACCACTGACAGCTTCAGGATAGAGCCCCTGGGGGCGCAGTCTCATAAACAGTGTATGAGAAATCAAAGTAATTTAATTTCCATCCGTATTTTGTTGATGCATTTTATGGATTGACGAAAAAATCAACATTGTATCAATAAAAAAAGAA
This sequence comes from Caprella mutica, assembly GCA_947561585.1. Taxonomy (NCBI): domain Eukaryota; kingdom Metazoa; phylum Arthropoda; class Malacostraca; order Amphipoda; family Caprellidae; genus Caprella; species Caprella mutica. Next base: position 486,856 of record CANNZV010000422.1, read on the forward strand.
CTTTTATCCATGAGAAGAAAGAAAATCCTCAGTAAACACTATTGTAGTTAAGTGCTAAGTTGAAAAGTTAATATTTAGTAACATGTTGAAGAATTGAAAAAAGACCGCTTCATACAAAAGCGGACAGTGAAAGTACAAACAGAGAACATTCATTAGATACATGCTTATATTTCTGATATATAAGCATACTAACCATTACATTTATTTTCTAACTAAAGTGGTACAATTTTTTTTATTCATGGTAGAGATCAGAGAGAGAGAGAAAAAAGTACAATCAACTTAATAAAACATTGAAATCAAATTAGATATGTAAACAACACAATTAACATGCTAGAAAATTAGGTACAAACATCACCTACAACTGCATTTAACACCAACTGTAGTTGTTTATATATTATTTGGGAATTTTGTTATTTAGGAATTTAAACATCATATATAGCTGTTAATAATGTACATAGCCTTTAATTTAGTACTCGAAATGACCGCAGTGTAGCAGATGGCGCCACATAAAGTTTCAATAGCCTTTCCATTAGATTCACACATGAAAAATATTTAATACGTAGCTAATCCATTTAACCTATAACAATCTATACTATTTCCAGTTATTCTAGTTAATTTATAAAATTAACCGTAATTAGTACCAGATTTGGTCTACAGATTACAATCTGAAACTAGATAGAACTTTACTTTCACTAGATAGACTTTTTTCGTAAATACACATCTGAAAATCTACTAACACTATTACTTACTATATTGTCAACATTTCCCAATTTATTCATACAATAATTTATTTGCTGGCTAAAAAAATTCCTTCTCACAGAAATAAGATGCAATTCTGACTCAAAAACACTCACTAGTCAGCTTTGTGATATGCAAGCACTACCTATATTTCTATTCATTGCTTCATGTAGCGGTTAAGAAAAAAAGTTACAGGCACTTAAAATGGCTTACTATCCATAGCTAATATCTATATCGAGATTAAAAGCAATTGGAATTATTGATTGGAATCACTAAAACACATTCATACTAAAATAACCCAAACACTCTTATCATTCACACTTTACAACTAACCATTCCAAAACATCCGTTAAACATTAAACAAAAATCAAAATACCTAATCAATATACTCTAATTCAATACTGTCATTTTATGAATAATTTGCTGGGTAAGAAGGCAAGGTGCAACCTTTCTGTTTCAAGATATTCCTAGCTGCTATAACTCCTCCTTCGATACAATCATCGAGGTTCTTCCCTTTGCACAAAGCCGCTAGGAATCCTCCAACAAAGGAGTCCCCAGCTCCTGTAGTGTCCACTATGTCCTTAGGACTCAAGGGCTTGATAGTTCTCTCCCTCACGAGACCGTCCTTAGAGATATAGAGCAAAGGTTTTGGTCCCTGAGTGAGTATGATCACTCTACCGAAACTATCTCGCCGAGAGATCCTAGATTTAATTGAAGATGTACTTGCGGTATCCTCATTGTCGACAATCTTTTCCTTACCATTAAGCAATGTACTGCTACCTCCACAGTTCTGAGAATGAGTCACAGTCTTGACAATTTCATCACTGTGCACCATACTCAGGATCTTTGGAAGGTTGTTGAGCAGAGTGGGATCTACCTCAGCGGTATTGAGATTCTCCTCCAGAAGTTGTTGGAGGTTTACATGTTTCTCGAGAGTTTTGTATTCCTCGACAAAACCAAAGAGGATATCGACATAAGGAAGCAGCTGATGCAACTCTTCGGGGTGATTTTCACACACGTAACTGCCACACAGGTTGAACACTAGTAATTTGTTGTGCTCTCGGGCAAATTTTGCAATCTGAAAGGCAAGATAAATGTCATTTATCTTTCAAAATATGTCGAGTCCGTAAATAATCTTCTGTCTACCTACACAAATGTTCTATAGATTTAATATCATAAATAGTAAAATTAATTTCCAATTGTACTGACTAACAAACTGTGAGTTAAGAGTTGAGAAATTCAATAACTAACAGTTATTGTATGTGAAAATGTATCACTTACTCGTAAAGATGTGTCGAAACTATGTGTAATGAAGTACCCTTCTATGTACAAAATATCACACTCCAACATTTCAGGAAAACTTGAACCTGGAAGAGAAGAAGTAGAACATGTTACAACACACAATGTGTACATCTCTTTTGCCATACAGAATAAATAACTCACATTTAATTTAAAATAAATTTGAATACAATAATTATAATGCATGAATATATAGATGACTCAATTAATTAAATTATGTAGCTAATTATACATCATCACTCTTGATATTCCTAATCATAATTTGAGGTCTGATGACGGCTATCTATATACCAAATAGTTATACCAAAGATATTATACTACAATAAAATACACTACTCTCGAAAATTTAGGTTTCAAAAGGTCTATGTGTTGCCATTTAGGTTTTATTGAGGTAACTAGAAGTCTAGAACTGAAATATAGTAAGGACAATCGAGGTATGTTGATCACAATTGAAGTACATAAAATTATAAATACACTCTGTCCCATTTGTGACAAAACTTATTAAGTTAATATTATTATAGATTTTTTCAAAGATACCCTAAAAATAAAAAGGAGATAGTATGAGGTTACTAATTAGTTATTTATCCATAGTGTTCCCTGACAAAATGTCTCTTATCTCACCGTCAGGGAAAACATGATCAGGAGGGCAGAAGTTAGCTGCCCCAATATCAGCACAGAGGCACCTCTCTGCCCCCAGCACTATGGCAACACATTGCCCTGTAGATTCTGTGGGATGCTGTAACAGTCTGTAAGCAAGAGGACACTTTCAAGACAGTATAAAAAACACACACTAGAAGTGAGCTAGATAAAAAAATATTATTTTGAAGATTTTAAAATATATTTCTTTAGTAGCTATTGTCAATAATTTGATTTAAATTTAGATGAACCTTTCCTTCCTGGTAGGGTCATTGATTTTTTTTCAGTTAAAGCTGCCTCCCTCTTTTCAAATAAGAAAGAATAAACATAGACTATTTTGGAGATGATAGCTGTTCATCACCTGCTAGTGATGACTCCACTCTCTTCAATGATTTTTTGTAACTGTTTGGCCGGCTCATCATTGCCAATACCTCCAACAAAAGCCACTTGACCTGATTGCCCCAACATCCATGAGAAGACTCTAGACGTATTGAGAGCACAACCACCGGCAGAGTATTGCACTGGATACCTAAAATGAAATCAGAAAAAATTAATGTATTTTATAGTTAGTAACGAAACTTACGAAAGACAAACATAATAGGTAGTACTCATGTTCAGAAATGTTGATAATAACTATAACCGCTATTAAATTATAAAAGCAAATTTCAAAATCTATAATTAACCATTATTTAATTAATAATTCTACAATACACATTAGTTGATCTGTATTTTATCTGTATTTTAAAGTAACTTAATATAGCTAAGTTATGTAGCTAGCACACAAGTTCACCTCTCAGGAACAATGGAGAATAATTCCTTTTGTTTCTTGTCAACTTCCAACTGTCCGTCTTGAGGCAAGTCATACTCTTCATGTAGTTTTGTGTCCTCTACAACAGCAGTTATGTCTAGTAGAGGGTTTCCAAAGGACACCAACATTGTGCTGCTTCCTCCTTCCTAGAAAAAAAAATTCATGATTTAGCTAAAAATATTACCTTTATCAAGCTAGTTTAATTTGAGAGTAACAGAATGAATTTGAACATACTTCAATAACTTTCATTGCGTTACTGTTCACTCTAATCAGAGTGCTAAAACTGACACCAAAAGAAATAATATAAGTACAATGGACTTTGACTTAGTTAAGGTTTAGCATAAAACTGTGAAAAAAAAGTTGTGTTGCAGGCAGAGAGAAGAGAAAGGAGATTTTTTTACTTACTGTTGGAGTCTCCAGCATTTTGTAGAATTGCTTCGTTAGTTTTGTTTAGGATATTCCTCTATCTTATATAACTTTAATTATATATACTGTAATTTTTGAAAAAATTATCTGAAATGAGAACAATTAGCTACATGTTTAAATGAATTATTAACAAAAATTACAGTTAAATTTTTAAGTTAAATAAATTTAATTACAAGGAATATTATCATCATCAAGGCACTGAAATCGTAGACTCTATAAGCTGTATTAAAATTTAACAATAAATGATGACTATCTCATTAATGAAATACGATTTTACAGGACCTGTTACAGGTAGCTAATAGTTATTACTATTAGAG
>CANNZV010000422.1:500101-789286 GCA_947561585.1 Caprella mutica
AGTCCCTTCCTATAGGGCTACAGTGAGTCTCTTCCTATAGGCCTACAGTGAGTCCCTTCCTATAGGCCTACAGTGAGTCCCTCCCTATAGGGCTACAGTGAGTCTCTTCCTTTAGTCCTACAGTGAGTCTCTTCCTATAGGCCTACAGTGAGTCCCTCCCTATAGGGCTACAGTGAGTCTCTTCCTTTAGTCCTACAGTGAGTCTCTTCCTATAGGCCTACAGTGAGTCCCTCCCTATAGGGCTACAGTGAGTCTATTCCTTTAGTCCTACAGTGAGTCTCTTCCAATAGGCATACAGTGAATCCCTTCCTATAGGCCTACAGTGAGTCTCTTCCTTTAGTCCTACAGTGAATCCCTTCCTATAGGCCTACAGTGAATCCCTTCCTATAGGGCTACAGTGAGTCTATTCCTTTAGTCCTACAGTGAGTCTCTTCCAATAGGCATACAGTGAATCCCTTCCTATAGGCCTACAGTGAGTCTCTTCCTTTAGTCCTACAGTGAGTCTCTTCCTATAGGCCTACAGTGAGTCCCTCCCTATAGGGCTACAGTGAGTCTCTTCCTTTAGTCCTACAGTGAGTCTCTTCCAATAGGCATACAGTGAATCCCTTCCTATAGGCCTACAGTGAGTCTCTTCCTTTAGTCCTACAGTGAGTCTCTTCCAATAGGCATACAGGGAGTCTCTTCATATATGCCTACAGTGAGTCTCTTTCTATAGGCCTACAGTGAGACTTTAATTCCTAAAATAGAGATAACAATATTAATAACTGATAAGATTGAATTTGATCTTCACTAATTAGGAACATTGCAACAATAGTTATCTTCACTACATTTATTTGTTATTTTCATATTTCTAAATAGGGTTCAGAAATATTTGTACAGAAAGAATAAAGTGGCATTTCCTACTTTCAACCCTTTCACTCCAAATGGTACACATATGTGCCACTTGCATTCAAATCATAAAAGAAGCTAAAATTCTTGTTAAGTTATTCATGTTTTCTTTGCCTGATAACAAATCTTATCAATTAATATACTTCGGGGAAAAAGAATTAATACATTTGTCCTATACTGTCAGACATAGAAATTTATCCACATGATAGAAATAATAAAAGGCAAGTAGCATTATGAATAAACTTTAAAAGAAATATTTTATTTAAAGGATGGTCTTCTAAACCCTTTTGTGTGATACTTAAAAATAAGAGATAAATACATGGGACCTGAAGAAGAAGACAAAAAGGGAAGTGACTCCATGAACAAAGTCACCAACCAACAGTCAATGACAATGCTCATGGATGCAATAAAGCTACTCCATGAATGCAGTATGTAAAATAGCACATTAAGACTATCATTGCAACCTCATTCTGCTGAATACTTTGATGTAATACGAGTTGCGTGTCACTGAGGTATAAAATGCAGTTGTCTTTCCACCTCCACTGCAGTCCTAATTTCAATGCATCGTGAGAAATGCATGGGATATAATAATAACTCTTTCTAATGGAAATGAGAATATAAAGTTGTGAATAAAAACCCATTTGCATTGAAACTAAGAATATGAAGTTTGTATATTGAAATATAACTTTGGAAGCATTAAAACAGATTAAATATCATTCATAATTAATTCTTCACTAAATAATTAATTTCGTATCTACTCGAAGAAAAATTTATGGTGGGGCCATAGAAGATTAAGAGACGAATATCGGATAATCTTCTATGGCCCCACCATAAATTTCTAGGATTTACGGAGGGTAAGAATGGGCATATATTTAGTTATTTATTAGACAATGAAACAATGTGGAATGAAGTACACTAATAATAGCATAAACTAATTAGTTTTATGTCTAGTATCTGAAAATTAGAAATGAGGAGAAAAGATTATTGTAAAGAAATTATTTTAAAAATTGTGAAGAGAAATGAATAACCATAAAAATTTAATTTTAATAAAATGTACATTGAAATAGTTTTGGTGATTTCTGTTTTGTTTTTCTATTTTGCTTCAAGATAAATAATAAAAACTTTAACGCTGTATTTTAATGAATACTTTTTTCTTAATAAATACTAAATAAAAATAAAATAAATCATTCATACGAACCATTGGAAGCTAAAATATTGCAAATAAAGGATGAGATATAAAACTAATCAAAATAAGCCTATTTCTGCAATTTAACGGGTTTTTAATTATAATGTAAAATTTAATCAAAATGGTATAAATACAAAACTATCATTCAATAATTCATAATTCTCAAGTAAATTAATCACAACGAACATAATTACACCAAATGGATGGTGTTAAATATTTTAAAACTCACTTTCATTCTTCACATTAAATTTACATCAAGAAATATTAATCCAATTCAATTAAAATATTTTAAATAATTTACTAAAAATCACTCGCATCTTAAAATTAAATTCAAACCTGAAAATAATCGAAAAATTTTTCCACCATTGCACAATATGAAAATTATTAATTATTTAATTTAACGACTGCTTCGGAACCAAAAACCATATCGCTGACGTCATAAGGACTATGAAGAAGCAGTCCGATATAAAAGTGTCTCCAGTCACCCACCATGCAGAGAAGCTACTCTGTGCATGCAGGTATCACCTTTACGTTCAACTGACTTTAATCAAAAAAAGTTATTTTTAGTATGGCCAGCTCAAGCATGCAGAAAAGCTATTGAGAGCATCTTCCAAAGATAAGAATATATACCTATACACAGTTAGTTTTGACGGGCGAATACACCAGTGCATTAAAATCTCAGTAATATTTTTCACAGTTTTTGTATCATTCAAAGTTCACAATCATTACATATATAGAAAGAAATAGAATAAGATTCTTAATACACTTTAATATGGAAAAGGGAACTTCAAATATATAAATTAAACTTTAAATATTTGAAGCTAATTCCAATCTACAATTTAACACCAAATAACATGTACAAACACACTCTATTTTACTCTGAGAAAACTGATATTATGCACATGTGGTTAGACTGAGTCTATGCACAATATTCCTACGTAATTACATACACAACAATTAGAGATGAAATAAAAATAGGTTTCCTGTCTATTTCAACTTATTGTGTTTGTGATTGGCTACTAAGAAATTTTGTGCATAAACAGAGATTCTAACCACATGTGCATAATATCAAACAACTTTTCCTCTGAGTGTTGGTAAAGGAAATGATTTACCCACACCATTTGGAGAGAATAAACCAGAAAGTAATTACACAGGGTAAGTTCTGACTTATCGAACAGATCCTCATTCTCGATCTATTATAAAAAAGTAGCTATATTTTAACTATTAAAATAACGAATTAAATAATTATTATTATATACTTTTTTCTTATATGATCGAAAATGTGGAACCGTTCAATAACTCGGAACTTACCCTACTGGTAATTAGATATTATATTGACACACCTGGCACAGGTAGGCTAGACAATCAGCACACCTCAGTGAAGGTATGAAGTTAGAGAGAGAAAAGACATCAGTGATCTACTTACAATGATAGTGTAAAGGAATTAAAGTCTTCACATAGATCACTAATGAAGCTAGCTATTATTGTTATGTAGCTAATACCTAACAAATGTTACAAATAGTAGAATATAGGGGACTTCTCAATAGTCCGACATCCGCCTTTCAGATTTGTTGACATGAAACCTTTATCGCGTTATGTAGTTTGTTGTATCCGCTACTTTGTTGTACTGCACACGTCATGAGTGTTTCTGGGGACAGCAGGCCGCCTATATACATATATTTGAAGTTATGTCGGACTAATGAATAGAAACCAAAATATAAATACATTAAGAGATATTTTTCTTCATGTTTACAGTAGCAAACCATGTTGAACACATTCAAAACTGCTGTACATTTTCAAATATGTTTTACATATTCAAAACATGTTAGCTACAATATTGTACAGAAAATCTATTGGGCCTAATAACATCCACCAAAATAATTATCACTCAGCAATGAGAAAAAGGAAGGCAAGTTTGATAGTGTAGACTAATGTAGAACTTTGATGACTTAACTGAAGTATAACTGCTTGCCCTGTAGTCCCATGAGTTAGTCCCCTGCAGTTAACTATCAGTTAGTCCTGAGCTGATAGTCCCCATCCTGGGTTATGTACCTCACCCAAGGTAGGGCCTGGTAACCAGACTTCTCGATGATCTTCAGGTAACGTACCTGCAAAAGTAAAGAAGGTAATGACATGGAGATTGGGACTAGAGAATTATTAGTAAGTCGTTAGTATCAAAAGAAGGTGCAGTTGAAATGTGTTTCATCAAATTGTCAAAAAGTGACCAACCTACTTATCAGAAACGTGATCAACTGTTTAAAATCTGTTACAACATTTTAGAACGTGTTTAAACATTTTAAACATGCATATACGAGTTAGAGCATGTCAAAACTTGTTAGAGTGTCTAAACTTGTTAAAAAATGTTAGAACACGAAATCAACTAGCTATTAGAGAAAAGTGATGTCGCATCATCGCGTGATGCTAATTTCACATTTAATTTTTTTTAAATCTTACAAATTTGCCATTTTGTACCCAGACTAATTTTGGATTTTTCTCATATGACGAACCTCACCAAATTAAATTAATTTTTTTATATATAATTTAGTCCATAGAATCCTAACATTATAAGTTTTTTGTAATTATTCATTTCAAATGTATTATTGAAGGATGGAGAACTTTGAAAAAACGCGCGTTTTCATTAAAATTTTCTCAAAGTCTCAAACAATATACATTTTTTACTGTAATGAAGTTTGTTGTATCCGCTAGTTTGTTGTAGCTACTGCACACTTCATGATTGATTCTTACAGATACACTTTTCTTAAGACTGTATATGTTGGGATATTTTGTTGAAGTTACCTGGATGCCAGATGTAGTAAAGTAGGGGATTTCAAACTTTACGTGTATGGGAGGTTTGCCCTCAATATCATCACTCACGACGCTAGGGAGACCAAAGTGAGCACGCATGAGGTACTCTTTGCCGCCCTGAAACAAAAAGTTGATTAGCTAAAGTCATAAAATACCTATATAGTAGATACAGAAAGATAGATGTTAAATTGTGAATTTATTGTTGTAATATATTTCTCAACAAGGTATAACTCTATCTAAATATATCTTTATTAAGTAGCTTTCTAATTAGGTAACTTTAGCTATAAGGAAATAAATATTGTAAATAGGGGTAAACATACGTACAGATATTCAATAAAAAGTTGAGTCAAACTAGTACAGTCACTCACCAGTGCAGTTAATCACTAGTACAGTTACTCACTAGTACAGTTATTCACTTGTAGTCACTCACTAGAGCAGTTACTCACCGGGAAGCTCTTGATGGTCCAAACAATACAGTTCTTCTCCGGAGTGTACTTCACGCTACCAACGGAAGTTTTAAATTTTGGAGAGTCTGCGTCATTGGGCACAGCGATGATTATCTCGACATTGTTAGCAGTGGAGCGTCTCTTGAACTGAGACTTTGCCTTCACCATGTACTCCACCCTACTGTGGGCATGACGCTCTATCACACTCTCTATCCAGATCAGAGGCTTCACCTAAGAGAAACGAGAACAACATTGACAGTGATGAACGGTCTCCTTTAAAAATGTAAAGGGCCGTACAAATGTAGGGTTTTTAGGTCTTTCCACCAGACTTTTTGCTAAGCTCCTCCTACTTTTTCAACGAGACTTGAATCATATAAGAAAAAATATATAATTAACATTTATCTTAGTTGGTATCCATGATACCTGAAGGTTCATATGATTCAAAAGTCTCGTGGAAAAAGTAGGAAGAGCTTAGCAAAAAGTCTGGTAGAAAGACATAAAAAAAACCTGCGTGTGCACGGCCCTTAACAGTTGGATGAGTAGAGTTTTAGATTCCTTTTGGTTAGGTAAGTATGTTAGGTAGATGGGGAGTTGTTAAGGTATTTACTCACGTGAGTGTTGAGTCTGTAACTCATGAGTTCAAATTCGCCATCAGGAGGGATGAAAGAAATGGTCCTGTCGTTGTCAAACCTGTAACAACAAAACAGTTATTTACAAAATTATTTCAAGAAGAAAATATTGAAACAAAAGATGGAATTTTTTTCTAAACATTGGTTTCAAAACCTCAAAGAATTTTGATAATAATAGAGCGCATACCTTTGCCACCACTAATAAATGACCTTAAACATTTAATAATCATCGAGTTATAAATGATCATGACCTTTACCCAGTGACTTAAAAAAAATTACCAAACGGTTCCTGGATATTGACCCACCGAATTTCAGGCAATTTGGTTGAATACTTTTTGAGTTATGAGAATAACAAGATTGCAAATAGATAAATACCGACTAAAACAGAACCTCCTGCAATTTGCTAAGGTAATAAGATTCTCTAGAGTCTAGATGGTAGTTTCTAACCTTGATAGTCTGACACACTGATGGAATTTGACATCCTCCAGCTCCACACTCTTGCTCTTTCCTCTGCCTGTGCTCTCAAAGAGGACCTTGTCATTCAGTCCCAGTCTGAGCTCAGGCATGCCTGATAGGTACACTCTCATCTTTATGCTGCCTACAATCTCAGACCGAAGCACATTGCCACTTGAATTGGCCTGGAAAAGTTGAAAAATGAGTAGAATGAGTAGTTGAAGATGAGCTAAGACTCCCAAGTTAAATAATTTTACTTCTAAAACTCTCAAAAGTCAAACAATGAGTTGAAATTGGTAGAACGAGACTCAGCCTCTTTTATTATAATCTTCAATTATATTTTGATAGCAGATCAGGAAGAAGTAGGGTAAAATTGTCGGTCGGTTTATAACAAAAACAATATAATAATAATCATTTTTTATTCTAATTGGTATCGGTGATACCTGCAGGTACAATTAAAATAAATATAATGATTAAATAACTGTAGGTATCACAGATACCAAATAATATTACATTATTATTAATATATTGATTTTCCTTAAATGACCGAAGATGTGAAACCAAGCAATAATTCATAACATCTAAATATTAAGAGTACATCACTCACCAAGAGATTGACTCCTTCAATCACATCAAGAAAAACTTCATTCTTTCTGTACTTGATGCCCTCAGAGCGCCATGAGACTGCATTGGTCACTGCCATTGGGGGACGGGGGGCAACCTCCAGCTTGTGGCCTTCCTGTGTAATGTACCTGAGAAAGAGACATTAAAATTAACTACAGGGAAGGGGTTAGAATGCAATCAGTGAAAGCCTTTATTAATCAGTGGATACTATGACTTAGTATAGAAATTTCAGTCTTTGAGAAAATAAATGACCACAAACATTTACATAAAACTTTAACTCGAAGTAATATATATCAAATATCAATTGGTTTATTCATAAGAAGTACTAGCTATATATGGCCTATAGCAAACATTTATAAAAAAAAAAAAAAAAAATCTGGATAGACATTTTGAATAAATTTATCAGATAGCCTAACATTGAAGTATCAGAAATTCAGAATAGGTAATAGCTAGTTTAAACGTTTTGTACCTAGTGATAGTAAAATTTAAAAGTTAAGACTGTTCACAATACAGGGTGACCCACAAAAAAGTTAACCGTACTTTGAATTGATATTACTCTAATGCTATCATATACAATTCAGTTTTGTAAAGAACATTTTATGAAGCAACTATTTTCCTGTCAATCCTTAAAAAAATAGTCTAATCTATGTTACAGTCAGAGATGGGCGGGATTGTACTTCCCAAGTACCAAGTTAAAGCACTAAGTACCAAGTAAGTACTTCAAGTACTTTCTAACAAGTAGCTACTTTGAACAATTACTTACTTTTTACAAGTACTTGTTACTTACCAAGTAAAACGTACATTTCTTTCCTTTCATTTAAGAGATATTAAAAGATTGGTTCTAAAATCTCTACAAAATTTAATCTTTCCTCATCAAAAATGTATTTACAGCCCCGTAAACACTAGTAAACTAGATAAAATCTAGAGATTGAGGTGGTGAAACATGTTTGTCAGACAGTAGAATCGAAAACCAAGACATTGTATAATTTTAAGATGGTTTAACATACAATCATGTATATGAGACTATGAGTTATATTGACAAATTTAAGTACTTTGAATATAATTATTTTCTGATACCTATATATCACAACAAATATTTGCCAAACACATTGACGAATTAAAAGCGTGTGGACGTGTACAGTGAGTCACTGTGATGATGTACTATCAGAGAAAAGTAACTGTGATGATGTACTATCAGAGAAAAGAGTCACTGTGATGATGTATTATCAGAGAAAAGAGTCACTGTGATGATGTACTATCAGAGAAAAGAGTCACTGTGATGATGTACTATCAGAGAAAAGAGTCACTGTGATGATGTACTATCAGAGAAAAGAGTCACTGTGATGATGTACTATCAGAGAAAAGAGTCACTGTGATGATGTACTATCAGAGAAAAGAGTCAATGATGGTTTAACTACTATCAAAATAAGAAGTCACTGTGATGATCAGAGAAATTGCTATAATATAATACAACTAAACGTTTTAGTCTAATTTACATGAAAAACGAAGACTATATAAATTATTAGTATTTAAAATATATAGTAAATGTACTTGGTACTTGAAAGTACCAAGTACTTACTACTTCAAGTACATTGATTTATGAGTACTTGTACTTAGTACTTAAGTACTTTCGATGTACTTTTCGCCCATCTCTGGTTACGGTATGGCTTCAGCAACGTTTTTAGAGTAGGGTACCTAAAACAGGCTTGCGCAAGGAAAGAGTGTAAATTCCAAGGAAGGTTCGATAAAAAAAATCAAATAAACAAGTTATAATAAATCCCAAATGATTTAAACTGAAAAACATTTAATCAGGTTATAATAAGTTGACGATGAGGATGGGCACCGTCCTGGAACCACCAGAGTCTGGTAAATCGATTATTAAAAATGAGGAGTAGTTCTGGGAGTATCTTTTCGTTGATCATAGTCAGGTAAAGATCCCCATTAAAGTTGCCGTCTGGCCAATGAGAGAGAAATTTCCGCATAGACCAATTCAAAGGGAGAGTTTTTCCCTACAGACCAGATTGCATTAGTTGTTGTCTAAGAGCCGCCATTCCACCAACAGGTTATTTGAAGAGCCGTGGGGATATCATATCTGAGCCGTGGGATAAAAATCGCGAGCCGTGGGATAAAAAATGCGAGCCGTGGGATAAAAAATGCGAGCCATGGGATAAAAAATGCGAGCCGTGGGATAAAAATGCGAGCCGTGGGATAAAAAATGCAAATCGTGGGATAAAAAATGTGAGCTGTGGGATAAAAACTACAAGCAATGGGATATAAAGCGAGTCGTGGTGGAAGGAGCAATTACTACCTAGATTTAGTTACTTATTAACAGACCGGGAATATTTGATCAAGTGAAAATTCACATTTGATGAGCCGCAAAGTTTTGAAACTCTATATAAATGTCTTTTAGAAGACCGCGAGTTTCGAAAAAAATTCACAAAGAATGCAATCTGGCCTACAGATACTCTTATCGAAGTTGAATTCTGGTGGACTGTTTTTCAGTGAATATTGTCTGACATTATGACGGTTTACTTTATCATTCATGAAATGTGTGTGATTATTTGATTTTGTTTCATATAACCTTCCTTGGAAATTATTTTCTGTCGCCTGTTTCAGGTACCCTACACTAAAAACGTTGCTGTATCCATACCGTACAATAGATTAAACTAATTTTTCTAAGGATCGACAGATAAATAGTTGCTTCATAAAATGTATTTTACAAAACTGAATTGTATATAATAACATTCGAGTAATATTAATTCAAAGTACGGTTAACTTTTTTGTGGGTCACCCTGTATAGGTAACAGACTATTTCAGAAGGAATTCACTCACTCTTGCAGTATCTTAGAGTCCGTGGTTTGAGGATATCCAAAGTCAAGAAGTTCATCCAGCAGCTCATACATTATCACAAAGTTATCCCTGATGCTCTCTTCCTCCAGTTCCTACAGATAGGAGGTAAATTATCTTCAGTGGATTTATACCTAATTAGAGTTTACCTACATGCTTTAGCTACATAATCACACCTATGAAAGTCTCTAAAACAATTCAAATTAGAAACACTTTATAATAATGACCCAACACAAATAGGCAGCCACAAACTATTTATAAAAAAGCTAGACTTAAATCAAAATCAGCTGACAATAATTAAGAAAACAGAACTAAAATATTACTTAATGTTATGAGTATTATGCAAATAGTTAGTTTGTAATATTCATTATGTCTTACAGTTATATTCTTGAAATCATATCAATATTATTGTAGCAGGAGGGAACACAATCCTCTAAAAGGAACAAGTGCAATAATGGATTATAAAAGAAATATAGAATGACAGGTAGATTATCGACCTTGCAAAACTTGTTCAAAATATTAGGTCAGTTATGGCAGAAATATAGTCTTATGAAATTAAAGAATAATATAGCACTCTATTTGAGGTAGAGAATCATGAAAGTTCTTTTGAGTGCCTACCTTGAAGTACTCAGTAGCCACATTCACCAGTTTGTGGAGGAATGAGAAGACCATAGTGACATTGGCATTGATTTGAGTAGAGGCAACAACGTACAGATTGCTAACCTTCACAAAACAGAAGGTGGCTTCATCAGTCTGAAAGAAAAACACTCTGTCTTAGGTTGCCTTTTCTGTTTTCCTATTTTGATGAAATATGTATGGCTATTGGCTATAATTATTAATGAATTACAAAGGAATTTCACTGAATGTTAAAATGATAAGTTTTAAGTAAAAACGAAAATAAATCTACAGAATAAAGTCTTTGTAAGTTAGCAACCTGCACAATTGGAGCCATCATTCCATCATCTTCCCTCTCCATGACGAGAGGCATGAACTTCTCTATAGCCGCCATGTCAATGTCACCTCTGTAGTTGCGGGAGATGAGAACCTAGAAAAATAACCAAAGGAGTTTAGCGTTTGATTTGAACTTATATTTCATTTATAGTCACCTTTGCTAAAGCTACTCACCTTCCCCTTGACATCAAGAATGTATATTGCCGATATAGACATCTTGAAGGAGATTTAACAGAAAGGAGAAACTAAAACAAAATGGAAGGAACACTTAACAGGCAGGTAAATCTAATAGAGAAAATTACAAATTGTAAACATTCTAGGATCAACAGAAAGGAAATAAATTTGGAATATGAATTTTCTTTTCAAATTTCACTTTATAACCATTCAATCTGAATGAGAGTTAGATAATTGAAGATTATACATCAATGAATAAGTCAATAGTAGCTACACCGTGTTATCACTTCAATTTATTGAGTCTTTTCACAAAATTATGGTATAGTTTGTAACACACAAATGTTAGACAATTCTTCTAAAGTGAGTAGGTACCACAAACCAAATTGTTATCACTTTTCATTTAGTATTTCATTGGAGGTCTGATGACTTTGTGACAATAGAAACACTTGTTGTAGATGGGATAAGGCAACTGTCCCTTGTTGTTCTCTTCCAAGTAACGATAAATCTCTATCTTGTACGGGTCATACAGACGCAGCACCATTTCAGGGTGGTTCTCAGGGTCAACCAACTCGCTCACATTGATGCCACATGGATGATCATCCGGAAGAAGTACCAACTTTTTAAGATTCAAATCCAGACCTCTTAGAAGGTTCTTCAAGTCGCCTATTGATCTTATTATGTTGCTCATTTTAAATATATTTGAAGAATCAATCCATAAATTCAATCAATATATAGTTCTTTTCTTTGCAAAATTCAATCCACATATTCAAACCTAAGGAACCAATTGAAACTATTAAAAATATAGCTGCTATCAATATTAGCATCAACAAATTCAGATAGTTATCACAGTTTTAATGATTCGATTGTGGGAAATCAATCAAATTTAACAATAAAAACAATAAAAATTATCAATTTAGTATAATCTTTAGATATATATTTTCTATATATATAATCATTGAAAATTATAAATACATATTACATAGCTAGATTATAAACAGGTAGTCATAATATTTATTATTTGTGTCAGTTGATTTTGAGAATTGCATAAAAATATATAATATATAACTAAATGATCTATAATACTTATTGTCATGATATCATATATGATTTTTGAAATTCATAAATCAAATAAAAATTTGATTATTTTTTTAGAATATATATAAACTTCTCACTTTTTAGCATTAGGCTACTCACTAAGTAAATCCCTTATATGAGTTATATGAATATATGATAATGATATATAATTTATAAAAACATTTGATCCTAAAAAACAGGAAAGGTTATTTATTAGGTTAATGAATTCAATAACTTTAAATCTTTAATTTGGTTATTAAATTAACCTTAGGTAGCTATTCCATTCAATTAGGCTTTGCAGAACAGACTGATATTTAGAATTTTACTTATTAAAAGTAAAAAACTAATTATCTTTAGGCCTTACTCCTTTGGAGACATTTTTTGAGAAGAAATATATCTTTGCAAGATCTTGGAGACAATTTCCTAATAAATTCTTATGTTTACATGTAAATTATAATTAGTGATTACAGTAATTAATGAAGATACTTAATAGAATTCTAGTCATTTTGGAATTGGAGACAGTTTGAAAATTTTTGAGAAAATTTGTCTACAAAATAAAATCTTGGAGAATGATTTATCACATTTGTAGAGCCCAGTCTGCATAATATGTCAAGTAAAATAGTGTGACTAATATACTCTCAATGGACCATTACTCTCTTCAGCTCTGTCAATTGTGAATTGTCCAGAAATGATATTATCCAAAATAACATTGTAGCATAGGAGAAAATCAGAAAAAGAGATATTTGTCACCATTTGCTATTGAAGGGTTCAAAAGAACTGTCACAAACTCGCCATTAAAATGGTGAGTTTAGTCTTAGACATGCTTTATCACCAATATACTTAGACTGCAGGAACTGGTAAACTGTTATCCAAGAAATCCTCTATTTTAGCTTCTGTTCTCAACTTCTCAGTAAAATACATGTAAATATAGAAGGAAATTAAGGATTGTTCGCACAGAAAATGTTAAAAATATCCATATTCTGAAGACTGGCAATTACCAGGATAATATCATATATGGGACCAGACTGCAGCAACTGGTAAAGTGTTCTCCAAGAAATCCTCTATTTTGGCTTCTGTTCTCAGTAAAATACATATAAATATAGGAGGAAATTTACTTTAGGATTGATTGCACAGAAAATGTTAAAAATGTCCTATGTTCTGAAGACTGGATATGGGAGATACTCAAGATAGATCTTAGAGATACATATTAATTTATTATATTCTCTAGTCTCTACCCAGGCTGCAGAATTATATGGCCAGTCTGCAAAAACTGGTAAAGTGAAAATCAAAGTGTTCATAGAGATCTCTTATTATTCTGTTTGTAGCAAAATTAATGTAAATATTAAAATGTAGGGATTATTGATTAATTCAGAAGTGTTTGTAGCAAAATTAATGTAGAAATAGGAAATAATTCAAAATTGTTCGGAGAGAATCCAGTCTGCAAAGCGGGTCCATGTCACCAAAGATCTTTGGAGACTATATTGGAGGGAAAATTCATCAAAACAAGATCTTGGTGACTATTTTCTTTTTAATTCCTATGTTTGCATGTTATTATTGGAGACATATTGAAGAAATTTGGTCATTTTGGAGACAAATTTGAAAAATTTCAAAGACTCAATTGTCCTGAAATATGAAATCTTGGTTCTTGCCTTCTTGGTGACAGATTTGACACACTTTGCAGACTAAGAGGGACCAGGGAGAGAATATCGCAAGCCCCAAAATTCCAAATATCTCCCATATACTAAATCTTCTGACTGGGAATATGCCAATATGACAAAAGATATTTGGGATAGGCACACACTGAATTGCGGAAACGAGTAATTCGAGTAAACCGAGTAATTAAAATTGGTTGAATAGCGGAAACGAGTAATTCAAGTAAACCGAGTAATTCTTTAATTGTTAATTTATCTTACCTGATGACACGTTAAGATATGATAATTAATGGTAGCATACAATATTAATAACGATAAAAACAAAATATATAGTTTTATCGAATTACTCGATTTCCAAAATTTCCTCTGATAGAGCAAAGTAGTTCGAGTAAACTGAGTAATTGGTGTATTTTCAATATATAATTGATTTTTAACTGTCAATACTTTATTAAAATCATAGAAAACAGTTAGGAGACTATTTTCATAACTTCAAACAACAAAATGTATTCAAAATATATGCAGTTTTATCGAATTACTCGATTTCCGCAATTTCCTCTGATAAAGCAAAGTAATTCGAGTAAACTGAGTAATTAATGTTTTTTCAATATATAATTGATTTTAACTGTTGATACTTTATTAAAATGATAGTAAACAGTTATGAGACTATTTTAATAACTTTAAACAACAAAATGTATGCAAAATATATATAGTTTTATCGAATTACTCAATTTCTTTAAATTGAAATCATCATATTGCATGATTCTAATTTATATAAGAATTAAATATAAACACATTGTACGCCACTACGAATTTAATTTTACTAAGTTTTGCAGTTTGCTTATGTGTTTTTATATGTTTAGAGTTTAGACTGAAGTGTATGTATATGTACAATTACTTCAATAAATTTGACTGAATATTCAATTTCTTTGATACATACAATTTTTCTCTGACTATCATAAACCATCTTATATATAGACAGCTTCCAGATAAAGCTCATAGGACTATACAAGGATAAAAAAACACTGATCTAGTATGAGAAATTAACATTTATTCATGATAAAAATCAGATCATATATGAAATATAATTGGATAAAGTGAAAGAAATAATAAGCTAAATATTTTAGACACAATAGCTACTACAAAAAAAATTGAATTCATAAATTTATCCTTTACAATAACAATGTTACTTTTTATAATTAACAATTATTATTAACCTAATGTTATTAACTAATAACTACTGTTGTTCTGCATAAAACAATCTCTTAACTTAACATTTTCAACATTTAAGTCATTTATGAAATGAAACATTTATGACATGAAACATTTATGAAATGAAACATTTATGACATGAAACATTTATGAAATGAAACATTTATGACATGAAACATTTATGACATGAAACATTTATGACATGAAACATTTATGAAATGAAACATTTATGACATGAAACATTTATGACATGAAACATTTATGACATGAAACATTTATGACATGAAACATTTATGGAATGAAACATTTATGACATGAAACATTTATGAAATGAAACAATTATGAAATGAAACATTTATGACATGAAACATTTATGACATGAAACATTTATGAAATGAAACATTTATGAAATGAAACATTTATGACATGAAACATTTATGACAAGAAACATTTATGACAAGAAACATTTATGAAATGAAACATTTATGAAATGAAACATTTATGAAATGAAACATTTATGACATGAAACATTTATGACATGAAACATTTATGACATGAAACATTTATGACATGAAACATTTATGACATGAAACATTTATGAAATGAAACATTTATGAAATGAAACATTTATGACATGAAACATTTATGACATGAAACATTTATGACATGAAACATTTATGACATGAAACATTTATGAAATGAAACAATTATGAAATGAAACATTTATGACATGAAACATTTATGACATGAAACATTTATGAAATGAAACATTTATGAAATGAAACATTTATGACATGAAACATTTATGACAAGAAACATTTATGAAATGAAACATTTATGAAATGAAACATTTATGACATGAAACATTTATGAAATGAAACATTTATGAAATGAAACATTTATGACATGAAACATTTATGACATGAAACATTTATGACATGAAACATTTATGACATGAAACATTTATGGAATGAAACATTTATGACATGAAACATTTATGACATGAAACATTTATGAAATGAAACAATTATGAAATGAAACATTTATGACATGAAACATTTATGACATGAAACATTTATGAAATGAAACATTTATGAAATGAAACATTTATGACATGAAACATTAATGACATGAAACATTTATGAAATGAAACATTTATGACATGAAACATTTATGACATGAAACATTTATGACATGAAACATTTATGACATGAAACATTTATGACATGAAACATTTATGACATGAAACATTTATGAAATGAAACATTTATGAAATGAAACATTTATGAAATGAAACATTTATGAAATGAAACATTTATGACATGAAACATTTATGACATGAAACATTTATGACATGAAACATTTATGACATGAAACATTTATGACATGAAACATTTATGAAATGAAACATTTATGAAATGAAACATTTATGAAATGAAACAATTATGAAATGAAACAATTATGAAATGAAACATTTATGAAATGAAACATTTATGAAATGAAACATTTATGACATGAAACATTTATGAAATGAAACATTTATGAAATGAAACAATTATGAAATGAAACATTTATGAAATGAAACATTTATGAAATGAAACATTTATGAAATGAAACAATTATGAAATGAAACAATTATGAAATGAAACATTTATGAAATGAAACATTTATGAAATGAAACATTTATGAAATGAAACATTTATGAAATGAAACATTTATGAAATGAAACATTTATGACATGAAACATTTATGAAATGAAACATTTATGACATGAAACATTTATGACATGAAACAGTTAAAATCAATTAACAATTGAAAAAACATCAATTACTCAGTTTACTCGAATTACTTTACTCTATCCGAGGAAATTGCGGAAATCGAGTAATTCGATAAAACTATATATTTTGCGTAAATGTTGTTGTTTAAAGTTATTAAAATAGTCTCATTACTGTTTACTATCATTTTAATAAAGTATCAACAGTTAAAATAAATTAACAATTGAAAAAACATCAATTACTCAGTTTACTCGAATTACTTTGGTCTATCAGAGGAAATTGCGGAAATAGAGTAATTCTCTATAGAGTAAACTAGGTATAGGGTGTTTGTGCCAGTAATCGGCATACCTCTAGTAATCGGAATAGCAGACACATTGAGTATAATTTTCTATATAATATATTAAGGAATGGAGGCATACGTACTAAATTATTGAAGAATCAACCACTATAATTGATTAGTAATTCTTTCTAATTATTTAACCACACAAATTAACAGGTAGCTTCCAATCATTGTCGGAAAGTCAAGTTATCGGTCAGTTCGTTGTATTTTTGTAAGAGAATGGTTCCTCTTTGAAACTCCTGAGTGTGTTTCAGTAGCTTTTAATGTACCAGGTGTATGTTTTTCTAGATGTACATTTTACGATCTATCAGTGCATTTTGAAATCTAAGCAAACAAATACTTACTTTTTATTTAAAATGTTAGTCCGATCACTAGATTATCAGAACAACTAATTTTAATGTTCGGACAGACTGGCCTATTGAACATAGAATCCATCCGTCCACCCTGACGATTACTGGAAAAACTTCCCGTCATGCTATTTTAACTCATTAATTTAGATTGTTACAGTGACCGATAACATTAATGAATAAATTTTGAGGTAGTTACGCTTGTATATTTTCCGAATTAAATACGTTATTACATATGATAATAAGATATGATTACTTTAACGTCAAATATATAAATATTTTACATAATCATTCCCACTTATATAGTGTCATGTGTGAATTATATAAGGCGTTTGTCAATAGCCAAAATACGTAAAATTCAATCAGAAGGATTTAGAGTCAACAGAAAACAGGACTTCCACTCCAGGTTGTGATGTCATTGATAGCGACAAAATGGTTGAATCTACATCACAATAGTGGAAGAGGGCAAACCAGAGGGAATGTAGACGGCATTTATTTTTAAGGGGACATTCGAATTATGTCCTAACTTAAACAAAGCAACAGCTATTTAGGGGCCGAAAATGACTTAGGAACCTAGCTTTGGTACTATTTCAATGAAAATCTAATTGAGGTAAAGCAATTTCAAAATAATTTTTATCAGTAAATAAAATGTGTTATAGACTTATAGTTAGCATTATAATAAGGCTAAGATATCTGCAACTAAATAGACATGAAATGCGCATGACAATTACAGCTTGCTTTTATTTAAAATAGTTCCCCCTTTTTCAGAACTATTCTAATCAAAGAAAAAGTATAGAGGCTGCTGGCCGGATAACTAAATTAATAGATATTACTGAATACCAATCTGAGTCTTCTGACAAATGAATCAATTAAGCATTGATTGTCAATTTTAAAACATCTGAATATAATCTATGTATACTTGGCAGACGAATCAAATATATGATAAACTTTATAATTTAAAGTAGCTGTTGATTCTTAAGTGGGTAATCATTTCCTCTTGCATGTAGAAGGTAGCAGTTGTAGGAGCTTCAGTTTATGTAAATAAATAATCACATTTATATAAAATATCTCAGTTTTCAATTCTGGTGTGTAGCAAACAACAATGTATACCATGTTAAAACTTTCGAATGAAATGACAGCACTAATATATCACGTATTTTTAACCATTGACGAAGTGTTTGGTTGTGTGTATGGATAGGTAATAATAATATAAACATAACACTTACTATTACTTAGTAGAGTAGGAATTACCTTAATAAAAAAAAATACACATTGATTGTATAGAATCTATAGCTATTAGGTATGACTAAATCTATTACTAGTAATAAGAAGCGGGAGACTAATTATACTATATACTATTATATTAATCTATTAATCAGTCACTAATCAACAAGTATGACAAACATTAGTTCCTTATGATTGGCCACCTGACGATAATAGAATTGGAAGTGACCGAACATAGATATTGCTATGACGATAACTAGCATTTTAGACCATGTTTGAGAGTATGAGTATGGACAAAGTCGCCAGTATACTGGCGACTTTTGAGAGGTGAAATAAGTTGAAAAACATGTAAATAACAAGTAAATCGCACATAAAATATCTCAAGAGATACACATGCATCAGACATGAAGCATGAGGATATTTTCAAGTGTAAAATCTTCACTAGTTAGTCATATTTCTTTTTTAAAGTATCTTAAATGTGGCGACCTGGATCCATCTTCTCCCTAAACTGGCGAACTTCCTGCCATTGAAACATGAATTTTAGACTAATGGGACGGTTTTACTTTTAATTGCATAAGTAATAACATAAATGTGTTTATGTGTAAAGCGATTGGAGAGATAAAAATTCCAGCTTTCTAATGATAGTTGCATCGCGTCGGTAGAGTTTATATGTGACTTGTTATTGGTATTTATTTGTAATTTATCCTTAAGTGATCGATTACTGGCACAAACACCCTATTTTGCGTAAATGTTGTTGTTTAAAGTTATTAAAATAGTCTCATAACTGACTCCAGAGTGGAATAATAACTCATTTCAGATTGACTAGTTACTCTGTTAGGAATTTAGAATGAACAAAAATTACTCATTTTAACCCCAAAAAATGCAGAAATCAGTAAATAATTTCATAAATTTCAACTCTGCAGTGAAAACTAATGTAAAATAAGTCATTTAAGCTTCACAATTGGTCTTGTTGTGATGATGAATATCACTGATGGCCAGTTTGTATTTGGTGCACTGATTACTGAACTCCTCTTGACTTTTTCACAAGTCTGAGAAATAGCTGCCAACATTTTTCATCAATTTGTCTAGTCCTCCAGCATTTTTCCAGTTTCTCCTCCAAAAATTAATGGTAATATAGGAATTAATAGCTAAATATCCTCCAACATAGCAGGAATTTTTTTATTTGAGAAATTGAATATCTCCCGAGATATCATTGGAATTTACCACCAAATACCCAAGTAATAAAGCATGTCCAAACTCGACCTTTTAATGGCGAGTTTGTGACAGTTATTTTGAGCTCTTCAATTGCAAATGGCGAGTTTAATCTATTTTTCTCCTATGCTACAATGTTATTTTGGAGAGAATTAATGATAATTTGATCATTTTGGAGAGAAATTGTTGAATTTTGGAGAGAGCTGGAGAGAGAAATGGTGAGTTTAAATGTTTATGAGACATTCTATTTTACTTGGCCAAATACAATCTGGACTGATGGGAATGCATGAAGTTAGTAACTTAGTTAGGAGTAACTCTGTTAGAATATATGTTTTCCATTCTGGATAACTGTTTACTATCATTTTAATAATGTATCACAGTATCAACAGTTAAAATAAATTAAATTAACCAAGTAAAATAGTATGTCTCATAAACTCGCCATTTGTCTCTCCAGCTCTCTCCAAAATTCAACAAATTCTCTCCAAAATGATCAAATTTTCATAAATTCTCTCCGAAATAACATTATAGCATAGGAGAAAAATAAATAAAACTCGCCATTTACAATTGAAGGGCTCAAAATAACTGTCACAAACTCGCCATTAAAATGGCGAGTTTGGACATGCTTTATTACTTGGTAAATTAACAATTGAACAAACATCAATTACTCAGTTTACTCGAAATACTTAGCTCTATCATAGGAAATCCGCAGAAATCGAGTAGGTATTTGGATAAAACTAGGTAGGTATATACAATTTCCATAAATTTTGTTTTTTATTGTTATTAACATAGTATCCTCCCATTATAATTATCACATCTTAACCAGTCTGCAGAATGTGTCTCTTCTCCCGCAGAGACTTTTAATTTGAGACAGTTACTCTCTGACTCTCAGAAGCAGATTCAGAATCTCCCGCAGCTAAATTAATGGTAACATAGGAATTAATTCAAAATCTCCCGCAGCTAAATTAATGGTAACATAGGAATTAATTCAAAATCTACCGCAAAGATCTCCAATTTCTAAAATTTCATTCAAATACTCCCGCAGAGAGTCTTGGAAAAATGTTCCATATTCTGCAGACTGGCATCTTAACATAAATACATTAATATTTAAAGAATTACTCGGTTTCCAGTCTGCAGAATATGGAACATTTTTCCAAGACTCTCTACGGGAGTTTTTGATTGAATTTTAGAAATTTGAGATCTCTGCGGGAGATCTTGAATTAATTCCTATGTTACCATTAATTTAGCTGCGGGAGATTTTGAATTAATTCCTATGTTACCATTAAGTTAGCTGCGGGAGATTCTGAATCTGCTACTGAGAGTCAGAGAGTAACTGTCTCTCAAATTAAAATCTCTGCGGGACTCGGGAGAAGAGACATCAGACACATTCTGCAGACTGGCTAGGTTTACTCGAATTAATCGTTTCCGCAATTCAGCCAAATTTAATTACCCGGTTTATTTGAATTACTCGTTTCTGCAATTCAGTGTGTGCCTTTGGGATATTCCCAATTACCCTACAAATTACAATCTACTAACAATTTTGAATTAATTCCTACGTTTAATTTTAAATTAACTTTTCTATGAACACTTCTTAATTAATCCCTATATTTATATTCAGTCTGTACAGAACTGACAGCAGGTTAACACTTAACAGCTACGTAAGTCCTAAAAGACAAAAGTCTGCATTAACCGATGCGATTATGATTCATAATTTCATGCGGATCATCAGATGCATCTATAAACTTATATTGAGGGCAATTGAATAACTGTTGAGATAATTTATTTTGCAGAAAAACATACCTAAACTATTTGACGAATTGACCGAAAGTAGCAGTACAATGAGTACATTAATAACCAACATGACACCATCTTAAGAGAAGAGTAAAACTTACGCCGTACGGCAATGAATGTCCAACTCCAACACCCAATGACACTTTCAATCATTTTTGAAACACGGAATTTTTGAAAGGTTCCCTAAACTTCCCTATACTCAACTTTTTTATTTAATTATTCGAAGTATTCATTGAATCTAAAGTAACAGGTTATAAGATCCAAAGAATTTCACATTTGGCTCTACTTATTTATTATAATATGCCATTTAAGTTGTTCGGGGGGTTTTGTGCTACCCCTCCTCCTTTCTAATAAGCAAAGAAAAAGGAAGGATTGCTTACATCTGACTAATTCAAAAGAATAGAAACTGATACCTAGATATCTCATAAAAGTTTATCTAAACCCGTTACCTAAGTAATTACCATTACCCTTAAAAAACATTAGGTACACAGTAGTGACTGTAACAAAAAAAATTACATAATTACCAAAACGATTACATGAGAGATATTTTTTAATTCTTCCTTATTTTATGTGCTTTAAAATATTTTTATATACCTACTTTTAAATTCTTTCAAACTTTGTACACAACAATTGTCCGAAACTCTAATATGACGTACGCAGAAGATAAAAATTGTACACTCTTTGTTATAATTTCCAATTTGAATTCTATAAAAAATAATGCATGTCTGGGATTCGCTTAGATTCTTAGAACTTTATAGTCTGTAAATTATTCTTTGAATTATATAAACTTTTTTATAATATTTTTATCCAATTTTATACCTTTATACGAATGCATTTTTAATAATGGAACGAATATACCTACCTAGCTGATATTCAAAATAAACAGTGAACAGTCTTTTTCTTTGGACTGAAACTTAGAAAGTCGGAAGTAAAACGGCTTTTGTAGAGTTTTGACTATGAAAATTTTTAAAAGCATATAGGATTAGATATATGTACTATATCAAATTTCATGAAGTTAACAGAAAAATGTTGAGATTAATTAATCGAATCAGATTAATTAAGTTTAATAATGATCGAACTCAGTTAAACATACCTTGAATTTCATGATGTGGCACCAGTTTTTTAATATTTTTGAAACTAATATTCCCTGTGAAATTTGAGAGTTTACTTGTATTTCTCATCTTGTATTGAAAAATTAGGTAAATAAAGATTATTATGTCAGTGCTTTGTAATATATTTTTTGTCTGATTAAACATATAAAATATTCTATATATGAATTATTATTTCAATAATGAGTAAGAGTTTCTAAAGTAATATATGTTTTTATTATATTTTAGTTTTATAACTTTACATTTATGATTTATAACACAAATTTCAAATTGAATAAGAACATATTATCAGTTTAAATAGTAGATATATATGGAACTTACAAGTATAAATTGTATATTAAAAAGTCTACCTATATAAAAAAAAATCTGTAAGTATCACAGTGAAAAGAAACTCTTATTTTCTTCTAATTTTCTTCGAAGTAATCAAATTAGTTCGATAAGAATTGAGTGGAAACTTGTTATTACGATTCACAGTTGTCATAAATATCGAATTCTCACTGTGACACTTACTAACTACATTAGAATTGAAATACTTTGAATATTTTCTTATTGTGGGAAGAGATTCTAATGATATGGAAATGAAGACACATTGCGGTTTCGGAGCTCTTCTGTAAACTTTCTTTCTTGACTTTTTGGGTAAACGTGACCCTAATGTCGGTGATAATACTTCATGTGATGACTTTTTGGCATACCGTTTTGAAACAAAGCCTTTTGGGATTGAATCTATGTATGGTAACTTAAGCTTCCCATTACAGTCATTCTCTCTCAATTCATTACCAAAAGATTCGTTAGTTGAAGAGACCGTTTTGAAGGGATCTACTTCATCCTCAATAGTTCTCCACATGAAGGCACATTCTTCTTCGTAGCAACCATCAGGAACAGATATCAGTCCTTCTGGCAAAGGTCTAGGGCTAGCAACGGTCACCTGAGGAAGAGGCCTTTTGAAAGGTTTCCACTTTATCACAGGCTTCTTCCTCATCGCTATTTTCGATTTGATAGATTTGGGAAATTTTAAAGACGAGGAGACTTTGTTACTAAAGGTTTGTTTTGTTTCTGTACAATCTGGCTCCACTGGCTGTGAGATGTAGTCTAAGGTTTCATCGGAGGTGATGTTATTCAGATAGTCTGATCCTGTGGCCAGGAGTATTTGATCAGTTCCGACAGCCAGGACAGCATTGCTAACAGCTCTGAAAGTAAGAGTTTTTAAATTTAAAAAACTGAAAATGTGTCTTGTGATCTGAATTGAGGAAACACTGATTTTGAAAAAAATATAATCATGTGTATAACCTTACCCCCCACTACCTGTGGAGACCGCAGATCCAATTATGCCGGTGCTACTCCTTCTTCTGTTGCTAAACCTAGACGCAGCAGATATTTTTGGGGTGTTGGGGAGGGTTCTATCTCCCGAATACAGACTTTCAGTTGTTGATACTCCGTTCATATGGTAGTTATTTAGCAGCGCCGTCATGTTGACACTCACTGAATCTGAAAGAATCAGCATAAGGTTGTTAAATAATAAATATTATAAAATCAAGATTAAATTTCAATATAAATCTGTTGCTTTCACCATTTTCGAGATCCCTCTCCGTTGAGCCTGAGGAGAACATTCCGGCATGAGAAGAAAACAATCCTCCCACCAAGCTGCTTCTTCTTCTTTTATCTTCTACGTTATCTCCAGAATCTTCTTCTTCAATGTCAGGCAGAATGAGAGTTTGCTGATCTTCGGGAACTCTGAAACAAAAAGAATTCAATAATCCAAATAAAAGAGAATTTAGTCTAAGTACCTTGACCAAAATTGGGGTTTGACATCGGCTTTGAAAGTAAAGACCATATCACCGATGTCAACAGGAAAATAAATACAAGGGACTTTGAAGAAACAGTCAAACATGAAAATAGCTTCGTGAGTAATTTCTGTGACAGGGTTCATGTGCGTAGAAAAGCTACTACGGTAAAAAAATACATCCAAAACTATTCTTTAACAGTGCTTATGGCTGCCGAAAAGCTACGATGTGAACAGCGTTACCTACCACCATTCAATGACAATGAAATTTAAATATAATAATTGTTCTAAGTCTAGTAAGTGGTCAGTTGTTTTTCGTTACATACATCATGTCGGCAGCTGATCCTTTATAAGCTTTCTTTATGTAGGACATGGATGCCTCAGTGTAAGGTAACTGCGGTCTCTGCTGGTCGAAGTACATGTCCTTGGTGAGAGGGGGGAGTTTGGACAAGAGTGTGTCCACTATCAAGTAGGACACCTTCATGTGTCTGTCTATTATCCAATTCATTTCAAAATCCTCATCATCGTCACCAAAAGGGTTGATGAGCTGCTCAGCAACCTGTTATAAAAGAACTCTAATGGAGTTTGAACAGTAACTGATTTTTTGGTTGTCAATGGGAAGATAAAAATAAAGGATGCTTTATAGCATAAATATTAATTCGGTCTTTGTTTTACAAATCTGTGTACAATTTGTTGAAGTAAATGTCATTTTCCAACCATAATCGCCAAGTTAAAATATTGTCCATATCAATTAAAGTGAATTCATAACTTTATTGGTACAACAATTGTAGTGAACGTGCCACCAACTTCTACCTACATTTTTTTCTAAAGAAATATTAACTAGTTAACCAATGCATAGTTTCAGAATAATTTCAAAGGATGACGTTTGTTAATATATAAGAAAAATGTACTCAGATGTATGTCACTAGATGGCGCTCAACTCGCTTAGAGTTTACAAAACTGGTAGGTTTATGCAATGCTACACCTTGACAAAAGAGGTTATAAATTTTCAAAGAGATATCACTTTAAAAAACATTTTAAAACGAATATTAATTAACTAATATTAAGTTGCTTGTACTGGGACTATATGTCTGAATTACCTTGAGTAGCCCCATGTAGAAGAAGAACTGCAGAATGGTGAAGTAAGGGATGTAAAGGTCTGGCTTCAGTCGATAAGGTATAGGACTTTTCTCTAAGTACTGACGTCCTATGATGCATGCGAAGAAAAAGGCGTACGTCGCTATTGTCACCACCTGCCGGAGTTAACATTAAATGTTATACTTTGTCGAATGCTTCAGCCATTCACAGCACTGTGTGGCTTATATTATTATTTTTATAGAACCAAAAATTTATTCAAGTGATTGTAAGTGAAAGTAATTTCCTGAACGTTTGCTTATAGGAAATTTATTATTTGAAATTTTAGAAGAAGAAGTACAATCTTCAATAGTTACAAAGGGTTAATCGGTGGTTAGACAATTAGCTAACTCCTAGATTAAGATGGTGGTTCACCTGGGTGTACACCAGGGGGATGCTGACCCAGTCGTAGCACCACAACAGACCACACTTTGCTCGGTACTCTAAAAACATCTGGAATATTGAAAATACATTAGAGTGAGAAAATCAATAGGTATCAATTTAGATATTCAATACAAAATATTAATGCAACTGCATCGGGTAGTGTCAAAGAAAATAATGAAAAAAATAATTCCGGCCAGGTTCTTAAGATAAAAAATTTACAATCTAATTTATTCTTATATATATATAAATCATGTATACGCAGGTAAATTATAAATCACGCAGCGGAATGCCCTACGGCGAGTTTTTCTGGATCCGCATTTTCTCTATCATTGTAACTAATTAAGGAAAAAATATATATTCCCTTTGTTTATAATATTGTTAGATGTGCTAAATAAACCTATTTGCTATTTCGTTCCTCCTCACCTCCATGATGAGTTTGACGCCATGCGGGTCCGGTATCCTCTTCATGGCCCGGGCCTCGCTGAGGAGAGTTGTGAACCAACTACATGGCACCCAGTAGGTGTTATACTCCGTACATGGGATGTTCTTATAGAATTCCAACTCTGCACTTGTCATGAAACCTTCAAATTAGATAACAAATATTTGATTTAGCTAAATCAGAAGAATTTTAAATGTCTTCTCAAAGAAATTTTTCTTGAAGAAAAATAAGTAGCGTAGAATCTTTTTCTTCAGCGTCATATTTAGTGTTTCGTACTATTGTTGGACATCAAGTATAGAATTTACACAAATGTATACACTGAGCAAAATTTTATGCGATTTTCAGACTAATGATCCTCGATCTTATCTTTACAATATTAAGAAATAAACTAATTTTTCACGAAAGCTGGAGAGGACATTTAAACTCTAGCATAACTTAATGATTACCAGATCCTTTGTGCATCTGGCAGATAACTTACTACCTACCAGCTACAATGGCCTTACATTCGAATGAGAGACGAAGACCTCAATTAGATAGACTTAACAGTGAATACGATTCCTTACGTCTCACCTGCCTCTACGATATGGTCCACGGTTGGGAATCTCATCTTTACAGACGATGAAATGGACCTCAGGACCATCACCAAACTGAGGTTGAGGTACCGAACCTGAAGGAGAAACTGATAGAGTAACTTCCGAGTTATGGAACAGTTCCATATTTTCGATCGTAGAAGACTAAAAAACTAAAACGCATTTTTTAGTCTTACAGGATCGAAAAGGTGGAACCATTCGATAACTCGGAGCTCATCCTAGTCAGAGGCTGTAAAGTGTAAAAGTCTTTAATTTGAATTTAATTAACTGTTTGATAGGGGAAAGAAGCAGCACTCGGACACTTAACGTACTCGAAAAGTACTGCAAATGTTAGAGCTCGTTTTAAAAAAAGACGTTTTAAGTGACTGCTTATATTAAATAGCATTGTTACCATAGTTCGTCGAATCATTCGTCCCTTATCGTCACTTCCGCTGACGTAGAGAGCGATAGAGTGAAGTAATCTGGAAAAGAACACAGGTAATGAAATTCACTTTACTGATTGAATTTATATTACTAGAAGGTTGAATAATGAATATCTATTTATACTAGATTTACTAGAAGGTTGAAGCCTGAAGGCCATATAAATAATGTCAAAAGGAAATTAAATATATGAAAGAGGCAGCCAGAAAGGTAAGAGACTCCATGAACAAAGTCACTTACCACCAGTCTGTAACAAGCTCATGGATGTAGAGAAGCTACTCCGTGAATGCAGTCACTTACCAAGTAATGTGACGAAAAGAGACAAGCACCGGTGACTGTACTCACGGACGGAAGAAGAAAATGAAGAGGTGATAGTAAATGAATCCTACGAGTCTATCTAATACAAAAATATAATACCTCGTAGGGTGAGGTATTTAGTCTTACACTTACTTATCAGGCCACTGTACAGTCTTACACTTACTTATCAGGCCAGGGAATAGCCATGTACTGCTGCCACCATCTTGATGCAACGAAAGAGACGTAGAATCCCAAAATAAAGGAGAGTGGAATGTAGTTCATGAAGGAGTCGCAGTAGAAGGCGAGTCTTTCGAAAGCTCTAAGGAAAGAAATACATTATATAAAGTAAAACTACAAAATATTGTCTCTACTGTCCCTATTGCTCTGTGGGCACTTCACTCTATTGCCTCTACTATCCCTATTGTTCTATGGAACTTCACTCTATTGTCTCTTCTATCCCTATTGCTCTGTGGAACTTCACTCTATTGTCTCTTCTATCCCTATTGCTCTGTGGAACTTCACTCTATTGTCTCTTCTATCCCTATTGCTCTGTGGAACTTCACTCTATTGTCTCTTCTATCCCTATTGCTCTGTGGGCACTTCACTCTATTGTCTCTTCTATCCCTATTGCTACGTGGGCACTTCACTCTATTGTCTCTTCTATCCCTATTGCTCCGTGGGCACTTCACTCTATTGTCTCTTCTATCCCTATTGCTCCGTGGGCACTTCACTCTATTGTCTCTTCTATCCCTATTGCTCTGTGGGCACTTCACTCTATTGTCTCTTCTATCCCTATTGCTCCGTGGGCACTTCACTCTATTGTCTCTACTATCCCTATTGCTCTGTGGGCACTTCACTCTATTGTCTCTTCTATCCCTATTGCTCTGTGGGCACTTCACTCTATTGTCTCTACTGTCCCTATTGCTCTGTGGGGACTTCACTCAAAAACTAAATAACTTCTTTTTGTGTTCGTTACTTTCCCTAACAATGTCATTTATTCTCTCCATTTCTCTATAATTTAATTAGTTAATGCGCTTCTCTTTATTCGTCGTGACTCAGAAACAGCATCGCCTGTCAAAGTACAGTCACTCACACCTCTCTATCTCTCTTACAGGTCACTGTCCTGTGAAAACATGCTGCTGTCATGCACATTTTACATGCTATATATTTTCTTTGTTTTAATGTCATACGCCTTTTCTTTGTTTTAACGTCTAATGTACACTAATTGAACATATAGAGGGTGTATATCAGGCTTTTTTAGTAGGGTAAATTACGAATTATTGGTCAGTTTCACATCTTCGGTCATATATGAAAAAAGATATATATTATTAATCATTTTACTTTTATTGGTGTTCATGATTCCTGCAGGTATCATGGATACCAATAAAAAATAATTTATAATTATTATATCTATTTTTCTTATATGACCGAAGATGTGAAACTGACCGATAATTCGTCATTTACCCTATACATTTAAAAAATAAGTTGAACTCTTTTTCATTTGTTGAATTAAAAACTTTAATTTAACCAGTAATCAATGAAGATAACTATATGTTATTTAACTTATTAGTCAGTATATTGAATTTATAGGTATTATCTATTGTTAATTCGTTTGAAGCTTCTATTGTTGTTACAAAGTTTAAAGACATAAATTCAGTCATTTTATACTACTTTATTATCTTTTAAATTCATTAGTATAATAATGTAGTTAATTACAGACAAATTACTGATAGTAGATGGTAATTAAAGTCTTCTTTAATTAACAATAATGGCTTTGTGTTCTATTTAAAAAAGTGTAGTTAATTTCAGTCAACCGAAAAGATCTTTAAAGTATTTAACTCGGATATTTATTGTTAAAAAAAAACCTATGTAATCTAATAAATAGATTAAATCAACCGATCTTTTGTTTTATAATATATAAAGAAAACGTAATTCTAATTTTTAAAATTAATTTTAATATCAATATTTATTCCTTAGTTCGGCGTATCACCAATTAAAAGTACGGGTTAAATCATATTTTTTTAATAAGTCCGAAAATGTGAAACGGTACGATATTCCCTTGACATTAAAAAGGGAATATTAACACTGTTTATCCCGAGAGTCTGTTTATATTACATTTTAACTAAGAACAGCTGTTTGCTCTAAACAAACTTCCATCTCCTGCTCCAAGAACAATAAACTCAGTTATTTTATATCTCAGAACAAGCATTTGGGGGGACATTTCCTTGAATTGAGATTTGATTAAACAATTATAACTAAAGTCATAAGGGGGGAAGAGGGGTGGGTGGGGGGCGGAATCGAAAAGGAAATAGAGACACAGAAATTTAAAGGAAACTATTAGTCGTCAATATAAAGTACAATTTCCATAATACTGCTACGTTTGTAGTTAATCGGTCATTAATTTCAATAACGGCATAACTCAAATATCGCAATTTTTGGGTTTCGTACACCATCTTGTTCAGAAGTTACGGGTCTACACCATTGTATTATGGTTACAAACCTCTTGTTACCTAAGAAAAAATCATTTAAACTCGAAGCATGATGTTATAATTAATAAGGATATTTCAGAGTTAAAGCAACAAACTCTTTTGATATATAAGTTCCGAAAAGTCCCACAGTTTAAGGTCCGAACTCCATTGTGGCAAGGCATCTTTGCCTATGATTAGAATTTGGAGTCATCTATTGGTGCTCAATCCTATTGGAGACTCCATGGCGAACACTGGAAGAGTTTTTTAGCCGATGGTAGCAGCTTTGATTCCAGAACGAGAGATATGTACCTTTCTGAGTTCACTTTGATTCCACAAATACGAAAGGAGATCTTCAAATGGTCGTCACAGGAGTAAAAGCCATCACAAAATGTGAATTTTGACGTCTACCATCGACTTAACTTGAATAACTGAGAACTCGTTCATTTTGATGGTTCATAACATGCTGAATCACAAATATCTCTTTCATCTATGAACATCACGTCAGGAATTTGCCTATAGCTAACTCCAGTATGTGACGAATTCTTTTTGCTCACATTTTTTCATGATGGTCAGTAAGCTCATGACTTTTTGGAATATTAAATGGTTAAGTTCCTATATCATCTTTCAGCACTAGATACAATTGAATTTTAACTAACACCGGCTTCTGCATCCAATTTACAATGCCATTGACGTACTTGTGGGTTTCAACGCAACTACCCGTGTTTATTTGAATAGTTTTGCATTTGCATTTACAATTGCATCTACAGCCATGATACAATATTAAAGATGTATGTATGATGTATGAAACAAATCTTCAAGATGCTATACGATTTAAATAACTTATCATCGATTTTGAATGATTTATTTGAAACGAAAAACTGGTTGCCTTAATTCTGAAACACCCTGCAAATGGATGACAAAGATTGAACATATTTGATATATACCGTTACCGAGATTAATAACTTAATAAGCAATACATAATATTTCTAGTTGTTAACAAAGAAATAGCTGAAGAACTAGTCACCTTTTTTGTTTTTTAGAGAAGGCAAACCTGTAGATTACGCTCATTAGGCTGTAACTGAGCATGAAGAAGAGGAACTCCCTGTAAACCAATTTGTAGAGGGAGCCTTTCCACTTGAAGAGGAGTCTGGTGAAGCCGCCTGACGTGGAGGAGGCCACGTCATATTGGTAGGACACGGTCATCCTGCAACTACTTCTCTCTTTCTTCTATTTACATCTCATGTTTTGAAGTCAGTGACTTTGAAATAAAGTTTCACTCCTTCCATAGAAAAGTTATATTCTAATCTACGATTCAAAAAAGGATCCTTTTCTGGTTCACACTCAGGATAGGTTTGTTGAATTCAACTTTGAATTATAAAAACTCACTATTTTCCTAAACCTATTCCAGAAAATTGATTACAAATTATTTTCTGAATTTCACTTCAAGTTATTTTGAACATTTAATAACTTTTTATAATTTAAAAATCACTTTCTTCACGAACACTTTTTTTGCAGCACAAATCTCGATGTAATTTTTAAACAAACTTAATTGATTGAAATTCACAATCACTTTAATTTCCTGGTTAAAATTTACACCTTATTTTCCTCTTTCCCCTACTTATTATTTCCCCACTCAACGATGTGGGGAAAGACACGTCTTGTCCCCATCGCTAGCGTAATGGGAGTGACTAGAGCCCCAACTGGGAGGCTCCGTGGGGACAATTGTGCCTCCCCATGGGGTAAATAAAGCGCATGCTAAGTAAATAGAGTGGAGTAAATAAAGCGCATGCTAAGTAAATAGAGTGGGGTAAATAAAGCGTATGCTTAGTAAATAGAGTGTGGTAAATAAAGCGCATGCTAAGTAAATAGAGTGGGGTAAATAATGCGCATGCTAAATAAATAGAGTGCACACTGTCTAAATACAGTGCACGCTGTGTAAATACACTACACACTGTCACTGTGTAAATACACTACACACTGTCACTGTGTAAATACACTACACACTGTCACTGTGTAAATACAGTACACACTGTCACTGTGTAAATACAGTGCATGCTATGTAAATACAGTACACACTGTCACTGTGTAAATACAGTGCATGCTATGTAAATACAGTACACACTGTCACTGTGTAAATACAGTGCATGCTATGTAAATACAGTACACACTGTCACTGTGTTAATACAGTGCATGCTATGTAAATACAGTACACACTGTCACTGTGTAAATACAGTGCATGCTATGTAAATACAGTACACACTGTCACTGTGTTAATACAGTGCACACTGTAAATACAGTACACACTGTGAAAATACAGTGCACACTGTCACTGTGTAAAT
This sequence comes from Caprella mutica, assembly GCA_947561585.1. Taxonomy (NCBI): domain Eukaryota; kingdom Metazoa; phylum Arthropoda; class Malacostraca; order Amphipoda; family Caprellidae; genus Caprella; species Caprella mutica. Next base: position 532,686 of record CANNZV010000422.1, read on the forward strand.
ACAGTACACACTGTGAAAATACAGTACACACTGTCACTGAAAATACAGTGCACACTGTCACTGTGAAAATACAGTACACACTGTTTAAATATAGTACACACTATAAATATAGTTTACCTATGTAATTAATTATTATGAATTCCATTTTTCCTTCTCTATTAATTAGTATAGTCTAAATATATATATATATATATATATATTTACAGCTTCTTAAATTAAATGAAGAAATTAATAAAAATTCTAAATTATTTTATTTTTGTAATTTCTATGCTTACTATCTTCATTTAAAGAGAAAATATTCTAATTCATTCGTAAAGTACTTCTAGAGAACAATAAACCATTTCCTAGAGTATGACAGGCATTTTGGCAAGGGAAATGCCTTGTTTTTGTTACCAGAGTACATAGTGTAATTGCGCAAAAAAAGAAAGAGACTTTAATAAGATGGTCAAACACATACACTATTGGCTCAGCTGTGAACTAAAGCCAACACACACACGAGAGTAAGTGACCACCCTCGTACTTATGTTAGAGGGTCGTCACTCACATTTTCTGTCAACCTATCACTCAGCTGATGATGTGGGAGTAACCATCATAAATAGAGGAGGTTATCAGTTATATTTAGGGTTACTTTTTATGTGATCTCACCTTTTAAGGGTTGAACAGAAGTTATATTGCTCGTTTATTTCATTTAGATTCTGTCCCATTAGATAAAAAATGATGACCATCGTAGAGAGTGACGTCATAATGATAGTAGTGATGTTTGTAATGGTAATAGAAAGGAAATATCTGTTAACACTGCATGCTTTTTATGATATTATTAATAGAATCTAAATGAGGATTCAATGTCGAATATAATAAGAACAAAGGCTTTGTTAACACTCAATGAACTATAATTAAATGAAAGACAATGCGAGAGGAAACTAACTTAGCAATTAATTCAACACTACTAATGAAAAATTTAAAGATGATCACTGTACATAGTAATAATTTCGTGATATATATTCCTTTACCAACTGATACTATTCAAAGCTCTCTATGTAATTTGCTATGTTAATATAAAAAGATAAACTTAATATTTTTTTTACTGAAGTGTTGAGCCAAATTACAACAGTTCGTGTGTTTATAAATATAATGTTGTAAATGAGACAAAGAGTACCGAAGAGTTTTAGGATCTCTCCTGTTTGGTGCTTAAATGTTATATTCTGATGTATTTTTGTCCAAACAACTCGAAAAATCATAACTGTTTTTTTATAGAAACTAATATTTTGGAGCTACGCGTGTTTAAAGTTTTTAATTTCCTGTCTATTACTGTAGGATTGAGAACTTGAAGAAAACTGTGTTTTTATTGAAATATTAAAGCATTTTTTATATGAAGCTGTAATATAGTTTTTTGTATCCGCTAGTTTGTTGTACTGCACACTTCGTGATTGTTGATCTGGCAGAGGGGTTGAATGGGCGGCACGCTCCTGATGTACATATATCGGATCTTTTCAGTTTCGGTGATATTTCCATGTATTACTTTATTGTTGGTGAGAAGGAGGGCGTGCCGCTCCCCGAATCCCCGTGCCAGGTTATTAAGCAATCATGAAAGGTGCTCTAGCTACAACAAATTACATTCTTCGAAATTTTCTTTAAATTATACCATTTAAAGAAAAAGTTGACTAATAATTAATGAATAGCTACTTTTTTTCTTTATGTGGAACCATATGATAACTCTGAACTTACCATATGTTTCAAAAATGGTTACTCACTGAAATTTTCTGGAAAACGCAACTGTAAACAAACAAATGGAGATAAGTTTCTACCTAGATTCTAGCTTAAGTGAAGAGATGGCTTTATTTTTAAAGTTATGCCTTCTTGTCTTGAATCTCTTAACCATTTTAACGCAAAAAAAGGTTAATTACTGCATACATAAATTAATATGAAAACAACAAATATACTCACGTACATACTAATGAGTGGTAATACTTCCGCTAGGTGTCGTTAATTTTATTATATACTTTTTATATGAACATTTTGAAAATAAACGAGCATTCAAATATTACATAATTAAATATTCTGAATCGATTTAAAACAAATTTGGCGATTGTTTGATTTTAACTTTACTATCCCTTTGAAGGTCCCTTCCAAGCTATTTTTTTTTATATCTTTAATCAGGGAGTTTAAGGTTTCTTATCATTTTGCTGTAAAGCCCATACCTATTTTACCTCAGACTTCTAATTTCCAGTCTGAAAAAAAAGAATGTGCTCCATTTGTTTGAATGTCAACTAGGTATTAGTATCAGGTATAATAAACCAATTTAATATTCATGTAAAGGTATAACATTGATAAAATCTATGTGAAACATTTATATACCTACTTCAGGAAACAATTGTTATCTTAAACGAAGTCCGCAAACACATTGTTTGTTTATAAATTCAAATTTGAAATCAAGACAAAGAGTGTACAATCTTCTTTTTCAGCGTCAGATTAGAGATTCGTTCAATTGTTGCACACAGAGTATAAGAAACTTAAAAGCAAATAATAAAATAAACACCGAATAGAATTGTTTGCGGTTAGCAGAATAATGATCCAATACTTTAATTCTACAATATAACGTAATAAACTCCTCTATTTCCCGGGGCCTGGAGAGGAACTTTAACCTCTGCATCAGCTATATCGTTGACGTCAAAGAGAAAATAAGTACAAGGGATTGGAAGCAGTCAAAAATAGAAGTGGTTCCATGAACAAAGTCACCTATAACCGTCGGTGACAATGCTCATGGAGGCAGATAAGCTACTCCGTGAATGCAGTCTATTACCAAGGAATGTGACGAAAAGATACACAAGCACCAGTGGCTGCACTCACTGATAGAAGAGGAAAATGAAGAGGTGATACTAGTAAATGAAGCCTACAAATCTACCCATCACAAAATCTAAGAGCATAACCCTAGCAATATCCTCTAAAACTGAAAATAGCGTTAAAACATGATAAACATAGTAAATATAAAAAATGACAATACATAATCCAAATTACAACAGTTCAAGGCCCAATGGATAGAGTCACTGGGAGCAAAAACCAATTGAAATTACCTCGAAAGCGTAACTGCAAATTATTTAATTTCATAGTAATGATCAATTCAAATTCAAAGGCCATGTCACTAATAAAAAAACGAATTGGTGTGAGTTAAAAAAAAAGAATAAAGAATGTGATATAGTTTAATGTTTTCCAAGTCACACACAATGACAAACATATTCGATGATATAAAAGCTTTACATATCTATATATACACTTCCACTGCAAATACAGAAAATTTATTGAGAACATTTATACAAATTTAGTAGCTATAGAAAGTAATTTGGTGTAGTCTGCCCCTTTGGGTCTGCTTAGTGCCTTCAGTTTGCCCCGGAGGTGGGAAGGGATGGGGAGGAGAATTCTGGTACCCAGAGGAGAACCTGAAGAGAGACAGAAATAAACTTTTAATGGAGTTTAGTGGGAAGAGGTGGAAATATATTGAATTTTAAACTTATAATATTTAGAAAGAGTCCTTGTTGTGATTTAATACAGTAGAACTCCTCTATAGTGAAAAAGGAAGAAGTCTGTATAGTGAACAAATTTTCTTCAGTCTGCCATGAATGGCCATTAGTTATAGAAAAATAATGACCATTTTATGGCAGACTAAAGAAAATTTGTGAACTATAGAGGTTAGAGGATACTTCCTAACTCTAGACACTACACAGGAAAGTTAAAAGAAGTTCTACTGCAGTAGGAACCTGTACTCACTCTGGTGAATAACTAATAAGTGCCTAAGTAAAGAGCCAAGTATAAATGTAACTTGGTTGTTATAAAGGTTATGCGAATTTCACTCACCATCTTCATTTATTAGCACCACATTATTGGTGTTGAAACTAGGAGTCATAGGAGGCTGTTTGTGCACACACCCCATCACAATGCCTTTCTTCTTCTCTCCTTTGATAGCCAGTAAAACTTTGTCTCCTGGAGGTAAAGCAGAAAATAACTCACGATTGGAAAGACGCAGCTAGAGAAAAATATTCTATCCTTCAGATAGCTAATTTAAGGCACCAAACTTAAAAAACTAGTCTGCAAAGCCTATGGTAGAATATAAAGAAGGCCTACCTAGAGTTACCCTAATGCATTTTCAATAAATTAAAATTAGTTTGGAATTGTGAATTATCATCATGCCCATGGAATTTGGATACGCATACGAATTATATTTGGATAATTTATATAACCAATAGAATTTCTTCAATTGACAATTATATTTTGAATTGATAGTTTCATGATTTTACAGATATATATTTATTATTATTTTGAAATCAAAACTCAGTTTTATGAAATATATTGTTCTCATACCTGGGTGTCCATATTTCTTCTTAGTGTACATGTGAATTATCTTTGGAGGTCTGCCTTCCAACATAGCAGCTTTTCCAATGCCGCTGTTGTCTATGACTCTCAAGCGACTCAACTTCTGTAGCATGTAGTTTGATGTGGACAGTTGAAAGTGTCTGACAATCTGAAAAGAAGAACATTATGTAACAACTGTACTTGTACAATTGATGGATTGTTGAATATTATTAAATTAGTACTAGAAACATAAACAGCTTTTATTATTTCTCTAGAGAAAGCTCCAAGATTTAGCTCAAAGAATTGTAAAAAATTAATAATAGACTACAGATAATATTAACTTGCCTCCAAATTTGGTTTGAAGAATTGATTGGAGAGTCTAAACTTATTTAATATATTCATATTAGAAATTATAATATTATCTGAAAAAAAAAAAAATTATTTAATTCAAATGGCTAAATTATGAAGAGCCATAGTTAAGTCACAAGAGTATGGCCTGTGGCTGTGGCACTAGGCCTGGCAACAGACTAAATTTGAGATTGTCAAGCAATAACCAGTCTACAGAAGCTGGTAAAGTATTCCTCTGTTTTGGATTCTGTTCTCAACAAAATACATGTAAATTTAGAGGGAAAATCAGGAAATTGAAGATTTTTCACACTAAAAATGTTAAAAATGTCACATATTTTGAAGAAGGGGTCTGTAGATTGTAGAATAATAAATATGGAACATTTTTAATAATAACTTTCTACATTCATTTTTATTGAGAACAAAAAGCAAACTGGAAAATGTTTTGATGAATAGTTTTACTATTTAATATTTTCTGCACTCTGGGGATTTTTTATATCTAGTTCTAAAGTATTTATAGCAGACTTTAGAATTCAGAGTTCAGACTAGCCAGTCAAATTAACCATTGTAAACCTAGGCTCCTGCCTCCTTGCACTAAACATAGGCCATAGGTACTTAACCGCACTTCCTCTTTCTTCAGCGAGTTATGTGAGGAATGAGGATGTTGGTCCTACTCACCAGACTGTATTTCATGGTAAATTCCACCAACTTCTTGGTGGAATTTTTTTTCCTTTGAAAAAAATATTCTAGCAATGTCAGTGGATTTTTAGCTATTTAATCCTATGTTACCATTAATTTTTATGGCTAAATGAGGAAAATGATGCTGGATCAGCCAAATATTCTGGTGGATTTTTTCAACTTTTTGAACAAGTCAGTGGGTTTTTGTGCATCAAATACAGACTGGCCTACTCCTACTCTGAGTCTTAGCAGGCAGCAGAGACTTAGTATCTAACCCTCAGGTCTGAGTCTGGTCTGGTCTGTGAGCTTCAGTTTTCTGAAAAATATAAAAAAAAGTTCAGTAAAGATAAAGAATCATAAATTGCCCATTGGTGCATGTTAAATATAAATAAATATTAATAATATAGCTACTTAACCCTGATTTACTTATTGATGCATTCCATGATTCTCTGTGATGATGAAAACATACCCAGTTAGTAGGTCACAATTATTTCCACTTCTGAGTTCTGCAGAGGTGAATTTACTGAATTAAGGCCCATTTTAGAAGATTTTAAGCCAAAATTCAATCAACATTTCAAATCAATGAGACCTATTGCAAGCCCATGTAATAAAGCATGTCCAAACTCACTATTTTAATGGAGAGTTTGTGACAGTTATTTTGAGCCCTTCAATTGCAAATGGTGAGAAATATCTAATTTTCTCTTATGCTTATTATGATACAATGTTATTTTGGAGAGGAATTTGGTTATTTTTGGAGAGAGCTGGAGAGACAAATGGAGAGTTTATGAGCCCTACTATATTACTTGGCAGCAAGCAGACCCAGTCTGCAGAAAATCATAATATGGAACATCTTTCCAAGACATTGACAAATTGTCTATGTTACAATCCAGGAATTAATTTAACTGCGAGAAATTTTGAGTTAATTCCTATGCACCCGTCTGTATTTCGTGGGAAATTCCATCGATATATCTGTGGAATTTTTTCCATTTGAAAATAATTTTCTGGCAAAGTCAGTGGATTTTTAGCTATTTATAAATTATACCTATGTTACCATTAATTTTTGGTGGATAAATTGGGAAAATGTTGGTGGATTGGATCAGCCAATTTGCCAAATAACTGGATATTCAGTGGAATTTTTTGCAAAAAATACAGACTGGTATGCACCCATTAATGATTAATTTAGCTGCAGGCCTGCAGGAGATTCTGAATCTGCTACAGTGCAACAGACTTAAAAGACAGTGATACTGACTACAGACTACTGAGAGTCTGTCAGAGACAGAGAATAACTCTCCCTCATTGGACCCTCAAATTATAATCTTAAGAGAAGGAGACACATTATAAAGTGAAGACCTAGGTAAACCAGTCTGTATTTCATGATAAATTCCATTGACTTATTGGTGAAATTTTTCCCCCTTGAAAATAGCTATTTACTCCTATGCTACTACCATTAATTTTTAGTTGATAAATGGACAAATTGTTGGTGGATCTGACTGGATCACCTTTTTGATAAGTCAGTGGGATTTTGTGAACCGAATAGATAGAGACTGCCACTGGTCCACTGGTAGTGGACCAGATTGGAAAACTCAAATTCTAACAGAGTTACTCATAAATACTCGACCACAGAGTTTATTATTGATTAACCTTGTTTACTATTAGTAAAGCATGTAGAGTTCAATTTTTTCAAACATTATGAAATATATTGGACTAATTTTTACATAAACTGCGTCCATCGCTTTATTGCAGATCATTATTTTGTGAATAATTTTAATAATATTGATCGTACGACGTACAGTAGTGAAACTTTGGTCACTGGAATATTGCTTCTATGTTAGTATCTTGCTGAAATATTTTTTGAATCCATGAGAAAATTGGAAAGTTATGAACATTTATGTATTTTGAAGGGATTTTAACTGTCCATCGCTTTATTGCAGCTTTGTGAAAAGGTCAAGAAATGGGCGATTAACTTCTACCGAGAGGGTAAAAATTGTAACAGGTCCTGCAGAAGGGATGACTCTTTTATATTTAGCTAATGAATTTGGGAGGGATAAGAGAAACATAGTTTCTATTGTGGAAAATCCCGACACCAACCCAAGGAGAGATGAGGGTACGAGAAGCTTTTTCCCCTCAAAATATGCGAAAGCTACCCAGGCAGGTTAAAGGCAGCCAAATAACACTAGTGCCTCTATTTTCGACAAGGCTGTCATTGGTTATTCGCCCAAAGTGTCTTAAATGAGACGACAAGGAACGTGGAGTCCATTTCCAGGCCTCCTATGGATAAGACCCAAGAGGAAAAAGGCATTAGATTTACACAGAATTACATGAAAACGAACTTCCTACTTGTTCTTTTAACAGATGAGGAAAGAGCCACCCTTGATTGTCTGGAAGGATGGGTTAAAGTTTGGATCCTAATCCTACTAAAGCTGTTTATCCACACTGGTTTCGTCATCAACAAGGAGGCTGTGGCTTTATGTTTTAAGCGGGCATCATTCGTGAAACGTTAATTGTTCCTTTTCGAGTACCAGAGGTTGTAAATCTAACAATCCAATCCTACATTGCCTCTTTTGTTGAGTACTTGTTCCCTTGGCCAAATAGTTTGCAATTATCTCGTTGGCAAAAGAAGATTTCCTTGCATTACTTCGCACAATCTCATGCTTGAAGGGTTACAACTTCTTTCCTCATATCTCTGGGCATCAAGTGAGAGACTCTCATGACATGATGACTTGATTGTCTTGTTCTCTTGTCTTAAGCCCCATTGAGCATTTCTGACTGTTTCATTTGAGACGTTACATCAGGACTGTTTTGAAGTAAGACCAATGACAGCCATGTCAAAAATGGAGGCACTAGTGTCATTTAGCTGCCCTATGACCTGCCTGCGTATTTTTCGCATATTTCGAGGAGAAATTCTTTTTCTAGTACCCTCATCTCTCCTTGGGGTTGTGTTGGGAATTTCCACAAAAGAAACTATTTTTCTTTTAACCCTTCCAAGTAATAAAGCTGAATATAGAAAAGTCCTCCCTTCTGCAGGACCTGCTAGGCTCAGAGGCTGCTACAATTTTTACCCTCTCGGTACCTAGATGTTAATCGCCCATTTTTTGACCTTTTCACAGGGCTGCAATAAAGCGATGGACAGTTAAAATGTCTTCATAATACATATATGTTCATAACTTTCCAATTTTCTCATTGATTCAAAAAATATTTCAGCAAGATACTAACATACCTAGAAGCAATCTTCCAGTGAGTCAGTGACCAAAGTTTCACTACTGTATGATCAATATTATTAAAATTATTCACAAAATAGTGATCTGCAATAAAGCGATGGACGCAGTTTAGTTAAATGAAATAATCTGTAATTTCTGCAGGGTTGTCTTTAGGATGGATATCTAACAGAGTTACCAGTTAATCAGAAAAGAGCTATTTTTGATAATAATAATTTTTCCACCCTGGGCTAGTGGACTAGTGGTAACTAGGTACTAACTAGTAGGTTTGTTTAATGTTCCTATGTAGTATGTTAGGTTAGGCCTAACGGTATATAGAATCACCTAAGTCACGAATCGGACGGAAACGGACCGATTGAGGACCAAAACGGACCGATTGGGGACCAAAACGGACCAATTGTCACATTGTGTTCCAAAATGGACAGATTGGGGTCCAAAACGGACCGAATGGTGACCAAGCCGGATCTAATCAGACCGAAACTGAGCTAATTGTGCGTTCCCGTGATGAAGAACTCGAAGGACGTCCCTCAATTCTACGAGAACAAACCGTTCCCGTGATGAAGAACGTTCGTCAAGTTCGTGGAACTCGACGACACGGTAGGTAGTACGTCGAGCTGTCCCTCTTGGCAGCCGTGACGTCACAAACGTAAACAAACAAACGAATAGGGCGGGAGAAACACCTGTTCTTATTTGTAAATTAATAAAATTCATAATTGACATAATATTACATGTTTTGAGATTAATTGATAATTAATTAAACCAACCAAACCAAATTATTGATTGTTAGTATCAGTATTTCAGTATTATTTATTGCAGAGTAGGGCCAGTAGCATCGGCACTCTTACTCGCTCAGTCTATCACCCTCATCATATCAGCTCCAAACATAATGTAAACTTGTAAACTTGTAATCTGGAGTATGTATAGCTCTGTATAATAGCACTCCTTTGAAGATTATTCAGTTACTTTTATCTATATTAAGATTGCTGCTTGGCATCTGGACCAAGACAAAGTCAGGGTCCAAACAAGAAATTTGCTGTTCCCTGGGTAAAAACAAAATAAAATTTATTTTTTCATATACAAGTCAAAATCAGATAAAATTTACATGAATTCTTTAAAATTTTCTGGCAAAGACTCCCTGGTGATTTTTTCATTATCTATAGCTAAGTAAATTCCTATGACAACACTGGTCTGCAGAATATGGGACATTTTTAACATTTTCTGGGCACTAACTAAAATCCGGAAAAAAAACGTGAGCGTGACGTGAGCGTGCACGCTCACGTCACTTAGTATTGACTAAAACACGGAAAATGGAATTTGCGTGCACGCCCACGCAACTAAGTTGACTAAAACATGGAAAAGTGGAATTTCATGGAATTTCTTGGCGTGCACGCTCACGCAACTGTCTAAAACGCGGAAAAATTGAAATTATTGGCGTGCACGCTCACGCAACTGTCTAAAATGCGGAAAAAAAGAATTGGCGTGCACGCTCACGCAACGGTCAAAAACGCAGAAAAATTAAAAAAATGGCGTGCACGCTCACGTAAATGTCTAAATTAAAATAGTTGGCGTGCACGCTCACGCAACTGTCTAAAATGCGGAAAAAAAGAATTTGCGTGCACGCTCACGCAACTGTCAAATATTTTTGACTCAAATATTTTTGACTCAAATATTTTTGACTCAAATATTTTTGACTCAAATATTTTTGACTCAAATATTTTTGACTCAAAATTTTTGACTCAAATATTTTTGACTCAAATATTTTTGACTCAAATATTTTTGACTCAAATATTTTTGACTCAAATATTTTTGACTCAAATATTTTTGACTCAAATATTTTTGACTCAAATATTTTTGACTCAAATATTTTTGACTCAAATATTTCTGACTCAAATATTTTTGACTCAAATATTTTGACTCAAAAATTTAAGACTCAAAAATTTTAGACTCAAATATTTTACCTCAAATATTTTGACTCAAACATTTTGACTCAAATATTTTGACTCAAATATTTTGACTCAAATATTTTGACTCAAATATTTTGACTCAAATATTTTGACTCAAATATTTTGACTCAAATATTTTGACTCAAATTTTTTGACTCAAATTTTTTGACTCAAATTTTTTGACTCAAATTTTTTTTGCTGAAATATTTTTGGCTCAAATATTTTTGGCTCAAATATTTTTGGCTCAAATATTTTGAATCAAATATTTTGAATCAAATATATTCTTTAAAGATATATATTTTTAATTAATATTATTTTTTTCTTTTACTATTGATAACCCATTATTTTTATGGGAAGTACACTATAGTTAGTGAAATTGAAATATAAATATAAATTAGCGTGACGATATATTAATTTTATAATATAATTTTGAACGGAATTATGTGATGCATGAAAGGAACGTGTGTCACGCAACTAAATTAGCACAATGATGACAGAAAATATAAATTGGCGTGACGATATCAATTGTATAATTTACTATTGTATGGAATTATGTGTTGGCGTGATAGAAACGTGCAGCCCGCTGCTTAGTGAAAAGATAACCGAAATTATAAATTAGCGTGAAGATATCAATTGTATAGTATAATATCGGATGGAACTATGTGTTGGCGTGATAGAAACGTGCGGCACGCTGCTTAGTGAAAAGATAACAGAAATTATAAATTAGCGTGACGATATCAATTGTATAGTTTCATATCGGATGGAATTATGTGTTGGCGTGATAGAAACGTGCGGCACGCTGCTTAGTGAAAAGATAACAAAAATTATAAATTAGCGTGACGATATCAATTGTATAGTTTAATATCGGATGGAATTATGTGTTGGCGTGATAGAAACGTGCGGCACGCTGCTTAGTGAAAAGATAACAGAAATTATAAATTAGCGTGACGATATCAATTGTATAGTTTAATATCGGATGGAATTATGTGTTGGCGTGATAGAAACGTGCGGCACACAGCTTAGTGAAAAGATAACAGAAATTTTAAATTAGCCTGAAGATATAAATTTTAAATTAGCCTGACGATATCAATTGTATAGTATAATAACGGATGGAACTATGTGTTGGCGTGATAGAAACGTGCGGCACACAGCTTAGTGAAAAGATAACAGAAATTTTAAATTAGCCTGACGATATCAATTATATAGTATAATATCGGATGGAACTATGTGTTGGCGTGATAAAAACGTGCAGCCCGCTGCTTAGTGAAAAGATAACCGAAATTATAAATTAGCCTGACGATATCAATTGTATAGTATGATAACGGATGGAACAATGTGTTGGCGTGATAGAAACGTGCGACACACAGCTTAGTGAAAAGATAACAAAAATTATAAATTAGCATGACGATATCAATTGTATAGTATGATAACGGATGGAACTATATGTTGGCGTGATAGAAACGTGCGGCACACAGCTTAGTGAAAAGATAACAAAAATTATAAATTAGCATGACGATATCAATTGTATAGTATGATAACGGATGGAACTATGTGTTGGCGTGATAGAAACGTGCAGCCCGCTGCTTAGTGAAAAGATAACCGAAATTATAAATTAGCGTGAAGATATCAATTGTATAGTATAATATCGGATGGAACTATGTGTTGGCGTGATAGAAACGTGCGGCACACTGCTTAGTGAAAAGATAACAGAAATTATAAATTAGCATGACGATATCAATTGTATAGTATAATATCGGATGGAATTATGTGTTGGCGTGATAGAAACGTGCAGCCCGCTGCTTGGTGAAAAAATAACCGAAATTATAAATTAGCGTGACGATATCAATTGTATAGTTTAATATCGGATGGAATTATGTGTTGGCGTGATAGAAACGTGCAGCCCGCTGCTTAGTGAAAAGATAACCGAAATTATAAATTAGCATGACGATATCAATTGTATAGTATAATATCGGATGGAATTATGTGTTGGCGTTATAGAAACGTGCAGCCCGCTGCTTAGTGAAAAGATAACAAAAATTATAAATTAGCATGACGATATCAATTGTATAGTATGATAACGGATGGAACTATATGTTGGCGTGAAAGAAACGTGCGGCACACAGCTTAGTGAAAAGATAACAAAAATTATAAATTAGCATGACGATATCAATTGTATAGTATAATATCGGATGGAATTATGTGTTGGCGTGATAGAAACGTGCAGCCCGCTGCTTAGTGAAAAGATAACCGAAATTATAAATTAGCGTGAAGATATCAATTGTACAGTATAATATCGGATGGAATTATGTGTTGGCGTGATAGAAACGTGCAGCCCGCTGCTTAGTGAAAAGATAACAAAAATTATAAATTAGCGTGAAGATATCAATTGTATAGTATAATATCGGATGGAATTATGCGTTGGCGTGATAGAAACGTGCAGCCCGCTGCTTAGTGAAAATATAACCGAAATTATAAATTAGCGTGACGATATCAATTGTATAGTTTGATATCGGATGGAATTATGTGTTGGCGTGATAGAAACGTGCGGCACACAGCTTAGTGAAAAGATAACAAAAATTATAAATTAGCATGACGATATCAATTGTATAGTTTGATATCGGATGGAATTATGTGTTGGCGTGATAAAAACGTGCAGCCCGCTGCTTAGTGAAAAGATAACAGAAATTATAAATTAGCATGACGATATCAATTGTATAGTATAATATCGGATGGAATTATGTGTCGGCGTGATAGAAACGTGCGGCACGCTGCTTAGTGAAAAGATAACAGAAATTATAAATTAGCGTGAAGATATCAATTGTATAGAATAATATCGGATGGAATTATGCGTTGGCGTGATAGAAACGTGCAGCCCGCTGCTTAGTGAAAAGATAACCGAAATTATAAATTAGCGTGACGATATCAATTGTATAGTTTGATATCGGATGGAATTATGTGTTGGCGTGATAGAAACGTGCAGCCCGATGCTTAGTGAAAAGATAACCGAAATTATAAATTAGCGTGACGATATCAATTGTATAGTTTGATATCGGATGGAATTATGTGTTGGCGTGATAGAAACGTGCAGCCCGCTGCTTAGTGAAAAGATAACCGAAATTATAAATTAGCCTGACGATATCAATTGTATAGTATGATAACGGATGGAACTATATGTTGGCGTGATAGAAACGTGCGGCACACAGCTTAGTGAAAAGATAACAAAAAACAAAACTGATGAGATTTTTAATTCTGAAAACCTCGTCATAATCACAGATCGCGAGCAAGGAATTGTCCAAGCAATTAAATATTCAATACCAGAAGCTAGGCATTTCTTTTGTTGGAACCACATCCGGACAGATATAAAAACATGGTTAAACAAAAAATCGGCAACAAGAGAAGACCACAAGATTTACCAAGACCATATAACTAAATTGCTGGAGGCAAATTCGTCAGAGTTCAACGGACAGTATGAAAATTTCAAAATATTATGGTCAGAACCGTTCAGGTTATATTTTGAAAAATATCTTCTCGAAGATGTTAAAAGAAGTACGAGAGAGAAATTTGAGAGTTGTATAGGATGCCCAATAGATATTGGAATTACCTCAAATGCCTCGGAGTCCTTGAACTCTGTGTACAAAAGATTTAATAATAATTCGGAGCTCCAATCTGACGTTATGACACTCTCCTTATTCTATCTTGTAAACTACTATGTCAAAGAAATCCTAAGGAGCTTCCAAGATACTGGAAATTGGAATTTGAAGAAAAATGTCAGTTGCAAAGTTCCAAAAGTCGAACTAGCTCAAATGGATTGCAACCCAGACGTCATTTTGGATGCTATCATTGAAAACAGAGACAAAATCCCTTGCACAGAATTACCAAATGATAAACACTCTGCTAAATATACTTTGGCAAAAATTATAGCAGATAATGGACGAGTCACTCTCGACTCAAAATTGCATGTTTTCAATGTTGCTGGCAACAACAAAGTGCATGCTGTACATTTGGGGAAGAAGTTGTGCTCTTGCTCATCAAAAACTGATTGCATACACATTACTGCAGCAGAGATTGCTTCTGGTACGACCTCTAACGTCAACAAAAAGAGAAGACTTAGCTTATCGAAATAAGCTGATAAATCCAGAGCTAAGAAGAAACGCGGAAGAAAATGTGCTCTTCATGAGAGCGAAATCGTTATCAATCCTGCTCCTGATTCCCTTCTTGTCAACTCTATTGGGACCGAATGTATCATTAAGGATGAATGCGATGAAAGACCTGTTCCTATCACCACTAGCACTCCAGTTAAAGGCGAAACAACAAATGTTGTCCTGCAACGCATTTGTGGTTTGGGTAAGTAGTATTCAAATTTATTAATTACAAGTTCTTAAACTTGTAACAATTTTTTTAAATGTATTAAACTCTGAAATTTTCAATAATAATTAGTATACTTTCAAAACAGGTGATTTGCGTGAAGAGCACCTTGCAAGCCTGAATCCTAGATCACTGATATTCGACAGCGTTATAGATTCATACTGCCGTCTACAAGCTTCCTCTGAACATCTAAAGAAGCATCAAGTTAGAGTGAAGGTAGTAGACTCGGTGCTCTATCAGGAAATGCAATTGAAAGGAGCAACTTGCGAGAGCTTAGTCAAACGTGCTGCAGGTAGGTTATTTACCCTCGCATTTTTTCCGGTTCATTCTGATGTAGATCAATTCTACATCAGAATGAACCAGGTCGAGTCTACTCTATTATCATATTACATTTTATTACTCAAATCGATAATTGGAATATATTTGTATGTCGATATGAAAAAGCTTCATCTAAAATCACTAAAATAATATATTTTATATACTTTATTAGTTCGAAAAAATGACCTAACTCCGTGAACCTTAGAGAACAATTTTTCAAATAGCATTTGTTCTTCCCATTACAATAAATTCAGGGTCAAAACTTTATGACTCAGAGGTATTGCTAACTATTCGAAAAAAGAAAGGACGTTTTAGTTTTATTGGTACAGTTGAAGTTGGCATTAGATTGTATCAGCTCTGCTAGCAGACCAAATATTCAATATTTTATCATAAATTTTAGTGAAAATATGTTGTCCCTGGACTGGCCTTTTAGCTATTTTAATTATAAGGTAATGGAATTTATTTATACAAACTGTGTTAGTCTAGTACAAAACCACTGTGAGAGTTTTATACTAGACCATGACAGCCTGGAACGTAACTCTGGTCTACTACTTGGGTTTGCTATACATCTAAGTCTGTCGAACAATGTAAATGATTTAGCTGGGTCATATTGATGGTAAACTAGTAAAACTACCAATTCGCATATTACTCAAGGAGTCTAGTATGATGTATGCTATGCATTGGTGCCTCTGGTCCGATCAATACGAATGGAAACATGTTAGTCTGCCTTAAATAATTTAGGTTTAAACAAATTCTGGTGATAACAATTACGACATTGATATGTATTTTTTATATTGAAATTCCATGTGCTTTTTATTCCGAACACTACTTTCATGTTGCATCCTCCAAGATGAGTTTATTGCAAGTTACCAGTCTGTCTAACCTAATAGACTAATCGTTTTTCCTTTCATTTCAGCTTGGAAACTTCAGCATGAAGATTTCATATTAGCTCCTATTTGAAAAAATGCGCATTTCTTCCTCATAATTATTGATGTGAAGAATAAGTGCCTTATCATATTGAACAGTCTGTCATCTACACAACGTCAGGCAGCTTTGGATTATCTTGCTTTAATGCTTACATTATACTGTTCAATAGGATTAAAATGTGACGCAAACGAATGGACCTTGTACGAGCCTGAAGATTTCCCTAGACAATCCAATAGTTACGATTGTGGACTCTTCGTGGCTAATGCCGCCAAAGTGTTGTGCTCTGGATCTGGTTCGCTAGTACCCTCAGTCAGTTTCAGAAGATCAATGAAAAATCTTTTGAAAAAGAACATGAAGATCTGCGAAAGAAGGGCTCCTATTCGACGAGAGGTTGTCAACTTCTCCTACAAGCCTCCACCGTTTCCCATTCTAAATAAAGTGGTAAAAACACCTCCTACTAATTATAAAAGCACACTAACGTATGTAACTAGCTGTGTAGCTAATACGTATGGCAAAATAAACGATGATTGTAATTTAGGAGAAATGTGTAAGAACTTGGAAACAAATTGTAAAATGATCCGGTGTGACCATTGCGATGGATGGTATCATATCGATTGTTGCGGCCTTTCACATAATGCATCAATGCTAGAGCATTCGAACGATCTTTTTTTTTGTGAACAGTGTTCATAGTTTATTATTAACTTTATATATTATTTAATTTTTAGTATATAGTTAGTTTTTTCTAATTATAGTCTAAATTAATAGCAATAGTGCTTTAATTTTTCCAGTGGATATATAGTTTATTTAATTTTTTTTGTTAATTTCATTAGGGAAATTATTATTTTTCCTATTCATACCCAATTTCTTGTATCATTTTTTTACTTTGTTATTCTAGGGTAATTGTTTTTGTTTCAATAAAGTAAATTCAATATACATGTAATTTATTTATTTATTTTCCAATGTATTCTTTGTAGTAAAGTTTGTAAAAAGTATTCTAGAATCTATTATGAAAATAAACACTTCTGCTTGATACACTGGTTGGTCAAAATTTAAAAGGCCAGTTCAACATTAATAGATATATATTATTAGAACCTTTCTAAAAATTAAACATTTAAATGTAATAAACTGCTGAAAAGTTAGGGGTTGCAGAGATGTGTAAATAGATAGTTGTAAACCAAGAATGAATGACGTTAGCGCAGATTCGGGTACAAATATAAATATTACGAAACTATACTTTTTTCACTTCTAGATACCGAAATTCGATGACTTAATAATGTTTTTTCATTAATACTTTTTTTTAATGTTAACCATTAATAGCAGTTTCAGAGGATAATAGATTTTTGTGTTAGTAAGGCTCGTACGTTTCAAGTATTATCACCTCTTCCATCCGTGAGCTGCTTGTGTCCCTTTTCGTCACATTCATTGCTAAGAGACTGCATTCAAGAAGTAGGTTCTCTCTATTTTTGCCGAATAATAGTGATTGAATTCATATTTATAACCTTTAAACTCGAATATAATAATTTCGTAAAAAAAACATTTAATTGAATCTGTTGAGGCTTGATTAAAATTAAATGTCCTAGTGCTGAACAAAATTACGCTACTGACAATAATAATTTCTAAACTTAACTAGGACTAGCTGTACCATATATTTTTACGACTAGTTATATAAATTTAAGATAGTTTGGTTTAATTAATTAACGATATAACTATGAGCAACTCATCAAAGTTACTATGAAATATTAAATTAAATTTGCGTGCCGCACGTTTCTATCACGCCAACACATAATTCCATCCGATATTAAACTATACAATTGCTATCGTCAGGCTAATTTATAATTTTTGTTATCTTTTCACTAAGCTGTGTGCTTTACGTTTCTATCACGCCAATACATAGTTCCATCCGATATTATACTATACAATTGATATCGTCATGCTAATTTATTATTTTTGTTATCTTTTCACTAAGCAGCGTGCCGCACGTTTCTGTCACGCCAACAAATAGTTCCATCCAATATCAAACTATACAAATGATATCGTCACGCTAATTTATAATTTCGGTTATCTTTTCACTAAGCAGCGTACCGCACGTTTCTATCACGCCAACACATAATTCCATCCGATATGAAACTATACAATTGATATCTTCACGCCAATTTATATTTTCTATCATCATTGTACTAAGTTGCGTAACGCACGTTTCTTTCACGCTAAAACATTATTCCATTCAAAAGTATGGTATACAATTTAATAATTAATATGTCGTCACGCTAATTTCTATTTCTATTTTATTCTCACTAACTAGTGTACTTCCCATCACAATTTATGGGTTATCAATAGTAAAAGAAAAAATATTATTAATTAAAGATATAAATATTCAAAGAATATATTTGAAGGAATTAATTAAAAGAAAAAGTTGTTTAAAAATATGTATTTAGACAGAAAAATATGTAAAACAATTGAGCCAAGAAATTTGAGTCAAAAAATTTGAGTCAAAAAAATTTGAATCAAAAAAATTTGAGTCAAAAAAATTTGAGTCAAAAAAATTTGAGTCAAAAAAATTTGAGTCAAAAAAATTTGAGTCAAAAAAATTTGAGTCAAAAAAAAATTTGAGTCAAAAAAAATTTGAGTCAAAAAAATTTGAGTCAAAAAATTTAATTTTCTGCATTTTAGACAGTTGCGTGAGTGCGTACGCTAAAATTCCTATTTCTCCGCATTTTAGACAGTTGCGTGAGCGTGCACGCTAAAAAAATCCAATTTCAGTTTTCTAGACAGTTGCGTGAGCGTGCACGCCAATTATTTTAATTTAGACATTTGCGTGAGCGTGCACGCCAATTCTTTTTTTTCCACATTTTAGACAGTTGCGTGAGCGTGCACGCCAATTATTTTAATTTAGACATTTGCGTGAGCGTGCACGCAAATTTTAATTTAGACATTTGCGTGAGCGTGCACGCATTTTTTTTTCTGCGTTTTTGACAGTTGCGTGAGCGTGCACGCCAATCCTTTTTTTTCCGCATCTTAGAAAGTTGCGTGAGAGTGCACGCCAATTATTTTAATTTAGACATTTGCGTGAGCGTGCACGCCATTTTTTAAAAAAATTCTGCGTTTTTGACATTTGCGTGAGCGTGCACGCCAGTTCTTTTTTTTTCCGCATTTTAGACAGTTGCGTGAGCGTGCATGCCAATTATTTTAATTTCACATTTGCGTGAGCGTGCACGCCATTTTTTAAAATTTTTCTGCGTTTTTGACAGTTGCGTGAGCGTGCACGCCAATTATTTTTTTTCCGCATTTTAGACAGTTGCGTGAGCGTGCACGCCAATTATTTTAATTTAGACATTTGCGTGAGCGTGCACGCCATTTTTTATATTTTTTCTGCGTTTTTGACAGTTGCGTGAGCGTGCACGCCAGTTCTTTTTTTCCTCATTTTAGACAGTTGCGTGAGCGTGCACGCCAATTATTTTAATTTGGACATTTGCGTGAGCGTGCACGCCATTTTTAAAAAATTTCTACGTTTTTGACAGTTGCGTGAGCGTGCACGCCAATTCTTTTTTTTCCGCATTTTAGACAGTTGCGTGAGCGTGCACGCCAATTATTTTAATTTAGACATTTGCGTGAGCGTGCACGCCATTTTTTATATTTTTTCTGCGTTTTTGACAGTTGCGTGAGCGTGCACGCCAGTTCTTTTTTTCCGCATTTTAGACAGTTGCGTGAGCGTGCACGCCAATTATTTTAATTTGGACATTTGCGTGAGCGTGCACGCCATTTTTTTAAAAATTTCCGCGTTTTTGACAGTTGCGTGAGCGTGCACGCCAATTATTTTAATTTAGACATTTGCGTGAGCGTGCACGCCATTTTTTATTTTTCTGCGTTTTTGACAGTTGCGTGAGCGTGCACGTCAATTCTTTTTTCTGCATTTTAGACAGTTGCGTGAGCGTGCACGCCAATTATTTTAATTTAGACATTTGCGTGAGCGTGCACGCCATTTTTTTTATTTTTTTCTGCGTTTTTGACAGTTGCGTGAGCGTGCACGCCAGTTCTTTTTTTTCCGCATTTTAGACAGTTGCGTGAGCGTGCACGCCAATTATTTTAATTTAGACATTTGCGTGAGCGTGCACGCCATTATTTTATTTTTTTCTGCGTTTTTGACAGTTGCGTGAGCGTGCACGCCAGTACTTTTTTTCCGCATTTTAGACAGTTGCGTGAGCGTGCATGCTAATTATTTTAATTTAGACATTTGCGTGAGCGTGCACGCCATTTTTAAATTTTTTCTGCGGTTTTGACAGTTGCGTGAGCGTGCACGCCAGTTCTTTTTTTTCCTCATTTTAGACAGTTGCGTGAGCGTGCACGCCAATTATATTAATTTAGACATTTGCGTAAGCGTGCACGCCATTTTTTTTATTTTTTTCTGCGTTTTTGACAGTTGCGTGAGCGTGCACGCCAGTTCTTTTCTTTCCGCATTTCAGACAGTTGCGTGAGCGTGCACGCCAATTATTTTAATTTAGACATTTGCGTGAGCGTGCACGCCATTTTTTAAAAAAAATTCTGCGTTTCTGACAGTTGCGTGAGCGTGCACGCCAATTATTTTTTTTTCCGCATTTTAGACAGTTGCGTGAGCGTGCACGCCAATTATTTTAATTTAGACATTTGCGTGAGCGTGCACGCCATTTTTTTATTTTTTTCTGCGTTTTTGACAGTTGCGTGAGCGTGCACGCCAGTTCTTTTTTCCCGCATTTTAGACAGTTGCGTGAGCGTGCACGCCAATTATTTCAATTTAGACATTTGCGTGAGCGTGCACGCCATTTTTTAATTTTTTTTCTGCGTTTTTGACAGTTGCGTGAGCGTGCACGCCAGTTCTTTTTTTCCGCATTTTAGACAGTTGCGTGAGCGTGCACGCCAATTTTTTTAATTTAGACATTTGCGTGAGCGTGCACGCCATTTTTTAAAAAATTTCTGCGTTTTTGACAGTTGCGTGAGCGTGCACGCCAATTATTTTTTTTCAGCATTTTAGACAGTTGCGTGAGCGTGCACGCCAATTATTTTAATTTAGACATTTGCGTGAGCGTGCACGCCATTTTTTTTAATTTTTCCGCGTTTTAGACAGTTGCGTGAGCGTGCACGCCAATAAATTTTTTTCCGCATTTTAGACAGTTGCGTGAGCGTGCACGCCAAGAAATTCCATAAAATTCCACTTTTCCATATTTTAGTCAACTTAGTTGCGTGGGCGTGCACGCAAATTCCTTTTTTCCGGCTTTTAGACAGTGGCGTGAGCGTGCACGCTCACGCCGATTATTAATTCTTTTCCGTCTTTTAGATACTGCCCATTTTCTGTGCGAACAATCCTTAATTTCCTCCTATATTTACATGTATTTTACTGAGAACAGAGAGCAAAATAGAAGATTTCTTGGAGAACACTTCACCAGTTCCTGCAGTCTGGTGACAACACAATACAAATAGCTTTGTAATAAAAACTATGTACATAATAAAATTCAATAAAAGCTATGTAGTAAAAATTAATAATGACTTTATTCCTACTTGCCTAAAAAAAATACATAGCTATGCTCTGAGTTTATGAATAAAATTAATTTGTAAGGCTAGCATGTTCCTAAACCACACCACCTCAAGACACTGAACCTGTCATCACAGTATTATGATGTACTTATAATCCCTAATTAATTAGTGATATTAATTCCTAAACCACGGAATGGTACACATTGTAGTGGTTGCACGGGAACGCTAACCGAGGGACCGTACTTCGTACCTTGAAGGAACGTTCTTCGAGTTCTTCAGCACAGGAACGCACCTTAAAAGTAGTTCATAAAAAACACTTAAATAGTTAGTACTATACATTGGAGAAAAAAAATAATATTTAGAATGAGTTACCTATATAGTTACCTACTTATCGATTTGACTAATAAAAGACGCATGACCACGCACAACCACACATGACCAACGCATGACCAATATATATGTGGTGGGGGAAGAAGAGAATGAAGCAGGGGGTCGGGGGGAAGCCTCGAGAATATTGTGACTAAGTTTAAAAACTATATTCAGCATATACCTAAGTGAACTAATTCGATTATTTATCTTTCCTTCAGGTCATGCGATATGCCTGGATGCACGACCGCCATATTTGTTGTTGGTAGTTAGCGTCAATAGTTCTACCTGGTGATGTATCATAATGTATCAGTATAATGATGTATAATTGCAATACACCAACACCATAGTAAACAGAATAGTATAGTACCCCAGTAACATGTATTATTCAAATTTATTCTGGGTAGGCTGTGACGTCATTTATGTAAGCAAGAGGTCACGTCATAGTAAACAGAATTGCTGTGGGTCACGTGGAATAGAGAATTAAGATTGCGGCCAACGCGACCGATCTGACTAATGATCTAATTATATTGAATAAATCGTCTTCTTCAAGACTAAAAATTTGTTACTATTTTGGGTGTAAAAACACCAGTAGCAATTTCATCAACAGTCATTTTTTAATTTTCGTCCGTATGACTATAAAGATTGGATAATAACATGCGGTAATGTGGAATTTAAAAAATATCACCGAAAACGTTATTTAACAAAAGTTGGGTGTGTTGCAGCCATCTTTTGTGTTTGTACTGTACGTACAAACGTACGTACCATTGTTGACATGTAACGTCACAGCCTACCGGGACACGCGTAATATCCCCCCTATAGCTCTGGGATACTATATATTCTCTGTACTGTGACCAACACCGTCCTCGAAATAATCGAGTCCGACATAAATTCAACATTAATATTTATTTTATTTTCAGAACAGAACAGAAGCCTGCTTCAATCCATTGCCAACAGGAAAACGAAATATCGAATATACATTATTGCATGCTCCCCATTATTGCATGCATATAGCCTGCTTTTAAGAATAAGTGCATGAGGCATACACCATGCATTTACGAATAACTGCACCTGGCATGCATGCACCATGCATTTAAGAATAACTGCATGTGGCATGCATGCACCATGCATTTAAGAATAACTGCACCTGGCATGCATGCACCATGCATTTAAGAATAACTGCACCTGGCATGCATGCACCATGCGTTTAATGCCACGTCACAACTCTATTTATTATATCACCAATTGGAATAATTGATTATATAAAATAACAGTAAGTGATGAATGAAATAATTTTTATCTTAAAAATGTAAATAATTAATCGTATAGAAATACTTTATCTTTCAAGTTAAGAGCTAGGTCTGATTTTAATTTTTGGGGTGGCAATTGTCCGGTCACGATCAAAACAATACCAGTAATTAGATATCCATTATATTACTGAATACCGTTCAAAATATATTTAGAAAAAAAAACGAATCGTGTGAGATAAAATCCGTAATTTATTGAATTATATCGAAACCGGATTTCATATTCACTTTAAAATATTTCCATTGAATTTGTATATAACATCGTGTAACATTAATCCAATTGATATGCCCCCAAACGTACATTACACTAATACTTTATATAATAAAGTAAAAACTGGTAATAAATATAGTTCAATATTTGAAAATTCTTCTGGAGATTATATATTAATTAATATTATTAATTTAATATAATATGTAATATTTATTATATCGTATTTGCTGTCTATTTCTGTATTTCATTAATAAACTCTTTTTCGTTTTGCTAGCTATTATATTCAGGATAGTGCTGCATCGTTAATCTAAAATATATCTGAACGATGTAAATGATACCTATATTTAAATTAATTAATAAATTTTCCTTAAAATAAAATACCTTTTATCTGATCAAAATGTATTGTGCACTGAAAATATTAATTGACAGAAAATCCAGTATCTTAACTACATACACAAATAATACCAAAAAAAGAAATATTTGAAATTGAAATTCTGCAAATAAAAGAATATCGATTTGAAAAACTAATCGACACATATATATATAATAGGGACATGAACTGAGAATTTACCCAATAATCCATTGAAACAGTTAATAAATATCTTTAATTTAGATATGTATATGATATCGCATTTGTTGTCTAATCCATTGCTTAAACGCTTTCGTTTAATTTGCTCATTATTTAGTTAAGTTTTGCAAGTGCTATTCTCATATGAATCTATTGGCAGAAAGTACCTACTTTGATTGGAGAGGATAACACTGTAGACTGATCATATTTAAGGGTCTTTTACAGAATAGAAGCGCAAAATATATATTATTATAATTACTTATAATATTATTATTTATTAATTTATTAGAGGCTTAATATTTATTAGAAATGATCTGTATCTGTAATTCATATTGGTTATCATTATCATATTGGTTATAATGAGGATTGTGACAATATGCGTTTAAAATCACAGATCTCGAAAATATTATAGACAGTGATAATTAAGAAGAATTGAATGTTCTACACCAGCAGTATATAATATTAAACACAATTTCAGGTCATTTTGTCTATACTATTTTCGGGATCTATGATTTTAAACGCATATTGTCAAAACTGTAGATATAATTATCATATTGGGTATCGTTATCATATTGGTTATCATTATTATATTGGTTATCATTATCATATTGGTTATCATCATCATATTGGTTATCTTTTTCATATAGGTTATCATTATCATATTGGCTATCAACTTATCATTATCATATTGGTTATCATTATCGTATTGGTTATCATTTGATAATGGTATCTATGAATGATACACATTTGTGCCTCTATTTTGGGAACGACCCAAATTTTTAATTTGTAGGATTGTAGCAATCAATAAAATTACATACTAAACGTTCATCATTACAATGGTTAGGACTTTATTTTACATATTAGTCTTAGTTGGCTGAGACTCTAAAATTAAATCGTCTTGGTTGTTGGCTCCCCATTATATTATATATATTCGATATTTCGTTTTCCTGCTGGCAATGGATTGAAGCAGGCTTCTGTTCTGTTCTGAAAAGAAATATTAATGTTGAATTTATGTCGGACTCGATTATTTCGAGGACGGTGTTGGTGTATTGCAATTATACATCATTATACTGATACATTATGATACATCTAACATCACCAGGTAGAACTATTGACGCTACCAACAACAAATATGACGGTCGTGCATCCAGGCATATTGCATGACCTGAAGGAAAGATAAATAATCGAATTAGTTCACTTAGGTATATGCTGAATATAGTTTTGAAACTTAGTCACAATATTCTCGAGGCTTCCCCCCGACCCCCTGCACCATTCTCTTCTTCCCCCACCACATATATATATTGGTCATGCGTTGGTCATGTGTGGTTGTGCGTGGTCATGCGTCTTTTAGTCAAACCAACAAGTAGGTAGCTATTATCAGTTAAATAACTCATTCTAAATATTATTATTTTTCTCCAATGTATAGTACTAACTATTTAAGTGTTTTTTATGAACTACTTAGCTCCTTTTCGGCCCGATTAGATCCGGCTTGGTCACCTTTCGGTCCGTTTTGGACCCCAATCTGTCCGTTTTGGAACACAATTGGTCCGTTTTGGTCCCCAATCGGTCCGTTTTGGTCCTCAATCGGTCCGATTCAGTCCGTTTCGGTGATTCTATGTACCCTATATTTTATTATTTGCTTTTAAAGTTTTTTAATACTCTGTGATAAACAATCGAGCGAATCTCCAACCTGACGCCGAGAGAGAAGATTGTACACTCGTTGTTTTGATTGTAAATTTAGATTTTTAAACAAACAATGCGTTTTTGGCCTTCTTTTAAGATATTAATTGTTCCCAAAAGTATATAAACGTTTCTATCATAAGTTTACCAGATCTTATACCTTTACACGAATATTAAATAGATTTATTAAACCATATACCTAGTTGACAATCAAAACAAATGGTGTACATTCTTCTTCTTCAGACTGAAAATTAGAAAGTCGGAAGTAAAGAAGGTTTTGTAGAGTTTGGATTATAAAAATATTTAAAAGCTTATAAAATTAAAAATACGCTATCAAATTTTATGGAGTTTGCAGTAAAATGATAAGAAACATTAGCCTCGTTGCTTTAAGTGATAAAAAAATTTGCTTGGAGGGTACCTATAAGGTTTAATCGCCATTTTCGCTTTTCTTTTGCACGAAACCCTTATAAAATGACTTCAAACTTCTCGATATTAACATGCAAATACGAGGAATTATGAGCCGCTCGGTCACTAACAATGAATGTGTTGTTGTGGTGACGTAATATCTTTGTGTCGTCTACTAGGTACTATACCCGTTTATATTCCTGTACCCTGAATTCTAGTTCTAGAAACGGATTTGACTGTTGGGGAGCCAACTGATCATCACTAATAAAATAATCCGTCAGTTAGTGTCTAAAAAATTGAGATTTAGGTTACTTACAGGTGAGACACCGTGTGTACAGCATGTGCGCAGCTCCAGCCTCCGAATAAAGATAAGTACTATATTTACTTTATTAACGCTTGTCTTGACTGCTCGTGTGTATTTTTTTAGTGGAATTACTTTTTTTTTTTTTTTTGTAACGTAGATCATGGGGCTTGAAAAGACACCACCGCGTAAAACCAGAGAGTATGGGAATGTTGGAGTGGGTGCCAATGCTGGCGGATTACCTGTGGGGGACACAGTTCCAAAAACTGTAACAAGAAACCTATCACAAACTTACAAAATTGAATCTACTTGTAGTGAGTGTAATAGACTCGTGAAAGACCAAGATAAAGGAGTGCAGTGTGATTTGTGTACTCGGTGGTACCATGCTAAATGCAACAAAGTAAATAATGATGTGTATAAAGTTATTAGTGAAAATGAAGCTATAGAATGGTATTGCCTGAAATGTAAACAGAGCTGTAAGGAGAATGGTGAAAAGTTGGAAAAACTAGATAAAGAAAACAGAGAGTTGAAAAAAGAAAATCAGATGCTTAAGGATAGGTTGGTAGTGCTGGAAGGTAAAATTGACAGCATAAAAGTAGATATTAAATCTGAAATAATGACAGAGGTGCAGTCAGTTTTTAAAGGAATGATGGAGAGTGCTAGAGAAGTTGAGGAGAAAAAAAGTAAAGAGTGTAACCTTGTCCTGTTTAATGTCAAGGAATCTAATAAAGAAAATGGTATGGATAGAATAGGAGAAGATAGAATGATTTGCAATGAGATTTTTCAGCGTGGTGTGGGTGAAAGCGACTATGTTATCAAATCTATAATTAGGTTAGGCAAGAGAGGTGAGCCAGGTTCAGTAACTGGCCCTGGGGAAATTGGTAATTGGGCAAGACCTAGACCAATGCTAGTAAAATTTGAAACTGTAGAGCAGAAGTGGCAGATACTTAGAAAAGCCAAAAATTTGAGAAACTGTAGTGATGAATTTAAAAGATGCATGATAGCCCCAGACATGACAAAAACAGAACGGGAAGTAGATAAAAAATTAAGAGAAGAATTGAAAGAGAAAAGAAACAAAGGAGAAAGGGGATGGTATATCAAAAGGGGTAAACTGATTAAACAAAATTTTTAGAACGGGCCTGCGGTCATATTAAGACTAAAACAAATGTATATCTAATAAACATCCGATCTTTAAATCCTCAAAAGTTAGCTGAATTAATTAAAACTATTGAAAATGAACAGGGGTTTGGTGCAATGAGTCGCAATATTGTTTGCTTAACGGAAACCCATGAAAAGTTTGACAGAGTTGATATCCCACAAGGATATAGGTGTGTGACAAGAAGAAGAGAACAGACTGATAAAAAGGGAGGAGGACTGATGGTGATATGCAATAATTCAATTGAGCTGATAAATGAGAAAACAATATCTAGTGACCTGTTAAGTGTTAACATTGATGTCGATGGTCATCGACTCAATTTGCTATTGGTATACATGGATGTAGTATGTAATGATAGAAATGAAATTATAAGAGGAGAATTAGATAGGTTGGTGACAGAGGTGAAAGATGAAAAGGATTTATTAGTGTTAGGTGATTTTAATGGTCATTTAGGTTTTCTAGGTAGGCAAGATTTGGATAGAAATGGACGATATGTACTCAAATTGATGGAAGACAACATGATCTTATTAAATGCAGATGACAGATGTATTGGGGAAAACACGAGAGAGGAAAATAATGCTAAAAGTGCTATAGATTTTATGCTAGTAAACAGCAGGCTATATGATAAGTTCTGTGAAATGGAGATAGATGAAGATAAGCTAAAGTATGATTTGTCAGATCATTGTTTGATGAAAGTTGTGTTTGAGTTCAATAATAAAAATATGAGAAAGCGAAAAGAAAGAGAAAAAATTGAATACTATGCAGTAAGAGATGACTTGAGACCTAGTTTTATCGAGTTGGTTGAAAATAAAATAGGTGAAATGACAAATGATTCTAATTTGGAGGAACTGGAGATTGTGATGCGAGATTGTGCAGATATGAAACTAAAGAAAATTTATATGAGAGGAAAAGAGAGGCAAACGTGCCGAGTGGATCCAGTATGGTTTAATAAAGACATAGAAAATAATATAAAAAAACGGAAGGAATACAACAGATTAGCTAGGAATGCACAAAATGAACAGGCTAAAGTTTATTGGCAAGATCTATATTGGAAACAAAAATGTGCTGTGAAGAACATGGTAAGAAATGCTGTAATGGAATATGAAGAGAAAATTACACAAGATATCAAGCAAGAAAAAGATACAAAGAAGATGTGGAAGTACATTAATAAGTTAAGGAAGAAAGAAGAAACTTCTGACAGCTCTCTCTATGATGATGATGGTAGTTCAATAGTGAGTGAAAATGAGGCGAATCAAATGTTACTGAATTACTGGACGTCAGTTTACCAGCAGCATGAAACAAATATTGTGAATGTCTGGAATGAAAATTTGAAGAGATCCTATGCTGGTGAACTTGATGAACCTACCAACACTAGAGTGGATTTAAATGATTTCTCTCCTGTGGATCGAAATGCAGCATCTTGGGTGGAAAATTTGTTCGCTCGAATGAGAAATAGAAGAGAGGGAAGAAATATTGAAGATAATACAAATGCAGATGAAAATACGGAGCTGGTCCAGGAGGGAAGAATTGAAGGCATAAGAAGAATGCAAAATGTGACTTTCATAGAGGATGATATTGTAAAGAATTTGAATAAACTGAAAAGTGGAAAACAGGCTGGAATGGATAGAATCAAACCAGAATGTTATAAATGGATGAGCGGTAGTAGAGTATTTGTCCGAGCTTTGACTGAGAGTTTCAACAAGGTAATTCAAGAGAGTTCTGTCCCTGTTAACTGGAAGAAATCTAAAACTGTTCTGATCCCAAAAAAGAGCAAACCAAAATGCAATGAGCTTAGACCTATCTCTCTAAATAATATATCTTATAAGCTTTTTATGAGCCTTATAAAAGATAAAATTTTTGATCATATGAAAGAGCAAAAGTGTATATTGGAGCTACAAGCTGGATTCACTAAGGGGAAAAGGATTGAAGATAATTTGCTTATTTTGAGATATTGTATGAATGAAAGCAAAAAATCCAAAAAATCTCTTTTTGTAACTGCTGTAGACTTCCAAAAAGCTTTTGATTCTATAGAAAGACAAAACATTATTAGAGTATTGAAAAAATATAAATGTGATCCACTGTTGATAGAAATTGTTGCACAGATATATTCCCATGACAGAACTGAAATATGGTATAATAATAGAGAAGTTGGGGAAGTTGGTGTAACAAGTGGAATACGTCAGGGATGCACAGTTTCTCCTTGGTTATTTGTTATGCTCATGAATGAAGTGATTGAGAAGATGATAATGTCTGGAGTTGGGTTTAGAAATGAAAAGGTGAAGGTTCCAGTTCTGATGTTTGCTGATGATGGATTATTGATAACACAATCTCTGGGTCAAATGAGGGTATTGCTTGCTGAACTGAATCAGATAACAGAGGAATTAGGTATGAAAATAAATAAGAGTAAGAGCATGGTACTTGTTTTGAACTATGATAATGAATTAAATGATATTGAAGGAATAAAAGTGGTGGAAAGTATCAAGTATCTTGGAATTACTATCAGTGACGAAAGAGACTGTTTTAAGTTACATAAAGAAAAAAAGATCAATTCCAGCAAAAGACTTTCCAACCTTGCTTATTCTGTCATTCAAAAAAGTTGTAACAGGGTCTTGATAGGAAAGACATACTGGAAAAGCATAGTTCTGCCTTCTGTGTTGTATGGTTCTTCTGTGGTTGCCTGGAGCAAAACTGAGCTGAGGGAACTACAGAGGGAGGAGAACAAGGTCTGGAGATTCATCCTTGGAGGACCTGGTCATGTTGCTATTGCAGCTCTGAGGGGGGATTTGGGAGCATCTAGCATGATGATGAGAGACTTAAAGACTAAATTAAAGTATGCTAAATGTGTTCTGAATGGGGAAACTGGTGAGCTGACGAAATGTGTGCTGACGGATATGTACCATAAAGGTTATGATGGACTGATAAAAATCATCAAAGGATATATGTCTGATATTGGTGTAG
This sequence comes from Caprella mutica, assembly GCA_947561585.1. Taxonomy (NCBI): domain Eukaryota; kingdom Metazoa; phylum Arthropoda; class Malacostraca; order Amphipoda; family Caprellidae; genus Caprella; species Caprella mutica. Next base: position 563,278 of record CANNZV010000422.1, read on the forward strand.
AAAGTCTGGAGGAACTCATTCATATGTCTGAAACTGAAATAGATAGTAGAGTAAATACCTTAGATGAAGAGAAATGGAAGGAAGAGATGATGAGTATGTCTACATTGGAAAATTATAGACTGTATAAAAATTGCATAAAACAAGAATGTTTCTATGATAACACTTGGGAATCGGTACTTCTTTTTAGAGCACGCAGCAATTCCCTGGCGTTGAATTGGAGGAAGGTTTTTGTAGGGGAGGACACCCAGTGCAAGATGTGTGAGAATGGAATGGTTGAAACTGTACTGCATTTTGTGACTGAGTGTTATTCCTATGATGATTTGAGGACCGAATGTAATATGCAAGAGAAAACACTTCCTGAAATCCTGCTCTTCACTGGGGACTGTAAAGCAGATGTTGTAAAGAAGCTGTTGGGAGATATGTGGAAGAGAAGAAGTGGCAGAATGAGAGAAATAAGAGAGGTCTAGATGATGAGTGTTGTGCAGATCTTATGTTATATGAAGGTAGAATCTGGGAATAGTATGTTTTGTTGGGTGAGGTTCAGCTGTGAGAGATGGAAGAGTAGAAATTGGGCCAAGCTAAAAAAATTTATAAAAAACAAAAAAAGTATAAACTATATACAAGGACCTTGATATTGGTAGGCTAGCTTGGCCTGGAGAAGAGGGGTCAAGGACTTCTCCATTATTGTTATTTTTTTCTCTCTCTCTTAGTTTAATTCATCTCCCAGTACACACCCTATCCTAGCTCTGAGCAGGATAGGTGCTGTGGAAGAGAACCTGGTTGTGTGTGTTTTCTCTTCTCCCAGTACACACCCTATCCTAGCTCTGAGCAGGATGGGTGCTGTGGAAGAGAACCTGGTTGTGTGTGTTTTCTCTTCTCCCAGTACACACCCTATCCTAGCTCTGAGCAGGATGGGTGCTGTGGAAGAGAACCTGGTTGTGTGTGTGTGTTGTTTTTCTCTTCTCCCAGTACACACCCTATCCTAGCTCTGAGCAGGATGGGTGCTGTGGAAGAGAACCTGGTCGTGTGTGTTTTCTCTTCTCCCAGTACACACCCTATCCTAGCTCTGAGCAGGATGGGTGCTGTGGAAGAGAACCTGGTCGTGTGTGTTTTCTCTTCTCCCAGTACACACCCTATCCTAGCTCTGAGCAGGATGGGTGCTGTGGAAGAGAACCTGGTCGTGTGTGTTTTCTCTTCTCCCGGTACACACCCTATCCTAGCTCTGAGCAGGATGGGTGCTGTGGAAGAGAACCTGGTTGTGTGTGTTTGTTGTTTTTCTCTTCTCCCAGTACACACCCTATCCTAGCTATGAGCAGGATGGGTGCTGTGGAAGAGAACCTGGTTGTGTGTGTGTGTGTTGTTTTTCTCTTCTCCCAGTACACACCCTATCCTAGCTCTGAGCAGGATGGGTGCTGTGGAAGAGAACCTGGTTGTGTGTGTTTGTTGTTTTTCTCTTCTCCCAGTACACACCCTATCCTAGCTATGAGCAGGATGGGTGCTGTGGAAGAGAACCTGGTCGTGTGTGTTTTCTCTTCTCCCAGTACACACCCTATCCTAGCTCTGAGCAGGATGGGTGCTGTGGAAGAGAACCTGGTCGTGTGTGTTTTCTCTTCTCCCAGTACACACCCTATCCTAGCTCTGAGCAGGATGGGTGCTGTGGAAGAGAACCTGGTCGTGTGTGTTTCTCTTCTCCCAGTACACACCCTATCCTAGCTCTGAGCGGGATGGGTGCTGTGGAAGAGAACCTGGTTGTGTGTGTGTGTGTGTTGTTTTTTCTCTTCTCCCAGTACACACCCTATCCTAACTCTGAGCAGGATGGGTGCTGTGGAAGAGAACCTGGTTGTGTGTGTGTGTTGTTTTTCTCTTCTCCCAGTACACACCCTATCCTAGCTCTGAGCGGGATGGGTGCTGTGGAAGAGAACCTGGTTGTGTGTGTGTGTTGTTTTTCTCTTCTCCCAGTACACACCCTGTCTTTGCTCTGAGCAGGATGGGTGCTGTGGAAGAGAACCTGGTTGTGTGTTTGTTTTCTCCCACAATGCACATCCTTTCTTGAATACTGCTCCTCAACCCTGTCTCTCTGGTATATTTTTATTTTTCTCGTGTATTTTAGTTAGAACAAATATAAAATAGTTTTTAATCTTTTAATTTGCCTGAAAATGGAATTTTGATATCTTTAAACTTTTACTAATGATACACATGGGCTATCTTGACTTGTGTGGGGACAGGTGTGGAGTTGCATTAGCATGCATGCTTCTCTACACCTGGTATTTTACTGGAGTTATTATGATGAGGGTGTCAAATCGATGCGAGTTAGAGTGCCGTTGCGAATGGCCCTACTCTGCGAATATGATACTGATGATAAAGCATTTTCTAAATTTCTCTATGTCAAACTCAAAATTGAAAAGAATGAATAATAATAATAGATGTTCCCAGGCAAAATGGAATAACCACATTGGTTTATCAAAAGATTTAACTAGGTGACCTTTTTATTTTTTTGGAATACCTACATACCTAGGTAATTGGCCTGATTCCTATTATCTCTCACTCAAGTCTCAAGAAACTCAGAGAAAGACTGGAAAGTGAAATGGTGCTGGAGCCTGGCGCCTGCAGCTTGCACTGCTGGGAAAATGAGACTTTCTGCTTCTTCATCTTTAGTTCTCATCATCGTTTGTTTCATTAAATAATATAAAGTTCATCTCTGTCTTTTTCATTATTATTAATATTTTCATATTAGCCTAGTACGTAGTACCGTCAATTGGTGTTATACCGAATTTGGGGGTAATACCAAATTATAGCACCATGTTCCACTAAAATATTCATAACTTTTCAGAAAAATTACATAGAGAAAATATTGAACTATCAAATGGAAGCAGAGTCTTCTACCTATAAAATAAAGTTCTGGATGACTGTGTTCTTTTATTGAGTTTCTTACAGGAACTCTTTTAAAGTGATTCAAAATTATATGCAAATTTGAGGCTGTTTTGATGCCTAGTGTTGCGTGAATTACATGCATCAGATAACCATATCTTTTGTTTCTTTACGATGTATAGACATTCAATCAACTAGTTTAATCACTAAATCTTAATATTTACAATTAGTTTCCAACCTAAAACTCATTTTTCAAAAATATGTCATAATTCAGTATTACCCCACTTTGTAAAGATACTTTGAATGGTTGGGTAATACCGAATCATTCAAATTGAACTTTCTTCCAGATCATACTAATTAAATTAAGTAACTTTAAGTGAAATGCCTAGGAAATATGTATCCAAGCCTGGAAATATGTATCCAATCTCCAAGCCATCTGTTGGAGATTGTTTAGTGGTTGCATTGCGCTGCACTGTAGGAAAAAACAATACAATCAAATATGCAGCAGTTGTGGATGCTATAGACGGACGAGGTATTCATTTCAATTATTTGAAGCCAATTAACAATGAAAAACTAATCTTCATGATGAAAGATAATGATGAATCATGGGAGAATATGGCCGATGTCGTTGGAACAAAGGTGCCTTATACAATAAACAACAGAGGACAGTATGTCTTCAAGGAGAAAGTTAATGTTAATTAAGTAGACGGTAAGGTACATAAAATTTTGAGTTAGCTTCTACACTACAGCTATTTATGATCTGAGAGATAAGGAATGCCTAAGTTAAGGTTGATGGTTATTGCACATTAGATAATGTGCTAAGAAAAATCCAAAGGAAGTTTGTTAACTTAATTTACTAGTCATTATTTTTTTCTAGAGCAATTATATATTTAAGATTCATTTATTTCACTTTCAAGTTCTTATAATTTAGGTAACTTACCAGAAGATTCTTGAAAGATGTTTGTTTTCAATTGTTTAAACCCTTTATTGTTTCCATTATTTTTGTTTCAAAGGAGGGCTGTGCTAGGTATTCAATAAACAGTAATATAAGAAACAATTCATTATTACCCCTACAAGTGCAGCTTAAAATAATACAGTATAATTAACTATATTCGGTAGTTACCCTTAGTTAGGGATATACCGAAAGTACCTTTTTTGATTATAAATCTATACAGATCACATTTTAAACTTCATAGATTATGATTCAGCATAGAGCCCGAGTGCTTACGAATGTTAGGAACTCAACAGAACGGTATTACCCCCTACAGAAAACTTGTAAAATGAATTTATAAATGGGAATTAATACTGGATTCGGTATACCCCACATCAAGTGTTATTCCGAATCTTCGGTTTTCAGCTTATAAATCGTTCAATATAAGAGGTAGAGTTTTGAAATTTACGTAACAGACAGAAGACACCAAGAGACACAACCCTTGAAAATTTTGTTAAGATCCGTCAAATAGTTTTTAAATGGTAAGCAGTTGAATGTGCCCAGCGTTCGTTATTACCCCATTTGACGGTACCTAGCCAGTCTGCAGAACATGGAACATTTTTCCAAGACTCTCTGCGGGAGTTTTTAATTGAATATTTAGAAATTTGAGATCTCTGCGGGAGATCTTGAATTAATTCCTATGTTACCATTAATTTAGCTGCGGGAGATTTTGAATTAATTCCTATGTTACCATCCAGACTGCCAGACTGCAGGAACAGGTAAACTGTTCTCAAAGATATCCTCTATTTTGGCTTCCGTTCTCAGTAAAATACATGCAAACATAGGAGGAAATTAACCAAGTAATAAAGCATGTCCAAACTCGCCATTTTAATGGCGAGTTTGTGACAGTTATTTTGAGCCCTTCAATTGCAAATGGTGAGTTTTATCTATTTTTCTCCTATGCTACAATGTTATTTTGGAGAGAATTTATGAAAATTTTATCATTTTGGAGAGAATTTGTTGAATTTTGGAGAGAGCTGGAGAGACAAATGGCGAGTTTATGAGACATACTATTTTACTTGGGAAATTAAGGTTTGTTCGCACAGAAAATGTTAAATATGTCCCATATTCTGCAGACTGGCCAGACTGCAGGAACTGGTAAAGTGTTCTCCAAGAAATTGTCTATTTTAGCTTCTGTTCTCAGTAAAATACATGTATATGCCAGTCTGTATTTGGTGCACAAAATTCCACTGACTTTTTAAAAAAGCTGAAAAAATCCACCATAAATTTCCACTAATTTGGCTGATCCACCAACATTTTACCCATTTTTCCACCGAAAAATAATGGTTACATTATACATAGGAATAAATAGCTAAAAATCCACCGACTTTGCAAGAATATTATTTTCAATGGAGAAAAATTCCACCGACATGTCGGTGGAATTTACCACGAAATACAGACTGGTCAGTATATGTCATGCACGTTTGAGTGATCTGCAATATCGACCTATTTCGCTGCGCAATCTGTTGATCAACAGTTTGCGCAGCCATCGATCGATAGCACAACCATCGATCGATCCCTGCGCGTTTGAATGATATGATTTTTTTTATTTGTACATCAAATTTGCACATTTGAACGCATATATCAATCGATAGCGCAACCATCGATTGATTTTTGCGCGTTCGAATGATATGATTTTTTCAGTTTGTCCATCAAATTGGCACATTTTATAGCGTATATCAATCGATAGCGCAACCATCGATCGATTTCTACTCGTTCGAATGATACAGGTTTTCTTTGTTTATTCATTTAATTAATTGTTTTGTTTTTATTGGAAAACTACTTTTTTTATATTTAATAAGTCAACCATCAGTCGATTGTTGCGCGTTTGAATGATATGGATTTTGTTAGTTTATGCATCTAATTGTTACATTTAATAGAGAAACCATCAGTCGATTGTTGCGCGTTTGAATGATACGGATTTTGTTAGTTTGCATGTAATTGTTACATTTAATAGAGCAACCATCAGTCGACTGTTACGTGTTTGAATGATATGGATTTTGATAGTTTATGCATCTAATTGTTACATTTAATAGAGCAACCATCAGTCGATTGTTGCGCGTTTGAATGATACAGATTTTGTTAGTTTATGCATCTAATTGTTACATTTAATAGAGCAACCATCAGTCGATTGTTGCGCGTTTGAATGATATGGATTTTGTTAGTTTATGCATCTAATTGTTACATTTAATAGAGCAACAATTGACTGATGGTCGACTTATTAAATATAAAAAAAGTATTTTTATAATAAAAACAAAACAATTAATTAAATGAATAAACAAAGAAAACCTGTATCATTCGAACGAGTAGAAATCGATCGATGGTTGCGCTATCGATTGATATACGCTATAAAATGTGCCAATTTGAACTCCAAACTAAAAAAATCATATAATTCGAACGCGCAGGAATCGATCGATAGGGCAGCCATCGATCGATTCCTGCGCGTTCGAATGATATGATTTTTTTAGTAGCGTCGTACGGGGTATCACTGTTCACAATCCCTCAAACTTGTAAATATTTCGGTAAAGAGAAAAGTTAGAAACGATCTTTTTCTCACGATGTATGTCATAGGTATGAGGATGATGAAAAACAAGTGAGAGGTAGGTGCGTTTCGTATTAATAAAATTATTAATGAAAACGTGTGGGCAACTCCAAATGTCTTACCCGGGACATTGCTGCCCCCCATGTGGGGTATCATTGCCAAGGGGGGTGATGATACCCCATTTTGGAAATTGCCCACCGGGCACTGATACCCCTCCTTCTAATTTTTTTATTATCCTTTGTTTTACTAACCTTCGATCACTTAATTAAGGATAATGACAAGCTAATTAATGAAAAGTTGTTTGATAAACAAAAACATATCCTTACTTTCTTTAATATACTAAGTAAAATTATAATTAAATCTAAACTAATGTTTTTAGTAACATAAACAGAAACAGCCAGTCTTTTACGAGCTTGATGTAAAAGTACTTGAAATAAAAACATAACGATAAAGTAATTAGAACTAAAAAATATCTGAAGTAAAATAAGAATCCTTTGGCTATTTAATCACAGTCCGTTGTAAACTTAAAATTAATAAAGTAGCTATCCGCTAAAGGTAATAAACTAGAGAAAAATATCCTTATAATATCCATTATTAATTGCAAGGTATGAATAACTTCTTTCTTAATTAGTAGAATAAAAGTTATATCATCTTTGATTTCATGAGCTGGGAGTCGATGACATACTTAATGTACATTTCTCGGGCCTTTACCAAACCATTAACATGGATCCCACGATCATAGTTGACCACCAAAGGTCCCATTATAACTTGTTCTGGCTTTATAAATTCTTTTGGTGGCTTTGACTTCCAAACAAATTGGTTATTAGCTTTTTGGTCTATGAATTCAGCTAGGACTAAACTTCTTTCACTGTCAAAGCTCTTGATTTTGCCAATGTACAATTTAGTTTTCGATTGATCATAATACCCTATTACATACAACTTTTCTACCTGCACCTTCTTCTGTATGTTAGGTAAGTTGCGATTCACAAAGTTAACATTAACAGTGTTTGATATTTCTGTATCTTCACTGAAGGTTTCAGAATCTTCTGAGTCATCATATTGAATCTCATTGTCATCACTATCGCTGCTTGGAGAAGCGTCACGGCACTCTTTTGGACAAGATTTAGAAGTTGATGCCTTTGCGATCTTTGGTTTACCAAGTGATGATTTCTTGGATTTTTCTTTGTCGGCTGCAGCTTTGAGAAAATCATCATTAGTTAACAATTCTGCATTCCGCATTGGGACCCTTCTATTTACCTTTGATTTTGGTGTGCTTGTTGAAGCCCCAGGATTTTTGAAGAATGATTGAATGATGAATGATTCCATTACGTTGCTTGAAGAGCTATCATTCAACACTGACTCATTATTTTCATTTCTGTTTTCTGAATTATTCGTCTCGGAACAAAAGATGCGTCTAACCACAGAACATTGGTGACTCTGTTCAATAGGGGTTCCAGAGCCCTCTGTGTTCGGAAGAGTTTCATTTGTTGAAACTTCCCTCCTTGTTTCTTCAGGAATGCTTGTTAGCTCCAGATCAAGGGGATTCTCCGTGTTTGAATCATGAGGTTGAAGTGCCAAACCCACAGGAGCAGAAGTAGCTTTTATTGGAGTTCTGACACGAGGATTTGATACAATCTGTGAAAAGAGGATTAGCTACATTATAAGATCTAATCAAATATATAAACTCTAACAGCGAAAATTCTAAAGATAAAACTAATAACTATATTTGTAACCATATTCATACTGCCTCTAACTTGCTGTTCCCGGCTTTTTTCTCTGTTATACATTTCTAGGAGATGAGGGACAAATTCAGATATAGGATATTTATTCCTATTGAAAGGAACAATTCCACATTTCTCAAATGCTCCTTTGGTGAGCTCTTCGGTGAAGCATTGTGACCACACTTCCGATACCAGTCCGAGGAAGTCTGATTTTGAAACCCTCCTTGCTCTATTTTGAGCTGTCCACTTCGCCAAGTTTTTATCCCACTTATGCTTCAACGATTTGAAGCAGCAAACGTCTAATGGTTGAAGTTTGTCTGTAGTGTGAGGTGGCAGCTTCAAAATGTCGATGCCTTCATCCATGGCCTGTAAATAAATATAATGATAGAGAGAAACTAATTATTATACAGAGATAACATAACCTAGTGTTCAATAATTAGTATATAATTTCACGTAGCTACCAGTTTGAGAGTCTCATATTTTAGATGTGATGAATGACCATCACATATTAATATTATGGGTCTTGCGGTGACAGTCTGAATGAAAACTTTAAACCATTCATTAAATATATCCCCAGTCATCCATCCATTCTTTGAGACGGCCACTCTACCCTTGAAGCTTTCATTTTGCCATGAGCTCATGGCATGAACTCCCTTAAAAACTACTAATGGTTCCAGCACGTCTCCTGCAGCGCTTATGGCAGCTTCAATGGTGAAAGCCTCCCGTCCACTGGTAGCAGTCACCCTACTTGCTTTTTCACCTCGGGGAGCAACAATCTATAGGAAAACAGTGTGATATAATGATAATTGTGGATAAAGGAAAGTATTACAATTGTTACTAGCATTATTTACCTTTTCCCTCTGTGCATCAATATAGAGATTTGTCTCATCGACGTTCCATATGCATTCCGGACGATTGGAGATGTTCAAGTCTCCAATTCTCTTCTCCAATATATCGTAAAAATTATATATTATTTCTGGTTCTGATGCTGCTACCTTGCGGGTTTTTTCAAGAGTAGAGGGCAGTTTATTGGAAAAATTCCATCTACTCATAAAAGATGTCATCCAATCCTGCCCTGGTCGATTGTCCTGACAAGAAATGATTGATAAGTAAATTGAACTCAGCTATTTCTTATAGACAAGACGCAAATGAAATGTAAATTACTCACCTTGAATGAGCAGTATTTTCGGAGATGTGCTCCTAGTTCTGTGTCACTTTCTTTGTGCAATTCCACAAAGTCCCTAACTAAATCCCTAATATCGCTCCTAGTTAACCCGAATCCCCATTTAGCTCTATGAGACGAATGGTGGTTGCCAACATTTCTTCTTCTCTTGGTGGCAGGGTTCTAGGCATGCCTGAATTTTTCATTGTTAATTTTTCGACAGAGTCAATTGAATCCACTTTATTTTTCTTCAAAATATATCTCAGAGTGCTAGGAGCAATGCCAACTGCCTTTGCTGCCCCCGAAGTGATGTTTTTTCTTTGATAAGATGAAGCACAGTGTCTAATTTTTCTTGCGACACCTTATTATTTTTAATTTTAGGATTTTGTTTTTTTACATAATTCCTCATCGCTGATTGGTATTTATAACAAGTTATTATTCATGAAATTTTGATAATCTGTAAAAAAATTAAACGTTATACCTATGTAATATATATGTATATACTTTATTTATTGTTTATATATAATATAAAAGTATTCATAAGCGTAATTCATAATAAATTATCTACTTATAAATAGAAAAAATGACCGTACAATGATACCCCATCCCTTTCATTTTTCAAGTGGTATCATTGCCTAGTATGATGGTGGGAAAACTATTACAGTACAATTTATGAAAATAACACATAATCTACCTTATATTCTCACCAATAAAACCTATATAATAGATTTTAAGAACAATGTTTAGTTAACTTATTATTTTAGAGTTTGCGCGATCAAATTTTTGATACCGCACACTTTTTTCGTTGCATACTGAGAGAGCTTGAAACACACACAACCTACCTATACACACATCAGAGAGACACTAACAACATTCCGTATATTAGGCTAGAAAACCACAAGCAATCTGATGATGCAATCAGATTTCCGATTGAAGCATTGGTTTTCTATATAAAATAGGGTGTTCAGTGATGCCCCAGTTAAGCCCCCTGGGTTATGATACCCCGTACGACGCTATACGCTATAAAATGTGCTAATTTAATCTAAAACTAAAAAAAATCATATCATTCGAACGTGCAGGAATCGATCGATGGTTGCGCTATCGTTTGATATTCGCAATCAAATGTGCGAATTTGATGTACAAATAAAAAAAATCATATCATTTGAACGCACAGGGAACGATCGATGGTTGCGCTATCGATCGATGGCTGCGGAAACTGTTATCAACAGATTGCGCAGCGAAATCGGTCGATATTACAGATCACTCAAACGCGCGTGACATATATATAGGAGGAAATTAAGGATTGTTCGCACAGAAAATGTTAAAAATGTCCCATGTTATGCAGGCTGGGTTACCATTAATTTAGCTGCGGGAGATTCTTAATCTGCTACTGAGAGTCAGAGAATAACGGTCTCTCAAATTAAAATCTCTGCGGGAGAAGAGATACATTCTGCAGACTGGGTACCTAGCCTATGTGTGTTTTTTTGTTGTTTAATTTCAACTTTGTTTCATGATTGTTAAATGATAGCCTTGATAGGTATAGAATAATGCTACAGATTACCAGTCTGTCTGGGCAATCTGGTCTGCAGAAACTGGTAAAGTTGTAAACCAGTCTGCAAAAAGCCAAAAACTGGTAAAGTGCCAGTTTGTATTTGGTGCACTGAACTCCTCTGACTTTTTCAAAAATCTGAGAAATAGCTAGCTGCCAACATTTTTCATCAATTTGTCTAACTAGTCCTCCAACATATTTCCAGTTTCTCCTCCAAAAAAGCCAGTCTGCAGAATATCCAGTCTGTATCCAGTCTGCAGAATATGGAACATTTTTCCAAGACTCTGCGGGAGTTTTTGATTGAATTTTAGAAATTGGAGATCTCTGCGGGAGATCTTGAATTAATTCCTATGCTACCATTAATTTAGCTGCGGGAGATTTTGAATTAATTCCTATGTTACCATTAATTTAGCTGCGGGAGATTCTGAATCTGCTGCTGAGAGTCAGAGAGTAGCTCTCTATCAAATTAAAGTCTCTGCGGGAGAAGAGACACATTCTGCAGACTGGGTCTGTATTTGGTGCCCAAATTCCACTGACTTTTTGAAAAAGCTGAAAAAATCCACCATAAATTTCCAATAATTTGGCTGATCCACCAACATTTCACCCATTTTTCCACCGAAAATTAATGGTAACATAGGAATAAATAGCTAAAAATCCACCGACTTTGCCAGGATATTATTTTCACAGGGGAAAAAATTCCACCGACAAGTCGGTGGAATTTACCATGAAATACAGACTGGCAGTGAGAATATGGCAGATTTTTAACATTTTCTGTGTGAACAATCCTTAATTTCCTCCTACCTATATTTTCATGTATTTCACTGAGAACAGAAGATAAAATAGAGCATTTCTTGGAGAACACTTTAGCAGTTCCTGCAGTCTGACTCTGGTAAAAAAGCAAAAATTAATGGTCCATGTTACAGAGTGTGACGTGTGTCAGTTAAAGCCAATTAATTGGCTTAGATTTTAAAAGGTCAAAACTCAGATATGTCTAATTGGCTTCCCATCTTCATTTTGGCTTGAAATTTTCAAAAAATGAAATAAATTGGCTTGGCTCAGAATTTTTTGTGAAATTTTGGCTTTAAAATTGGCTTACAATTTTCCAGCCTCTGAAACGTGGTTAATGGTAATATAGAAATTAATAGCTAAATATCCTCCGACATTGCAGGAATTTTTTTATTAGGGAAATTGAATATCTCCTGACATATCATTGGAATTTACCACCAAATACAATCTGGGTAAAGTGTTTGTAGTTACTACTTACTAGTAAATTGTAGAGATCTCTTATTCTATTCATAGCAATATTAATGTAAATATAGGGATTAATTCAGAAGGGTTTGTAACAAAATTAATGTAAATTATAAATATAGGAATTTATTCAAAATTGTTTGGAGAGAATATCCCAAAATGACCCAAATATCTCCCATATTCTGCAGACTGGTAGATTCAAAAGGATGATTGATAAGGTTCAACACTTGAAACATTTTCTGTGCAAACAATCTTCAATTTCCTTCTGTATTATAATTTACATGTATTTTACCCACTGAGTCATCATAATTTCACTGAAAACAGAATCCATAATTATGGCATTATAGAGATTTTCATTCAGAACATTTTACCTTTAGCCCAGTTTGTATTTGGTGCACAGTCACCTTGCACTGAACACCTCTGAAAGACTGACTTTTTCAAAAATCTGAAAATGGCTGCCAACATTTTTCATCAATTTGTCTAGTCCCCAAGTAAAATAGTATGGCTCATAAACTCTCCATTTGTCTCCGAGTCTCTCCAAAAGTAATCAAATTTTTTCTCCAAAACGATCATATTTTTATAAATTCTATCCAAAATAACACATAGGTGAAAATTAGATATTTTTCACCATTTGCAATTGAAGGGCTCAAAATAACTTTCTCAAACTAGCCACTAAAATGGCGAGTTTGGACATGCTGTATTACGTGGTCTAGTCCTCCAGCATTTTCCCAGTTTCCCCTCCAAAAATGAATGGTAATATAGGAATTAATAGCTAAATATCCTCTGACATTGCAGGAATTTTTTTATTGGAGAAATTGAATATCTGCTGACATATCATTGGAATTTACCACCAAATACAATTTGGTGGCTGTAGCCCGGTCCTACAGTCTGAGTCTAGCTACAATCTGATAGACTGACACATTTTTCCAAGTTTGAAAAAAGTCATTTTTCATATAAATAATACACTGGAGATAATATATTATAATAATAACAATAATAATGTAGACAAGTTTCCTACCTGACCTAGTGCCCTACTGTCCTACATTGAAACCTGGGATTTGAAGTATGAGAAAACACAAGTTGGTATATATTAATGTAAGAGCTTAAGAGTTACCTAACTAAAATAAACTAATTAATGAGATTCAGAAAGAGATATCAAAGATAACAGGATTTGTTCATAAATTGATACATGGAAGAAAATGGGACGAGTGTATGTTGAACATCCTGGTGGGGCCAGAGTGTTCTCATGTGGGTCCTGTTGCACACCTCTCACCAACAGAGAAGAACTTCTCTCTACCAGATTCACAGGTTCTACGGGGAGAGCATTTCTCTTCAGTAAAGCTCTTAACATCACTTACAGGTAACTTAATGTGTTCATTGATTTCAATATTAGTAAAGTGGGATGTGAAGATGCATTTTACTATAAGAAGTAGCTACACCTACACTTAATACTTTGAATGGCTTGACAGTTGTTTTAAAGTTTGTTACTGTACATAGATATCTAACAAACTCTGAAAAATAATTGCTAACATGTCAATTATCTATGCAAAATTCACCACAATAGATATACCTGCTCTTTCCTTGATAATAAGAAATAATTCTTCGTCCCCTAACAGTCAGGTACATGCTCGGATAATGCTGACAGGCAGACACATTGTCAGGGATGTTCTCTGTAAAATCTGCAAAACAAAACTTGGTTGGATGTATGAGTTTGCAACAGAGGATAACCAACAGTGAGATAAATAGATCCTCTGATTTCCCAATAATTCTTATTATGTTTAGTTTGAAATACATTTTCAGTTGACATCATAATAAAACAGCTATTTTTTTAATTAGCACAGAGCCAAGTAAGTAGCTGTCAGCTTGTCTCCTAAGAATTAGCTATTTTATTTTCTATCTTGCGATTATTAACATCGAAATAATTTCTTTTTCAGGTACAAAGAAGGAAAAGTAATCCTCGAGAAGGCTTTGGTGGTGGAAATAGACGGAATCAAAGAGTCTTGATAATTTTCATTGACTATGCAGTACCATTTTCATTTGTGTCATCAGTAGCCATCTATGTTCACTTCAAAAAGAGTTGTTTCAGAGTAAAGAAAATGGAAGCAGTGTTTACACTGTGTGTGAAGTGACAATAGACCTTATGATGTCACTGGTATGAAGATTTACTATCACTATTTTACTGAATACAAATATTAAACCCATAGTAGTTCCATACAATGAGTTTAATATCTGTATTACTAAAATTGTAACTCTAGCTCATATTGACATCACTCTGTCTATTGTCCATTACATTAACTTTCCATATTCTCTTTACTCACTAGGGTTAGTGCCAAGTTATTGGACACTCTCATTTTCAGACACGTAATAAAAAATTCAACTTTAATTTTCTCTTATATGATCGAAAAGTGAAACTGTCCAATAACTCGGAACTTACCCTAACCCTTCATACTGTTTTTCACATATCATCCAGAAATCTCATACCTTCCATTCTTAAGTAACCACAGGGATCTTCAGTTCGATGTATTACAAACACAATGAATGAATGATTTTATAATGTTGTTAACATGTGCTCTTTGATACATAACTCTTCTTGGTGCAATAATTGTTTTTACATCGAACTGCTATTTTTATATGTATTTAATAACTATTGTAATTGATGTCGTCTCTACTGGTCTCCATTCAAATGGAACTTTTATTCAGTTCAAGACTTTATATAGTAATATACCTAGCAAAGTAATTTCAGTACAGCTGCAGTTAGAGAAGTTTAACATTGCTGGAAACTTGATTTTGGTATTCCAGAAGTTGCTTTACGTAATATTTGAACACTCTAGTAGTAATGATTTAGCCAATCTAACTTAGACTGCTAATGTTGTTAATATTTTCAGGGTTATAGTGAAGACTTCTTGTACTTCTGAATAGAAATTATTTACCTAGCTATGTGGATGTCCTGAATGTAATAGAAGCATCTGTGATCTCCATCAGACTTGCACTGCCACTAGAAATATTGACCTTTGAATAATGATCGACCAAATGTTCCATTGGAGAGATAGTTTAGATGTTTTCAAGTAAATTAATGTAGATTTGATGAATATGCATTAGTTATAATTCTGTTAGTTTTAAGAATCTCTTTCAATGAAAAATTTGTATGTTTTTATCTTGAGAAAATGGTTTTGAAATTTTAATGTCTTTCTTCCATTGATATTTTTAGAAGAAAAATGGTAAGGTATGTAAAGTTTTGTTTAAAGTGTTCCAAATATGAGTTTTTAAATTATCCTGATATAATTATATGGATAGACATATTCTGATAAATAAGTGTTATCCCTTTAGGGGGCAATTCATTATAATTTTTGCACACTTCTTTAACGAAAATATATTTAATGCCTACACCACAGGGCATATCTGACATCGTTGTCTCTCGATTAATAAATAAAAAAATCTAAATTTTCAGAAGAAAAAAATAGGTTTTGCAAAAAAAAAAATCATGTGAAATATAAAATTATCCTGAAAGTGTTGAAAAATGACATACTACTAGATCTAGATAAGTGCCTCCTAAGCTAGTTAGGATTGAACATTCGATTGTTTACATCTGCTTCAGAACCAAATACCATATCTCTGACATCAAAAGGAAATTAAGTACAAGGGATTGGATAAACAGTCAGAAAGGAAAGAGGCTCAAAAAAACAAAATCAGTGCTCATGGATTCTGAAAAGCTACTCCGTGAATGCAGCCACTAACCAAGGAAAGGGACACAGCACCGGTGGCTGCACTCACGAATGAGGAAAATGAAGAGGTGGTAGTAAATCCTCTAAAACTGCAAGTAGCGTTCAAAATTGAACAAAGACAATACATAATCTAAGTTACAACAGTTCGGGGGGCTCCAAGTCATGCCACCCCCTTCTCTTCCATTCACCACAGACAACTACAGGATAGTGCCCCTGGGGAGTTTGAGTGGGGGGAGGGGGTTAGTCCTAACCTCTAAAGGTGTTCAAAATGGATGGTTGAATTAAAACAAGAATATTATTGTATAGAAGTTCTATTCTCAACTGTACATATTGGATACAAAACGTAGACTATTAGTGACTGCTTAAAGACATGGAAATAAGAAGGTATATATATACATTAGAGTCTAAATTATCGTATGTACAAATATGGCAAAATATTATAGCATAATTCAGCACGAAACAATTAACATTTGTGAACACCTAAATAATCTCAAAATACGGCCTCTGATTTAAAGGGTGATAAACTGTTCAAAATAAGTTAGTTACTGAATGAAATACAAAAATACGAAGAAGTTACAGTTATAATCAATATTGTCCGATAAGTTTTGAAATATGATAAAAACAATTAAAATTAATTGAGTAAAAAAGAAAGTCGAGGAAATTCCGTATAAGGGATCAGTTAAGATAAATTAAATAATTAAAATGAACCTTCATTTGGAAGAAACATTAAATAAACACGAATTAAATACAAGCGTCTCTTGCTAAAAAAAACCTTTGCTACAAATCAGATTCATCATCGATTGACATTAAATTAGTGAAAGACTTAATAGAGTCCTATGTACTCAGGATCAGCATTACAATTATTGCACCTTCTGCCAGAATAATGAAGAGTAATGTTCTTCATAACAAATATTATCATTGACTAAGTTGTGAAGAATTACCTTCAAACTAGGGTAACCCTCAGACAAAACTTATAGGGTCTGCCACAGAGTTTTGCATGTCCATGCCGAGACTCGAATGTAGTTGTCGTGAGGGGGGTCTGGGGGGTGGACCCCTTGGAGGAATGCCCAACTTAGGTTTTGGGGGGAGTGGAGGAGGTGGTGAAGAGAAAATGCCTGGTGGGGGATGAGATGACTTTGTTAAAGAGGGAGGCTTTATGACCCCATCGAGTATTCTGTTGATGGGTCTTTGCATCCTCCTGTCGTTAACATTCTCAGGCGTGATTGTCTCATCCAAATCGTTTTCACCGCCCTGGTACTTGTTGGTATTGATACTGTTAAGCAAACTCCCACAGGAGGACTTGGGGCGACTACTGTTGATGACACTGTTGACGATGCTCTCAATAGGGAGGCCAGACCGCCTGGAGGAGGGAAGGATGTTAACACAGGACTCAGGTCTGGGACGCAGGTGCTTGCGGTTGTTGTTCACGATGGTGTTGTGACTGTCGACAAAGGAGTGGCCGCGGTACTGCATGTCAAGATGACTGCCCCCGCCAGCGTGAGGAGTGGCCATGAACGTGACGGCATCAATGTCGAGGGTGTGCAAGGAGCCGTCTGAGGTCTTGGCGTGGAAGTTTTGAAGAGTGCTCTTGTCTTTGAAATTGTGGAGTGAGGTGGAGGACAGGGAGGATGAGGAAGTGGCTAGGAGGGAGGAGGGGATGGAGCTTCCACCAGCACTGATATCGGACCAGAAGTTGTGGTGTGACTGGTGTTGCGTCAGAGAGGACGGGTTGTGGGTGGTAGGAGCATCTCCGTAATCAATGCTGTGGTTGTGGCTGGTGTGGTGGTGCGCACCGCTTTCAATCTGGTGGTTTGGGTGGAGGTAAGTGTTGCTCTGAGAGAAGAAATTCATTAGGCGGGCATTGTCATCCATCACCGCAAGAGGTCTCTTATTCTGAAACAAATGGGAAAGAGAAATACAATGAAAAACAGAAAATAATATATGGCTACAATAATATACACAAAAAATAATTTACAAATTTTTAGTATATACGGTTTCATTGAATGAAACAATTGAACACACATTAGAATAAGCTTAAATAAGAACATATAACAAAAACGTGCTATAACAAAAAAATGTGCATATCAAAATAGGTCAAATAGCATAAACACGAGAAAAAAACAATAACATTAGTACATAAGCACTTATGAGAATTATTGGGCACATAAAATATTATTTGAAATATTGGTGCATATGAGAAGAAATATTGTGCATGACAAACATATGAAATGAACTTTGTACATTGATGAAATAAAATATGATAGATATTGATGAAGGGTAAGTTCCAAGTTATCACTGTTCCATGTTTTCGATCCTATGAGAAAAGTATATATATAAAATAATTAAAGTATTAATCAGTATTTCTTATTCGATCGAAAATGTGGAACAGTCCAATAACTCAGAGCTTACCCCTAAATCAACTCGATAACAGACTGGTTCACGTAGTTTCTGAAAGCAGAGTGTATTTACAGGAGTTAAAGTTAGTGAGTAGAGGGCCGTACACACGCAGGGTTTTTTAAGTCTTTCCACTAGACTTTTTGCTAAGCTCCTACTTTTTCCACGAAACTATAAGAAAAAACTATGATTATTTATTTCAGTTGGTAATAATAATTATACGATTTATATCATTTTTTTCTTATATTCTTGTGGAAAAAGTAGGAGGAGCTTAGCAAAAAGTCTGGTGGAAAGACTTAAAAAACCCTGCGTGTGCATGGCCCTTTAAGCTGTGAAGGTTATAAAGCAAGACACTCCTTCTTACTATAGCCTTAGGAAGGCGTGAAGGTGACACCTTCAACAGCCTCAGTCAGTTTCTGTAAAAACAACACCTTCATTATACCAACTAACGTCAATTCAGGAGAGAACACCAACTCTAATGTCTTAAACCAGAGGAGAGGTTAACCCGCTTGTGTCCCAACTAGAGTCCTCCATAAACCACCCAGAAATATTAAAAAAAAAATCATATGCACAAGTCATCATGTATTGTAAGAGTAACTTACAAATTATTGGTAGGTCATAAGAAAAACAGCATAATAATTATTATTTACTTTTTTTGGTATCCATAATATCATAGAAACTAAAAAAAGCTAATTATTATATCGTGAATGAATCTTATATGACAGAAGATGTGGAACCAACAGATGTACCCTAACTAGAGTGACTACTCTGCTTCATATACCGGATCCAATTAAATAAATAAATTACTACTAGTGTGAACTCAGACTAGAAGAGTTGAAGAGGTATACATGGGCTCTGGATCAGTGCGCCAATAACTTGACCACAATCAAAAATTTGGTACATTTTTCTCACATTTATAATTCTTTTGACATTCATGAGTTTCTGACTCAATTATTTTTTTTTTATATGCTGCAGACAAAATAAATTCATTAAATACCTAGGGTAAGTTCCGAATTATCGGTCAGTACTACATCTTCAGTCATATAAGAAAAAACGATATAAATATTGTTATTACACAGTGCTATCTAATAACAGTTTTTATATTCTTTTTTCTGATATGACCGAAGATGTAGTACTGACCGATAATTCGGAACTTACCATATACGAATTTCCTCATTCCAAATCATTTTAACTGAAGAAAATGGAAAATTGACTACATTGTTTGACATCATGGGACAAATTATGACCCCTTTTGAGTGAAAGAGGCACTACAATAGTGTATGTACTTTATTCTCTTACAGTTAGGCAGGCACAGGTCAAAGAAAAGTGTAACTATCCGTATTGCTTGTAGATATTTTAAAAGTGGTCTGGGTACACGACGACAAATTTGTAAGATTAGGAGACTGTGATTCGAGAAAATATCTTCATGCAGTGACTCTTTTCTCAAGGAGGTAGGAACATACCTCTGCATCAGATTTTAGAAAATCAGGAAGTTCCGAGTTGATTTCAGTCCCTCTCTGGTCCTCTATTCGACTCATCTGTGCCCTTTTCAGGCCCTCGTAAAGTTCTGTGGTGAAGAAAAAACACTCAGTAGGGTAAGTTCTGAATTATCGAACTGTTCCATATTTTCGGACTCGTGAGACAAAATAAATAAATAATTATTTAATTTTTATTATAATCATTATTTTTCTTACGAGTCTGAAAATGTGGAGCCGACCGATATTTAAATTCATGCAAATGGTAAAGAAAATGTGAAATTCATCTAAATGAATTTTTAAAGTGGTGTCACTAGAAATTCAATAGGATAAAGGTGCATGAATATATGAGAATTTTAGTATAATAAGTATAGCCAATTAATAATACAGGGTTTTATTCTTTCATATTCCAAAAAAATGGGTAGGTAATGAAAAAATTCAAGTGGGTAAAAACTACCCAAACTTCAAGAAACTGTGCTCTAACGAAATGATAAAGATATAACATAACCCAGGGTGCTCACCATCACTGTCCTTGCCTGGGGGTAGAGTGCCCAGTCTAGCCTCAACAGCTTTATTAGGTTTGGGCACCACAGGAGCGAGCCTCTGGGGGACACAACTGTCACTATCTTGGTCAGTCTGAAGGAAAAAAGAACGCTTTTTGAAGGCTAAAAGAAATAACTAAAAATATGAAGAAAAAAAACTAAAATATTCTAGGATGACTTTCCAGTTATTAAACAGTTCCACATTTCGATCATATACCTAAGTGTAAATTTATTATAGCATTTTAATTTATCATTTTAATTGGTATCCATGATACATGCAGGTATCATGGATACCAATTTAATTAACGAGGTAAATAATAATAATAATAATTAAATTTTTGTTTTCATAATATTAATGTTGAACGATCACTTAATAAGAATAAAGCATTCTTGTAGAATTAAATGGTTGAAAAAAATATAATAAGCGATATATATCATATTTTATAAATTCGATTTAGTTCCTGCGTCCTCCTACAGATGGCGCCACCACTCTGTACTATTTGTTTACATTTTACAGCTGATAACATGTGAACAATTTTTCTATCAACTGTGTTAACAGGTAACTTAAGAAGAGATGGTTTTCTTTTCAAAACTAAATTTAATTGACTCGAAGGACAGTTTTCAATTTCACAAATTCTTTTCACCATTTTCATTAGTTAATAACCGATACAAGTCTGGGACTGGTTATCATTTTGTTTACGTACTACAATGATTAGTTACGCGGTCCACCGCAGTCTACAGACGGCGCCACTAATTTACAATATACTTTTTAGATAAACATTTCTAAAATCAACGAATATTCTAATGTTACATAAATAAATATACTAAATCGATTTAGGACCAATTTGGCGATAGTTTGATTTTGACTGAACTGCCCCCTTTAAATGATCAAAATGTGAAACCGTCCGATAGATAGGATTTTGAATTTTCTATTTAATAGAAATTGCTGATGAAAATCATATATAATAGCTTAAATAGAATCTATAAATTAGAAACATAAACAAACCAGTGACTCTATTGGTAGGTATACATTTAAGAATAATAGTGAACAATTTTAATGTGATTAGTTAGTTAGTTACCTTGGTACTCCTAGCATCGTAGTCATTTATCAACTGATGGTCAGCTTTGCTGTGCAGGAGATCCTCAAACACTCTATTGGTTATGACGTCAAGGGATGAGTTGGTACTCTGCTGGTTGAGAGCTGCTGTCACACCCCACGCCTTGACGTCTTCTTTGGTCTGAGAAAATTAAACACAATGATAAAAACAAAAGACAATAAAAACCAAAACAATCGCAAGGCAAGTAGAAAAATAAGCATGCAATAGCTGCAACGACAACATTTCTGAATCTAGAATTATTAACAAAACTACGACAATAAAAGTACATTTAAAGAATTCAGACTCCAACCAAAGAATAAAAAGACTGGCTATGCTCTTCCATTGCAAACTGAAATCATGTGAATTGGTGTAGGTAGTGATTAGATCATAAGCCTACCTACCTCTAATAAAAAAACATTGTGTTTTATATATATTATATTTATATAAATATCAATCATGAACAAGGAAAATATAGTCGAAAAAAAAATACTCCATTTTTTTTTAAAACTCAAACCTCAAAGAAATCTAACCTGTACTATGTACTTCTGCCCATCCAGTTCAGTGATGGGTGCTTTCACATTGATGGGTTTGGGGTCCTCGAGAGTGTGGATGTGCATCAGGTCCAGTTTGAAGCCATACTTCGCCAGAATGGGCCTCAGCACATCTGCAGCTTGCTTGTGAGGTTTGGCCTTGACACAAACTGTCTTGTGAGAGGGCAAGTCCAGTCTGAGGAAGAGTAAAGGTGGTGAAAAACACCTTAAAAGAATACATAATTCACTTCACAAAATGCACTTCTTCTAATAAGTTTCTTAAAAAAAATTATAAGATATTCTTAAAATGCACTTGATGCACTGCACCCTCACCTGAATAGCACTAGTTGCTGCAGTCGCACCTCAGTGCCATTGAGTACAGAACTGTCTTCATTGGAGCCAATGAGTTTGTCTGTCTTGGAGTGAGTGATGTTGAACGCCAGGAACTTCAGGCCTCTGCGATCCAGCAGACGCCGCATCACTCTGCAGAGGAAATTACCAATGTGATAACATGAAGGGGAAGTAGCTACTAAGTTACTATAAACGCCCAATTTCACCAAGATTGGGCGTTTTTCATGCTAAATATTTGTTGAAAAAAAGTGCTCTGTGAAAGGTGTCTGAGTCCTAGAGATGTTATTTCTCACCTCTCCACGGATATTCCACTCTTCACTGCCACGACACTCTCACTCTTGTCAGGTAGAACCACTCTACATCTTCCACTGGTACCTCCACCGCCTTCTCCTCCACTTAGACTCAGGCACTCGCTGCTTGTCACGCTCTATCAGAGTCATACAAAAAATTAATTATTATTATTACACAAAAAAAAGGAAAAAGTTTCCCACAAAAATTGAAAAATTATTAGCTATAAAAAAATTTGAGCAAAATATCTAGCTACAACAAAAATAAATAAAATATAAAAAAATTAAAGCAAAATAAAAATTAATTACTATATTTTTTCCACACAAAAATTAAAGGATATTAATCAAAATTTGATAAAGGGCCTTGTCACATGAGCGTTTTTGTAACGTTTTCAACGCTCCAAAATCGTCGCGTAACATGGACTCATATGAAATGGGTTTAACAATAATTTCCTCGGACTCAAAAACGCTGTGCAAAAACGATGGTGTGACCGAGTCCTATATCAGGTAGCTACTGGCGAGGTTAAAAGTTGTGAAAGTAATAAGACGCTTTAACGATACACCGATTGAGTAGAAAATAAATACAAGGGACTTAGAAGAAGTAGTTAAAAATATAAAAAATACACCAATATATAAAGACTGTGTTCATGAACGCAGAAAAGCTACAGAGTACTTATACTTTCCATTGTAGTGTAAGTTACAAATTATCGGTCGGTTTCACATCTTCGGTCATATGAGGAAAAACTGTACAAAAAGGTAGCTATAGCTATAATTATTGTAATAAATATTAAATAATATTTATAGCTATAATATAGTTTTTTCTTATATGACCGAAGATGTTAAACCGACCAATAATTCGTAACTTACCCTATGTGACTAAAAATGAAGATTGTATTTTCAAAAGAATATATATTTAATGAATTTGTTTACCTCCTTGGAAGGTGCCCGCCTTACTGCCCCCTCCATGTGGTTAAGGGAGGAGGTGCTGCCCCCTACTGCTGCCACTGCGTCACTGGAACTGTCAGAGGGGAGCCTCTTCAGGGAGATGCTGCCACTGGGAGCATCTACCACTTTGGATTTACCTGCGGGAAAGGGTTAAATTATTATACAGTAAAAAAGTCTCAGTCATCAGATTTTGTATGGAATGAATGAAAAGAATACTAGAAAATGAGATAAACAGTAATTTCTTTAAGAACACATGTCATCAGCAACTTTTCCAGTACTGCGAGTGTCCGGTAATTGAGTAGATACCCTATAACTTGTATGCTAGTTACAGTGAAATGGTGAAAAGTTGATAATCTATTTGTAGGTAGAAATATTTTGAATAATACTTCAAAAGGGTAAATTTTAAATTATTAGTCAGTCCAATATTTCCACTCATACAAGGAAAGTATATAATTAAACATTTCACCTAGTATTGGAACTGTAACCAGTTAAACTAGTTAATATGTCAAATTATTCTTTACTTTCTTACATGATTGAAGATGTGAAAGTGTCCGATAATTGTCACTTTGCCCTATGCAGTTTACCCCTCTCACCTTTGTTCTTGTGCACACTGTTAGTCCTTTTCCTGTCTGCTGCCAGTCTGTCCTTGCTCTTACTCCTGTCTTTGCTCCTGTGCCAGGGGAGGAGAGACCTTCTCCTCCGCTCCTCCATGTCACCCTTGCCCTTACCCAACTGAAACGGGGAAAACAGACATTGTACTTGATAAATTACTGATGAAAAATATTTGGGAGAGTTTCTACTTACACAAATACGAAAAAATTCATATTAAATCTAAGCTAAATAAGAAAATTATATAATGATTATTAAAAAAACGATCTTAATCATCTCTTGCTCTGTGCAAAAAACCTATTGATTTTCATGCCGTATTTTCAAATCTGGTGAGTGAAGATAAAAGAGATAAGATGTTAGAGGTAGATAGTGTTATCAGTTGCATACAATCAGTGTTAGAGTAGAGGTTGCACGAGGAGCACGTGCACCAGGAAAAGAATAACCATTGCAACTGTAGAACCACAGACATAACATGGCGAACAGACTGTAGTTATATAATTCGTTTGATGTAACAGTTTCTCATTTTAATGAAAGAAAATGATTTAAAGTTTCAATAATTGACTGCACTGAATAGAAAATAACTAGGGTTAATATTTATAAAATAACTTTGAGGCAAATACTAAATTTTCATAAAAAAACTTTATGATAAATTTTTTTGAAATAAATTTATGATAATTTTTTATAAAATAACTTCAGGGTAGATTAAAAAAAATCCAACACTAGTTGATTCTTAGATATTACATCACTTTAGTGAACATGGAGTTATTAATTCTAAAGTCTAATTTTTCTAAAGGTGTTCTTTAATAAAAGAGAGAATATAACTAAAAGGATTAAAGAAAGACAAAAAAAATAATTCATATTTTATCTCCACTGGAGGTACAAGACTTCATTTAAATCACAGTAGAGAGACTAGGAGTATTAGAAATACTATAATAAGAGTGGCTTCTGTCTGTCTGCCGTCACACTTAAATTAATAAAAAATTTGGCAAGCAGCTGATAGCATGGATATAAAATTAATCTGATATCACTTCAATAAATGGCTTCTATAACTAAATTAATAAAATTATATTATAATCAGTTGAAACTATTGGAGTAAAAGATGAGTGAGGGAGAGTTATTATTAAATAAATAAATAAAGATAGTGTAAAAATACAGTCTTTCTTGACGGCACGCGTACACTAGTTTATATAGGTGACTATATTTTTGGTATTTTAGCCATAATGACTATAATTGAAATAGATAATTTTACAATTATAGCAAGTTGAATATATTTCAGATACACAATTTGTTCCTACCCTTTTAGAAAGTTGATTATTTATATTCTACATCTTCAAAATTATCACACAATGAATACATGGCAACTCTTTTAGCAATGAACACGTTATTAACATGTGGTAAAAGAACAAGTTGCACCTCCTCTTTCAAGCTTAGACTGACTTATTTAAAACTTAACAACTTTTTAAGGAGCAGTAACAGGTTGTAGTTCTCCATGTTTCTTCTAGATTAATCACCCAAATTAAAGTCTCTAGGGTAAGTTCACACAGTTATTAGACAGTTCCACAATTTCGATCAAATCAAAAAATAACTAGTTAAATAATTATTATAGCTATATATAGTTTTGTTATTCGATCGAAAATGTGGAACTGTCCGATAACTAGGAGCTTACCGTAAGTAGTTCCGTGTCAAAACAGACATTTGCACAGACAACAAGCTGCGTTTAATAAAGCAGAGTTTAAAGGCTAGTACAGACTAGGTTCTTATGATCGCGCTTTCAAAAGCGTGCAGCCTAGTACAGACTGAGCGTTTTCTAACGCGAGTTAGACATACCGTATATAATATATGGTAACGACCAGAAAATGCACGTTTCAACAGAAATACTGATTGCTTTTTTACACATCTGTTGAACTTCTAGTAACTCGAAACGGGCGTTAGAAAACGCCCCGTGTGTAGAAGAGGGGGCAGTGAAAAAACGCTCCATGCACTAGGTTCACTACCGATGGTGTTAGTGTCCAAGCAGTATGGATATATAGCAAGGCAGAAAGAAGAGGTTGAGGAAAAAACAAAGTGCTCCCTCCAAACTAAACAAAAGCAGGATGCTACATTATAACAAAAAGAAGGCCTACCTAGATTTCAAACCCCTAGTCTGATAATCAGACTTCCTGCACCTCCACTTTCAGTTCATTTCAAGTGAGTGGGAGGAGACCCCAAGTCATAGGTTTTCTTCTTCTTCGTGTCACCATAAGTCTCTCTCTGTTGAGCCAACAGGTACGGACAGACAGACATCTTACGTTTCTCGTTGTTGCTGTTGTTGTGACTAGGTAAACTAGGTACACTTTTCTCCCTCTTCAGGTACTTCCTATGGTCATCTACAGGACTAGTGCCAGGTTCCTTCCTGGTGGAAAAGAGCTTCTTAATGCCGTGGGGTGTGCCACCACCAGGGGACTGACCATGCCTTACAGTGGAGGTGGAGACGTTACCCAAACTGTTGCTGGCTTTAGTCGCGGGCACTCGCTTCGTCACAGCTTTGTTACTCGCCTTCAAACGCTCACTGGTGACTTCATCCACTATAGATAGACCCAACGCATCGTACTTACCCTTGTGGCTAGAGTCACCGTGACGCTCTGTGATTCCACTCACACCAACGGAGTTCCTGAAGGAGAGCGTGCGACTGAGGGGCCTGTCTAGAGTTTCGTTAAGGTAGGTTTTGAATCCCTTTGGATCGTTCAAATCGAAAGGCAACTTATCGGCACTAACTCTGTTCAACAGTTTAATATCCTCAGCGCAATCTTTCTTATTCTGACGCCCTTTCTGTGACCGAAGCTTCACAGTGTCTGGGTCTCCACCTTCTTTGGGTTCCACTTCAACAACAGAACCAAGACTCCTAGTCTCTGACTTACCCTGAGCACCTTTAGCTTGTAAGTTCTTATTTGGACTTACATAACTTTTACCTACATGCGCCTTAGTATTAACTATATTAACAGTGTTAGTTTTAGCTATGTTAGTAGAGCATGCAGTGGCTGGTTTAGCTGTGGTCCTTACATCATTGCTAAGGGGTCCTATCCGCAGATTGGGATCCAGGTCCCTAGTCTCCGAAAACTGTAGGGGTTCACCCCTGTTTTCTCGGTCTAAACACTCCTGGTACACTGAGCTCTTGAGGAAGCGGCTGTAGCTGTCAAACTTCATGAGGTTGAAGATTTGTTTCTGGGCCTGGAAAAAAAAAGTGGTTAAAAATAAAAAATGAAGAATATTTTGACAGATGGATATTGGATATCCATACTATATTGATAGAACATTAAAATCTTACAAGTTAATTCAATTTCTAATGAATATTAAATATTAATAGTATCAGATTATACTTCCAGTTTAACAAAAGTAACCTCACAACAGGTAATAAATTACTATTAAATAACAGTTATTTTTAACGGGCAAGTAGCTACACTAGTTTAGGTATATTATTTAAACAACCCTTAAATTTATCTCCATACAAAAATAATACACAGAAAAAATTAAATACATTTTTCATACCAAAACAATTTAGATTCAATTTAAAACAAAAATAGAAAGCATATTTAGTTAAAGAATGAAAAAGAAAGAACTTTTTAACATATGGCTATTTAGAATATTATTTTAAAAACACTTTAAATTTATCTTCAATATAAAAAATACTTATTTCTTATGTTTGACTGACCGGTGCAAAAAGATCTTGAGTTGGTGAACTGAGGCCCTCCTTGGCTGCTGTCCTTGCCCCGGAGTCCACATTGACAGGCTCTGGAGCGTTGGGGCCCAAGTGGGTGTCGTAGATGGCTGAAGCCGCCGCATGGCGATCAGACCATTCAGACCAAACCTGAAAGAGGGAAATGAAGAGTTAAAGGAGAGTACAAGAAAGTTAGTAAAGTGCTGTAAATGATGTTAAAACAATCATAACAAAATAAATTGAATTAGGGCTAGTTTTTTGTTTTCAGACAGTTCATCATTTTCAATCAAAAGAATATATAATTATTAATAAAAAAATGAGATTATTAGGTAATAATTATTATATACTTCAAATCAAAACCGTAGAAGTGTTCAATAAGTCGGAACTTACCCTATTAGCTAGCTAGCTAATTATCTTCGACATGAAAAATTTGAAAGACCTTTATTTTTAGAAAATATCAGAATTATTTGAAAAATTTATATCTTGAAAAGCCAAGAATCAGGTAATTTACACACGCAGGGGTTTTTAAGTCTTTCCACCAGACTTTTGCCTGCTAAGCTCCTCCTACTTTTTCCATGAGAATATGAGGAAAAACGATATAAATCGTATAATTATACGATTCATATCGATTTTTCTTATATTCTTGTTGAAAAAGTAGGAGGAGCTTAACAAACAGTCTGGTGGGAAGACTTAAAAAACCCTACGTGTGTACGTTTGTTTACCTTGGCTGCAAGTGTTGCCCCGTCACTCAGTGCCAGTCTGTATCGCTCACAAGCAGTCCAGAAGTAAATATTCTCGTGACTGTATTCCTTCTTCAGAAACTCCTGCAGAGAAAGAAAAAAGCGCTTTTGAATATAATCCCAAATACATTACCTACATT
This sequence comes from Caprella mutica, assembly GCA_947561585.1. Taxonomy (NCBI): domain Eukaryota; kingdom Metazoa; phylum Arthropoda; class Malacostraca; order Amphipoda; family Caprellidae; genus Caprella; species Caprella mutica. Next base: position 591,885 of record CANNZV010000422.1, read on the forward strand.
GATTGAAATAAAAATAGAAAAACAAAAGCACTGTAATAGTTGAAATAATAACTAGGAGAACAACGACACAGTACTCGGAAAGTGGGTATTAAAAGTACTCGAAAAGTGGGTCATGAAGGTAATTAAAAATTTTCATGGTTCATGACCCATGTTATCGTCCCCTTTCGAATACCTCGAGTGTCAGGTTGCCATTATTTGTTACCTGAATGACAAGTTTCAAGACAGTACAATTTTTTCGATCATATAAGAGTAAAGTATAGAATAATTGTACTGTAACCATTATTTTAATAGATATCCATTATATGAGCTACTGCAGTTCATTAATTTGGTTAGCAACACATTTCAAAATCACAAACGATACTATTACTAACAACTAATTTTTCTTTCAACTCAATGCATGATTAATTTATACTAATAACAAAACGGAAAAAGACATTGAAGAACCATCTCTAAGACTCACGGCAAAGGTGTGCAGAGCTGCAGAATCTTCTAGAAGTTTCTCGAAAGATGAGGACCAGTTGGCCACCCTCAGATCACCAGCTGGGGGACTTTCCGATTGACAGCCTACAGACTCACACGTCTGAGGAATGAGTTACATACAATAGAACATTAATTGAAATTTATTGTTAGCTAAAAAGAGTGAACAAATATAAACGATACCAGCTGAACTAATTACATTAATTCTTCGATTAAAATGAAATTTATTTTAAACAGCCTGTTGAGACTCTTAATACAAATGATAGCTAATGCTAAAAGACAGTGCATCAATTGACCGATAATATCCTCCAGGGAAACTGTACTTTTTCAGATTGGCCAGCACATTTAGGGTCAACAGAGCGAGACATAGCTCGTATGTTTGAGGGTATTTGAACTACTATCCTACATAGTATAAAATATATATTATACACTAGGGTAAATTACGAATTATCGGTCAGTTTCACATCTTCGGTCATATAAGAACAATCAATATTATAATTTTTATTTTAATAGGTATCCACGAAACCTGCAGCTATCATGGATACCAATTTAAAAAAAAAATATAATATTTATTTTTCTTATATAACCGAAGATGTGAAACTGACCAATAATTCGTAATTTACCCTTTATATCATAGAGCACACTCACCTCATTGTCTGACTGAATTTCATTGTTGTTTCTGTTCAATTGTCTGGGGACACTGTGTTTCCTTGGCCACTTCTTGTCACTGCCACCATCACCCTGAAACAGAACAAAAACTCTCAGCAAATATAGAAAAATAAAAGAAATAACTGGATATCATCTGATGCAATTTATAATGCGTATAACTTATACACAAAAACACATGCATACGCATAATTGAGTAAAACAACTTTGCACGTCATACTGTATCCAAAATAATAAATTGAATCAATTAGAAACGTATTACATCCGCCACAGGATATGAAAAAAGAATAATTGTAAATAGATTAAAGGAAATTTGATATTACATCCTATAGAATTTAGTTGATATAACTTTTCACAAACTGTTTTAATAATTGTTACATAAAAGATTTCCTTTTTTAAATGATGGATTGGAGATCAAGAATAGCAATGGGATGAACTCTTACGGTTAGAACATCCATACAATATCTATTCACAGTCAATACAAATAAATAAAATGTAGAAGTAGGTGAAGATTTAGTTGAGGATCGTGGTGAAGGGTTTAACTGACCACTAACAAGGTGTCCATTGACCTGCTAGGTGACACCATAGGAGAAAGTGACCGCAAGTGACTGAGAGGGGACAATAGACGTTCACTGTAGGAAGGTCTTCTCTTCAAGCTAGAGAACCTCTCTCTCACCATCTGAGGTGACAATCCCATATCTGGTCTGAGGGATCCGGATCTGGTGGAAAGTGGGGGACTGCTAGGACCACTGTAGCGTCGGGAGAAGTCCACTTCCGAAATAGCTTTTAATCTCAAGTCCCAGTCACTGCAGGCTATATCCTTAGCTCTCCTGTCGTCAAAGTCATAATTCTTCTTTTTAAACTGAAGCCACCTTCGTCTGTGTTCAACCGGAGAGGGGAGTATTCTACAATTGGGTAGGTAGTCGGAAGGAGTGTCAACCTCAGACCACCAGACACTGTTACTTTTAGAGGCGGGCACCCACTTCATACTATTGGGATCGGAAACTACTTTGTCTTTTTTCAACCTGTCTTGTTTTTCCTTTCCTATCCCTTCTAATGTCCTGAACATTCTCTGTCTCATGCGGTCCTGAAGAACCGTGGACTGTTGGCAAGTGTTGCAAGACGGGGAGGCATCATCACAGTCTGCATAGTGAAGATCTGGATCAGTGACGTGCACGTCTGGATTACTTCGGTATTTAGCATTTTCAGCGGGATAAGCTGGAGGATATATTCCATCAGTATTTTCTCTACCTGCTTCACCACCAGTACAGTTTCCATCTGAATCACCAGAAAATGTACTACCTAGATAATCAACTCCACCAGATTCATTAGTAAGTGTTCTATCTAGACTATCTGCTTCAGCCGATTCTCCAGTAAGCGTTCTATCCATATAATCCGTTCCATCGTTCACACAACCACTTCTAAAGACCTCATCATCATCCCTGTGGTCTAAAGTGAAAAAGAGTCCACTCTTATCGAAAGAGTTGTGCGGTAGACTAGCATTTCTTTGGTGACTTTTAATACGAGACATAACTAATAAATAAAAATTAAAACTTTGGCGTTAAATAGGAACAACATCTGAGAAAAATAAAGTGTTGAGTCATCAATTCATTTCCTGCCTGCTCGGATTGTTTTGAATTACAATGCATGTTTATAATTGAAAAAATAGTTACTGTTGTATTGCGTAAATACTGAACGGAGTATAAATAGTAGTTAGAGATTTCATTAAATAAAACTATTAATTAAATTTAGTATAGGGAACTAAAGTATAATGGAATTGAAGGCCATTCGTAGAAATCAAAAGAAAACAAATACAAGAAACTTTGAAGAAGTAGTGAGACAGGAAAGTGGCCCCATAACAAAGTCACCCACCGTCAGTCGGTAACAATGCTCACGAGTGCCGAATTTTTTAAAAACATTAAAACGCAATGTAATAAAAAAAATGCAACCTCATATCAGCATGAACAGAAGGTAGAAAAAAATGAAGTGTTTTCTCACAAAAGAAGTACGGGTAATGTGACAATAACATTTAGTGAACAGACGTAAACAATGGTCTGTTATATCACTATTTACCTGAATGTTCCTTGGTTACTATGATAAATAAATTTAAAGAAAAATAAGACAGTACAATGAATAATAAGAGATTATAATATTTAAATTAAAATAAAATATTATGTATAGTGATATTAACTTTTGTAGACCGTAATTAAAAACATAAAAAGAACTAGATTCCTAGAGTAAATATGATGTTGAAAATAATTTATAATTTTATTTTCGACGATAATCTTCAAACGTATTAGCAGAACAGCTAAGTTGTAAAAACAACACAAACAACAAATCTGTCTCTAATGTTCATATCTGTGAGTTGGTCAGACCACTACCGGTGTGTGACTTCCGGTCCTTTACCCACTTATTGATTGGTTTAGAGTAGGACAGTGGCAATTATATTGATCTAACTTATCTCCGTGAGAGGGGTATCTCTAGTTACCGTACAGTTAGTTGTGAAGAAATTATAAATATTATAAAAAATTGTTTGTGATTTGATTAACGTCTACTTTGGAACCAAAGGCCATACCACTCATCAAAAGGAAATTTAATGAAGGGAGCTTGAAAAATCAGTCAGAAAGAAAAGTGGCTCCATGAACAGAGTCACTTACCACCAGTCAGTGACAATGCTCATGGATACAGAAAAGCTACTCCGTGAAAGCGTGAAATGTGACGAAAATGGACAAGCACTGTTGAATGCACTCCCGGATGGAAGAGGAAAATGAAGAGGTTATAGTAAATGAAGCAAGCCTACAGGCCTACAAAAAACAGAAATTTAAGACCTCGTAGTTGAAGAGAATAACCCTAGCGCTATCCTCTAAAACTGCAAGTAGCGTTAAAAAATGATAAACATGATTAAAAAAAATCACAACAGACAGCTTCAGGATAGAGTACCTGGGGGATAAGTTTGTGAAATCAAGAGATAGATATTGTGAGTATAATAATAATATCCGCATGTTAAAAATGTATTCCAATTAATAATTAGAATTTTTCATCTAGTAATAGTATCGTGTGAATTGATTATTTATAAAGCTACTCAACGCTATGATAATATCATACTTATTCAATTAATATCTTTAGCTAAATCTGAGGGCACGGACCAGAAGAGTGGTTAGTTAAATTATATAAATATTGATAGTATTGAGAACGGGCAAGTACACTAGCTACTAATACCCAAACAGAAAATTATGGTGGGACATAGGAGAATATAAATTCTATTTTATTATTCTATGGCCAAAATAAATCATGGATACCAAGTTACCAACTAAAACAAAAATTGAATAATTTATATTATAGTTATTTCTATATGACCGAAGATGCGAAACTGACCAATAAATCGGAATATAACCTATAAGGAATAACATACAGCATATGGAGTAGGACTCCACAATTTACAATGTTACCAATTGGATGAGCTTGCGTACCTTTTTATGAGCAGAAAGTTCTTTATTAAGAGCAGTTTGAGCAGGAGTAGGCCTAGATAAAGTAGAGGCCTTCTTTCTAACCTCTACTTTGTTGGTGTGAGCATCAACAGTTTTGTTTAGTTTGTTTTTATTAGACATGGACTTGAAACTCAAGTTCGATACCGAGGTGGAAAAGGAGTTGGTCCTGGTACGAGCAGCAGGAGCCTTCGTATCTGCAGGAGGTTCTTTCACTCCTTTATGGTCGGGTGCGGCTGGTTTTCTTTTAACTGTGAGGGATTTAACAATACCGCCGAAAAAGCTTTTGTTGGCACCTGTCCCGTCATCACGTCTGGGCAATTGAGGTGTGGAAGGTACAGAGACGGACCCGTTCTTCTTACCGCTTTCGTGATTCGAATTCTCTGGAATGTACAATTTGGGAAACTTTGGCGTTTTCTGATACGGTTCCTCTTTTCCGTTGATATACGGAACAGACATCATTTCTCTCTCCATTTCTTCAATGTCACTGTGTGGTGAAACCATGAAACTTTTATTCAGATTGGCAGCGTTAGGTTTATTAGGTCGAGTAGAGTTTAAGGTGGCGCTTTTGGACGATCTTCCAATTTGAGGTTTATTATTTCTCTCAACTTTTGGACCTTGAATTTTGTTCGTTTGTGTTACTCTAGTAGTTACTAGTTCAAGCGAAGGATAGTTATTCCTTGAGAATTGACTAGTATCGGCTAAGATTTTAGCATTTTCAGATAGCACTTTATTAACTTCAAGATCTTTAGCCAAGGTGTTGTTACTCTTGGGTTTATTCTTTTGTAAAGCTGAGTTTTGAGAATGTTTCAAATCACTCTGAGAACTGCTTTTTGAAAGTGGTTGAAAATGAGCACTGCCTAAATTTCGGTTGGTACTAGTAGCATTAACAGTATGCTTAGACTCTGCGACAAGAGTTCTTGAAGATGCAATTGAACCGGCAATCTGAGTGCGATTCGCAATTCTTGGATTCAGATCTTGTGAGCCAAACATTTTCTTACTCTCAAGTTGGCTATTCATCTTCGTTTGTAGGATGGTAGATTGTTTCCCTATTTTGGTTTTTGCTGGTAATTTAGGAGCTGGAGAAGATTGTTCGAAAATGTTAGGCCGGTTCATCAGATTAATAGGTTCTGAATGAACGTCATGACGTGAAGAATTTTTCGGAGCCTTTCCATGAGGAGTGAAATTTCCAACAGTCTGTTTACCAGTTGGCTCAGCATTAACGCTTCCAACAGTCTGTTTACCAGTTGGCTCAGCATTAACGCTTCCAACAGTCTGTTTTCCAGTTGGCTGAGCATTAACGCTTCCAACAGTCTGTTTTCCAGTTGGCTGAGCATTAACGTTTCCAACAGTCTGTTTTCCAGTTGGCTGAGCATTAACGCTTCCAACAGTCTGTTTTCCAGTTGGCTCAGCATTAACGCTTCCAACAGTCTGTTTTCCAGTTGGCTGAGCATTAACACTTCCAACAGTCTGTTTTCCAGTTGGCTGAGCATTAACACTTCCAACAGTCTGTTTTCCAGTTGGCTGAGCATTAACGCTTCCAACAGTCTGTTTTCCAGTTGGCTGAGCATTAACGCTTCCAACAGTCTGTTTTCCAGTTGGCTGAGCATTAACGCTTCCAACAGTCTGTTTTCCAGTTGGCTCAGCATTAACGCTTCCAACAGTCTGTTTTCCAGTTGGCTCAGCATTAACGCTTCCAACAGTCTGTTTTCCAGTTGGCTGAGCATTAACGCTTCCAACAGTCTGTTTTCCAGTTGGCTGAGCATTAACGCTTCCAACAGTCTGTTTTCCAGTTGGCTGAGCATTAACGCTTCCAACAGTCTGTTTTCCAGTTGGCTCAGCATTAACGCTTCCAACAGTCTGTTTTCCAGTTGGCTGAGCATTAACGCTTCCAACAGTCTGTTTTCCAGTTGGCTGAGCATTAACGCTTCCAACAGTCTGTTTTCCAGTTGGCTGAGCATTAACGCTTCCAACAGTCTGTTTTCCAGTTGGCTGAGCATTAACGCTTCCAACAGTCTGTTTTCCAGTTGGCTGAGCATTAACGCTTCCAACAGTCTGTTTTCCAGTTGGCTGAGCATTAACGCTTCCAACAGTCTGTTTTCCAGTTGGCTGAGCATTAACGCTTCCAACAGTCTGTTTACCAGTTGGTTCAACATTAACGTTTCCAAGAGTCTGTTTAGCTGTTGGTCCAGCATTACCGTTTCCAACAGTCTGCTTTCCAGTTTGTTCAGCATTAACGTTTCCAACAGTCTGTTTACCAGTTTGTTCAGCATTAACGTTTCCAACAGTCTGCTTTCCAGTTTGTTCAGCATTAACGTTTCCAACAGTCTGTTTAGCTGTTGGTCCAGCATTACCGTTTCCAACAGTCTGCTTTCCAGTTTGTTCAGCATTAACGTTTCCAACAGTCTGCTTTCCAGTTTGTTCAGCATTAACGTTTCCAACAGTCTGCTTTCCAGTTTGTTCAGCATTAACGTTTCCAACAGTCTGTTTACCAGTTGGTCCAGCATTACCGCTTCCAACATTCTGTTTAGAAGTTGGCACAGTATTAACGTTTCCAACCGTCTGTTTAGCTGTTGGTCCAGTATTGACGTTTCCAACAGTCTGTTTAGCTGTTGGTCCAGTATTAACGTTTCCAACAGTCTGTTTAGCTGTTGGTCCAGTATTAACGTTTCCAACAGTCTGTTTAGCTGTTGGTTCAGCTTTAACGTTTCCAACAGTCTGTTTAGCTGTTGGTCCAGTATTAACGTTTCCAACAGTCTGTTTAGCTGTTGGTTCAGCTTTAACGTTTCCAACAGTCTGTTTAGCTGTTGGTCCAGTATTAACGTTTCCAACAGTCTGTTTAGCTGTTGGTTCAGCATTACCGTTCACTACAGTCTGTTTAGCTGTTGGTTCAGGTTTAACGTTTCCAACAGTCTGTTTAGCTGTTGGTTCGGATTTAACGTTTCCAACAGTCTGTTTAGCTGTTGGTTCGGATTTAACGTTTCCAACAGTCTGTTTAGCTGTTAGTTCGGGTTTGACGTTTCCAACAGTCTGTTTAGCTGTTGGTCCAGCATTAACGTTTCCAACAGTCTGTTTAGCTGTTGGTCCAGCATTAACGTTTCCAAAAGTCTGTTTAGCTGTTGGTTCAGGATTAACGTTTCCAACAGTCTGTTTAGCTGTTGGTTCAGGTTTAACGTTTCCAACAGTTTGATTTGAAATCAAACTAGCATTACCGTTCACAACAGTTTGTTTAGCTGTTGGTTCGGGTTTAACGTTTCCAACAGTCTGTTTAGCTGTTGGTCCAGTATTAACGTTTCCAACAGTCTGTTTAGCTGTTGGTTCAGGTTTAACGTTTCCAACAGTTTGATTAGCTGTTGCTTCGGGTTTAACGTTTCCAACAGTCTGTTTAGCAGTTGGTCCAGCATTTACGTTTCCAACAGTCTGTTTAGCAGTTGGTCCAGCATTTACGTTTCCAACAGTCTGTTTTACAGTTGGTCCAGCATTTACGTTTCCAACAGTCTGTTTTACAGTTGGTCCAGCATTTACGTTTCCAACAGTCTGTTTAACTGTTGGTTCAGGTTTAACGTTTACAACAGTTTGATTAGCTGTTGCTTCGGGTTTAACGTTTCCAACAGTCTGTTTAGCAGTTGGTCCAGCATTTACGTTTCCAACAGTCTGTGTTACAGTTGGTCCAGCATTTACGTTTCCAACAGTCTGTTTAACTGTTGGTTCAGGTTTAACGTTTACAACAGTTTGATTAGCTGTTGCTTCGGGTTTAACGTTTCCAACAGTCTGTTTAGCAGTTGGTCCAGCATTTACGTTTCCAACAGTCTGTTTTACAGTTGGTTCAGGTTTAACGTTTTCAACAGTCTGTTTAGCTGTTGGTCCAGTATTAACGTTTCCAACAGTCTGTTTAGCTGTTGGTCCAGTATTGACGTTTCCAACAGTCTGTTTAGCTGTTGGTTCAGGTTTAACGTTTCCAACAGTCTGTTTAGCTGTTGGTTCAGGTTTAACGTTTCCAACAGTCTGTTTAGCTGTTGGTTCAGGTTTAACGTTTCCAACAGTTTGATTAGCTGTTGCTTCGGGATTAACGTTTCCAACAGTTTGATTAGCTGTTGCTTCGGGATTAACGTTTCCAACAGTCTGTTTTACAGTTGGTCCAGCATTAACGTTTCCAACAGTCTGTTTTACAGTTGGTCCAGCATTAACGTTTCCAACAGTCTGTTTTACAGTTGGTCCAGCATTAACGTTTCCAACAGTCTGTTTTACAGTTGGTCCAGCATTAACGTTTCCAACAGTCTGTTTTACAGTTGGTCCAGCATTAACGTTTCCAACAGTCTGTTTTACAGTTGGTCCAGCATTAACGTTTCCAACAGTCTGTTTTACAGTTGGTCCAGCATTAACGTTTCCAACAGTCTGTTTTACAGTTGGTCCAGCACTTACGTTTCCAACAGTCTGTTTTACAGTTGGTCCAGCAGTTACGTTTCCAACAGTCTGTTTTACAGTTGGTCCAGCACTTACGTTTCCAACAGTCTGTTTTACAGTTGGTCCAGCACTTACGTTTCCAACAGTCTGTTTTACAGTTGGTCCAGCATTTACGTTTCCAACAGTCTGTTTAGCTGTTGGGTCAGGATTAACGTTTCCAACAGTCTGTTTAGCTGTTGGGTCAGGATTAACGTTTCCAACAGTCTGTTTAGCTGTTGGGTCAGGATTAACGTTTCCAACAGTCTGTTTAGCTGTTTGTTCGGGTTTAACGTTTCCAACAGTTTGATTTGAAGTCAAACTAGCATTACCGTTCACTACAGTCTGTTTAGCTGTTGGTTCGGGTTTAACGTTTCCAACAGTCTGTTTAGCTGTTGGTTCGGGTTTAACGTTTCCAACAGTCTGTTTAGCTGTTGGTTCGGGTTTAACGTTTCCAACAGTTTGATTTGAAGTCAAACTAGCATTACCGTTCACTACAGTCTGTTTAGCTGTTGGTTCGGGTTTAACGTTTCCAACAGTCTGTTTAGCTGTTGGTTCAGGTTTAACGTTTCCAACAGTCTGTTTAGCTGTTAGTTCGGGTTTAACGTTTCCAACAGTCTGTTTAGCTGTTGGTTCGGGTTTAACGTTTCCAACAGTCTGTTTAGCTGTTGGTTCAGGTTTAACGTTTCCAACAGTCTGTTTAGCTGTTGGTTCGGGTTTAACGTTTCCAACAGTCTGTTTAGCTGTTGGTTCAGGTTTAACGTTTCCAACAGTCTGTTTAGCTGTTAGTTCGGGTTTAACGTTCCCAACAGTCTGTTTAGCTGTTGGTTCAGGTTTAACGTTTCCAACAGTCTGTTTAGCTGTTGGTTCAGGTTTAACGTTTCCAACAGTCTGTTTAGCTGTTGGTCCAGTATTAACGTTTCCAACAGTCTGTTTAGCTGTTGGTTCAGGTTTAACGTTTCCAACAGTTTGATTTGAAGTCAAACTAGCATTACCGTTCACTACAGTCTGTTTAGCTGTTAGTTCGGGTTTAACGTTTCCAACAGTCTGTTTAGCTGTTGGTTCGGGTTTAACATTTCCAACTGTCTGTTCAGCTGTTGGTTCAGGTTTAACGTTTCCAACAGTCTGTTTAGCTGTTGGTTCAGGTTTAACGTTTCCAACAGTCTGTTTAGCTGTTGGTTCAGGTTTAACGTTTCCAACAGTTTGATTTGAAGTCAAACTAGCATTACCGTTCACTACAGTCTGTTTAGCTGTTAGTTCGGGTTTAACGTTTCCAACAGTCTGTTTAGCTGTTGGTTCGGGTTTAACATTTCCAACAGTCTGTTTAGCTGTTGGTTCAGGTTTAACGTTTCCAACAGTCTGTTTAGCTGTTAGTTCGGGTTTAACGTTTCCAACAGTCTGTTTAGCTGTTAGTTCGGGTTTAACGTTTCCAACAGTCTGTTTAGCTGTTGGTTCGGGTTTAACGTTTCCAACAGTCTGTTTAGCTGTTGGTTCAGGTTTAACGTTTCCAACAGTTTGATTTGAAGTCAAACTAGCATTACCGTTCACTACAGTCTGTTTAGGCAAGGTCTTGGCTTGGTCAGGTGCCATAATTGGTAAATTATCTTGCAGTTTCTTTTCACAATCTGTACCTAGAACAACAGGTCCTTTGAGAGGAGTAGTAAGAGTGTTCTGATTCATCATCAACTATATCCTCAGGACACTATACTGGTCACCATTATAGTTTATATCCTCAATTCACTATACTGGTCACCACTATACCACAGTCAGGACAGGACACTATACAGGTCACCACTATACCATAGTCACCTCACCAAGTCCCAGAGAACACTACCACATAAAGCTGTGATGTCACAGCTGATAGCCCTTATCTTATCTGTCGTCTTGCCGATAGATAATAATGAATAGACAGATAGGTAGCGGCTGAAGGAAGTCTTATCTAAACTTCCATTTCATACAAAAAAAAATTAAAACCATCCAGTATTTCAAGTTACTCAAGACAACTTGTATAGGTTGCAAATTTTTTGGGGAGTTGCTAGAATGAGTTAGATTTTCAATTTGAACTTTCTATTGAGCTATTTTATAGCAAAAATGATAGCCAATGTGGAGAGACAGCGGTAACACACAGAACGTCACATTGCTGTTATTAATTTTTAACATAAAATTCCCTTGATATTTCTCCAAAAGGGTGTAGTGTACATTAGTTACGGACACCACACAGAGGGTATTACCCTCACCAAACACTGACAAACTGTTACTGGTAAGCAAGAGGACATCTCCTACTTATCTCTAAGCATAATGTTAACTCTGATAATTAGAGTAGGAGAGTGAGGGCTATACTTATACAGAGGCAACAGAAAACATCACTACACGAGAACTGAAACAGCTGTAGGTTGATAGTACTGTATTTAAAGTACTTTCAGCAATGGAAGTAGGGTAAATAACGAATTATCGGTCGGTTTCAAATCTTCGGTCATATACAAAAAACGATATAATAATAATAATTAAATTATCATATAGTTTTTCCTTATATGACCGAAGAGGAGAAACTGACCGATAATTCGTAACTAACCCTGTAGCTGCACTCACTGTAGTACATTCATGAATCATTCACGAGTGGAAATAAGATATACCTGTGACGTGATAAAACAGTACCATGACAGAGGTAAGTAAGGTCTGCAACCTTTCACTGCACACTGTGACAAAGTCAAAGAAATCAATAGGGAAAATTGTACTCAAAATTAGAATTATTTATGTTGGAGGTGGAGGGATCTTTCCAACACGTTCGCACATTATTTCTTTTGTCGTTGAAGGGAAATGATCATTTCAGTCAGAATAGAGATTTTGAGCTTAAATAAGGTTTTATAGAAAAAAAAACAGGATAAATGTATTTCATTAGTGCAGAGTGAAAGGTTAAAAAAAATCCACCGATAGTTACCTTCGCAAATTGCGTAAGGTTACATTACGGTTGGCATTTATTTTTAAACTTTTTATTGACATAACTCGAAAATATTCAACCAAATTGGTGGGACGATTGGTAAATGTACAAAAACGATTTCGTTATATATTTTGGGAGCAAACGGGTCAAAGGTCAAGGCCATTTATTATTCGAGGTCATATATAAGCGGCGGCGAAGGTAGACGCTCTACGAGTGCCAACATATTTTTGTAAGCAAAGTGCTCAGTTAGGATAAAACTACCACCAATACTAGTAGGTAAAGTGGGTTACTGTACCATATATAGGATACATTTTAAGGGGTTACATCTGGGTTACACACTGTAAGGGTTACATTTGGGTTACACACTGTAAGGGTTACATCTGGGTTACACACTGTAAGGGTTACATCTGGGCTGCACACTTTAAGGGTTACATCTGGGCTGCACACTGTAAGGGTTACAACTGGGTTACACACTGTAAGGGTTACATCTGGATTACACACTGTAAGGGTTACATCTGGGTTACACACTGTAAGGGTTACATCTGGGCTGCACACTTTAAGGGTTACAACTGGGTTACACACTGTAAGGGTTACAACTGGGTTACACACTGTAAGGGTTACATCTGGATTACACACTGTAAGGGTTACATCTGGATTACACACTGTAAGGGTTACATCTGGGTTACACACTGTAAGGGTTACATCTGGGTTACACACTATAAGGGTTACATCTGGGTTACACACTGTAAGGGTTACATCTGGGTTACACACTATAAGGGTTACATCTGGGTTACACACTGTAAGGGTTACATCTGGGTTACACACTGTAAGGGTTACATTTGGGTTACACACTGTAAGGGTTACATCTGGGTTACACACTGTAAGGGTTACATTTGGGTTACACACTGTAAGGGTTACATTTGGGTTACACACTGTAAGGGTTACATCTGGGTTACACACTGTAAGGGTTACATCTGGGTTACACACTGTAAGGGTTACATCTGGGTTACACACTGTAAGGGTTACATCTGGGTTACACACTGTAAGGGTTACATCTGGGTTACACACTGTAAGGGTTACATCTGGGTTACACACTGTAAGGGTTACATTTGGGTTACACACTGTAAGGGTTACATCTGGGTTACACACTGTAAGGGGTTACATCTGGGTTACACACTGTAAGGGTTACATCTGGGTTACACACTGTGTTACAACTGGGCTACACACTGTAAGGGTTACATCTGGGCTACACACTGTAAGGGTTACATCTGGGTTACACACTGTAAGGGTTACATCTGGGTTACACACTGTAAGGGTTACATCTGGGTTACACACTGTAAGGGTTACATCTGGGTTACACACTGTTAGGGTTACATCTGGGTTACACACTGTAAGGGTTACATCTGGGTTACACACTGTAAGGGTTACATCTGGGTTACACAGTTCTTTCCTCACTATGAAAGGATCTCTCATTCACAACTCAGTCACTGCAATTACCATACCATTGAGAACACGTGATGAAGTACAACTCAGATTCTTATTGATTGTAAAGAGTAATTAAAAATCTTTTAGTAGAAAAAAATGATTACTTACTAGGGTAAGTTCCCAATTATCGGTGAAACTGACCGATAATTCGTAACTTCCCCTGAATATTCCTAATGTCTTCATCCAAAAGTGAAGCACTATTATTTTTTAGTAGGGGGTTTAACGTCTGCTTCGGAGTCAAAGGCAATATCACTGACGTCAAAAGGAAATTAAATACAAGGGACTGAGAGAAGCAGTCAGAAAGGAAAGTGGCTTCATGAATAACTCTTAATAATATTACCTGTAACATATTCATGTACTTAATGTTCACAAGTGTGAATAGGGTGTGTACTACACTAGCTATAGGTACTAGTAATTGGTAATTAGATAATGACTAGTTAGCTAAAAGACCAGTGCTAACCACTAGTGTATGAAGGTGATTATATCATTATAGGGTTTTATTAAATGCAGGTGTAGATCTCTGTAGTGAAGGAATGATATACCAGATGCCATTACATAGAAAATAATTATACAAGTAGATTATTTTTAAATAAACTAGTATATTCGTTATTGAGAAAACCTTTTAAAATATTGAGTTAAATCATATATTATTAGGGTGCTCTCTCCCCAATGAATGTATTTCAACATTTTGATGCGGTTTTTAATAACAACCCATTGATACTTACTTCCGGTATTTGGTTAGCATCTGGTAATTGAAAATTTTCCCTTTTCGAAAAAGTTATTTCACACCACAACAGTTTGATTTTGATAAATGGCATCTTTACACATTTAATCTACTAAATTGACTGTACAGTGACAGTTATCAAGTATATATACTGTCAGACACTAATGTTTATACTACAGTTAGAGCAAGTGTTCCCATATCAAACATGTTAATTATTAAGCTATAAATAACCATAGATATTAAACATTAATTATATATTAAGGTGTAAGTATCAGTGACATCAAACAGGTATGAATAATCAGACATTTTAAGGATATAAGTGAAAATATTCAAAAATAAAAAACAATGGAGAAAAAATTTGGGATTAATAGAAAAGTGAAATAAAAATTTGTCAATATTAAGAATAGTACAAATAAAAGACCCATGTCTAATTATATAAATAAGTATCTATTATCCCTTTACCGTTTTAGTCATCATTTAACTACACTTAGCTATGTTTAATTAATGTAGGTATATACACAATAGAGGAAAAAAGTTATATCCTGCGACAGAAAGTATAACACAGGGTAAGATACGAGTTATCGAACAGTTCCACATTTTCGTATAAATTAATCATCATTTGATAGGTTATTCCAATTAATATTATTTAAAAATTACTTATTAATTGAAATATGATCGAAAAAGTGAAACCGTCCGATAACCCATACCCTACCCTCACACACCTCTATATCCTGCCGATAAACAGGCGACAGAACTGATGACTTCGGTGTGAAAAGTTAAAGGCTCTCACGAACCTAAAGAAGACACTGACATGAGAAAGAAAAAACACATCTTATCCCTTCACTGCGTGGTGTATCGTATGTGGTACGAATGATAATTTCAAAGACCAACAGGGAAAAATATTACAATTAATTATAATAGGAATTGAGGGGTTTCCCGCACGTTCCTTATTTATTGAAATGGTGGAGATGAAAGAATAATTTTCGTTGAATTTTTGATTTTATACTCCATATTTTAGTGTAACAATTTTCTTAAAAGATCAATCATTTAGAATAAAAGGCGCAGTTGATACTTGAACCTAATGTCTTCTGTATTGACATAACTATTATCTATGTACATAAACAATATTCAGAATGCATGTACTGAAAATATTACACAAAATGAGTAATTAAAAGAAGTAGGAGACGCTATTCAAGAAATGATAATTAATAAGGTAATTAGTAATTACCACTGAATGCATGTGGGAGACGAGATTTTTTGATATTTCCTGTTTTTAAGATGGTAGGACAAGTAACTTCTCACAGTGAAATGTGAGAAAAAGAGAACAGTAGTCACAGTACAAAGGTAACCGCCATATTGGATAGCAACTATGACGTCATCAGTGTGAAGAAAATAGTAGATATTGTGATAAATAGTAATGTGTGTAATACTAGAAAAAAAGATATGAATAATAACTAATTAAATAGGGGTTTAACGTCTGTTTCGGAAGAAAAGGCCATCTCGCCGAAGTCAAAAATATATTAAATACAAGGGATTTTGAAGAAGCAGTATGACAAAAAATTGGCGACATGGACAAAGTCCCCTACCACCAGTCGGTGACAATGCTCGTGTACGCAGAAAAGCTGGGTGGTGCAATGTTCGACTAATGGACAACCTGTGTATGTTGAGAGACTACGTGTATACGGGGCATGTAATGTAGGCGAGATTCAATGAGATACTTCCTATTTAGCAGTGATGGGGCGTGAGTGATGGGTATGATGAAGATGTGAAGACTATTCAGTGTTTTAACGAGTGAGGGTGTGTTCTACACACACATCTGAAACGACATTTCTTTCTCAAGGGTTTTGAATTACTATAGTTACTCATTTCCTGATTATTACACTTCAGCCAAGGGTAAGTTCCGAATTATCGGTCAGTACTACATTTTCGGTCATATAAGAAAAAACTATATAAAAATTGTTATTATTAGATAACACTGTGTGATGATAATAGTTTTTATATTGTTTTGTTTATATGTCCGAAGATGTAGTACTGACCGATAATTTGGAACTTACCCTAACTCTCTTTGAGAAGTGTGTATATCATGTAAGACAATCTTTATTACTATACACAAATGTTTGTTATTTATAGTGTAAAGGACTAGCTTCAAGTGAGACAATAGAAAAAGGTGAATATTGTGAAACACTTCAATGGAACGATGTCCGAGAGAACACTGGTCCCTTATAACCAATGAGGCACTTGTCTCACTCTCACCGTTCCAATGGTGCTGTTCTGTACCCACTTTTCGAACACGTCACCGTTAAACCACATTTGTTAAAATGTATTCTAATATTTGTGCCAAATAAAATTGAACAGGTCATTACAGCTTTTATTTCCAGTGTAATTGACAGACAGTTTTTAAATAATGGAAATAAAGAATAAACAATAAATTATTTGCAAACAATGCCATTAAAACCTGAAAACCGAGAGTCAAATCTCAAACCCCAGAAGTGGTTCATAACAGATGTTTTAACGAGAAGGACAATACATTTGCATTTACAACAATTAGGTAGGTACCCTTAGGTACCCCATTAGTGTTTAATACATATAATTAGCATGTAATATGACTGAGCATCACACTGCAGCTAGAGATGAGGACATGCTTCACTCCTCTCTCAGTACAATGGAGTGACAATGAGTTAATTCGTTACTATTCTCACAAAGAGACCCTTTGTCCTGACACATGTCAGACACTGTACACCAGAGACATTCATCATGTCAGTGAGAGACTAGTCACCAGTGACACTAGTCACCAGTGACATGACACTAGTCACCAGTGACATGACACTAGTCACCAGTGACATGACACTAGTCACCAGTGACATGACACTAGTCACCAGTGACATGACACTAGTCACCAGTGACATGACACTAGTCACCAGAGTACAGCGGTACTAGTCACCAGAGTACAGCGGTACTAGTCACCAGAGTACAGCGGTACTAGTCACCAGAGTACAGCGGTACTAGTCACTAGTACAGCGGCGGTAGCTACTAGTCATAGTCACCAATAGTGTCAGGTTATAACCATTGTAGTGCATTTGTAAAAGTATTGGTGCCTATAATTAATAATAAGTATAATAACAATACTCTTATAACAATTTCACTAACGACATATCTCAAAAATGTTCATTTTTCACTCTAGGTATTTTAGTTGGCATTCTGTTAAATTAATCCAAAAATCATGCACTAAGTTTAAATAAAGTTTTATTAGGAATAGTAAAAGGACTATTCCTTTTAAAAAGGAATAGTAAAGAATAAGATAATGGTATAGATTCGCAATGTCCTAACAAGATGGTGAACGTAGCACAAAATTAGCGACATGACGTTATTGGAATTTTAATGAGCAATTTATAAAAAGTATTTTCTCTTCATTATTAACACTAATTACGCAATTTAAAACACAATAATAGAAAAAAATAACTTTCATATAAACTAATTAATTATTTTCCACTATATTTGCAACAGTGACAATCACTATTTTCTTTTTTAACCTAAAAAAGTAAAGATACTTCACCCTATTAATACAATCATTTAACTCTTATTCGAAGACTTTAAACCTAACGATATCATCTCACAAACACTGTAAAAGGTTACAAATAATCACATCCAAATAACAACAGTTCCCTCTCTCCAATTCAGTGGATAGAACCCCTGGGGCCCCACAGGTGAGACGTGAACGTTGATAGCATAAGGTATGCGACACAAACGTCCACCAGATGCTAGCTAGGGTCAGTTCCTAGTTATCGAACGGGAACACATTTTCAATACAGTAAGAAAAAACGTATTAAACTCGTTACTTTAATTGGTATCCATGATACTAACAAGCATTAATTAATCATGATACCTGCAGATATCATGGATACGAAATTAAATATAGGTAGCCATGTTTACATAGCAATACTAATATTTGAATTGTAAAACAATTCTTGTCAAAAAATACACATTTAAATAATTCATCAGAGCGATTTATTTGAACGAGAAAACACCTAATAATTATAATGCAAAAAATATAGGTATAAACATTCAATTGACCAAAATAATAAATATGACAACATATTTTAACATTAAATAAAAAATTTAAAACAACCGAGCAGGAAATTTTTTTTTTTATAATATTAAACGATACATATTTAATATAATGTGGAAGGAAAGAATGACTCATCATATAGAGTCCGTTAAATTGGATCTATTTTAACTTTTAGGAGAGCATATAGCAAGCACACAAATTTAGACTAAGTGGGCACATTATGCGGGCAATACCCGCCACTTCTACCTAACACCATTTGCCAATATTATATACTAACATATAGCCTATAACACACACATTATATTCACAGTGAAAATGCTTTTATAGTTTTGTAAGTAAAGTAATAGTTAGTGTAGAGATGGTATGAGAAAGAGAAGGAGAGGTAAGGACACTACACAACCACACACGACAGAGAGAAAAGATACACTGAGTGAACTACCCTCTGTCACTGTGTATGAAATACACAATGAGGGTGTGTGTAGTTCACACAGAGAGTGTGTGTAGGTGTGAACTACACTCTACACATCGAACAGCACTATATTTAAATTAAAAAATGAACAAGTGTATTTGCCCGTTAAGAATAGTGTTCTCTTTAGTATCAATATTTGTATAATTGAACTATCCCTACTTCTGGTGCATGTACTCAGATTTAGCTACAGCTATTAATTGAATAATGACTATGATATTATAGCGTACAATAAATATTTTTAATTGCAGAAGTTGTAAAGAGCTCATTATAAACTTAATATTTAATACAGTTAGCGTGATAATTTATTTCACGCTATTTCTAATTTTAACCAATTTAATATTCAACCCAAGTAAAAGCGTGACAGACCGCAGACAGACAAATAAAAATAAGTAAACTATATACTGAGGGAGATGGGAAATCTTAAATATTGGCATTTATTAAAAGCTAGTCCATACACAGTCATGACACCAAAATAACGTTGTTTGGATACTAAATAACGTTCTAATGGTATTAAGAACAGTTTTAACTTTTAATAAATACTAAAAAACTTAAATATTAGACATTTTAAAATACGTTGATTTGAACATTAAATTATTTCTCCAAGAGTAGCTAATTACTTACCGACATGTCGGAGAGACTGCAGTCCATCTGTTCCCCCCAGGAATTACTTCTCTCCCCCCGATTCATCACCTCCCGTACAAAGGGCTTCATCTTCCCCCACCAGTGACCGGGGGAAGGTGGAGACTTGCGTCTGGCAGCTATGGGTGTGGGGGGAAGCTTGGTGAGGGCGGGGCGGGGGAGCGTATCTCCCCCACAGCACCTCTTCACAGGACTCGTCCCCCTGTTCTGGGGGTCACAGAGGTCCCCTATGATACTCCTGATGTCAGCCGGGGGGACAGTGAAGAGCTGGCTGCTTGCCCCCCTGTTAATGGACTTGGTGGGAGAGAGGGGGGCCCGTGAGGATCTATTCCTAAGCCTCGTCATGAGTATAGAGTAGGGGGAGGCGGGGGATTTCTTAGAGAGGATGGGGGAGGCGTAGCAAGGGCTTGACTTCACCCTCACAGATGGGGGAAGTGACTGTCTGAAGTCACTACAGCGGGGGAGTGTACCGAAACCATTCAGAGTGGTGAAGTCGGAGGTGAAGACATCATCATCATAGTTCATAACTTCCTCCACCACATTCTCCTTATCGGTGGAATTGTTCCTCCGTCTCTTGTAGCTCTTACTTCCACCGGGGGATACGACTTTGTGCCAGAACCCCCCATCGCGCCCCGTCTTCCCTCGGGAGAAAACCCCGTGTTTGTTTTTCTCAGGCGTTAGACAATAGTTATTGTTTTGGGGGAGAGGAAGCGTGCCAGAGTACGTATTGTAGAACATACACCCGTTTTCGTTCATTGTAACAACTTTTAAAATACTAAAAACTCGCTTAAAAACACTTTAAAATGATCTCTTAAAAGTTACGCATTAAAATCAATTAAAAATCACAATAACTCAGGCTAAAATAGACAGAAAATATTAAATAGTTCATATTTTCTGAAAAAAAAAACGAGAAAAGTTATTACAATCCATAGAAAATATTTTTAAAATACCAAGTTATTTTGCAAAAAATAAATAAAATAACTTCAAACCCTAACTAACTATATCGCTTTACCATTAATATAATGAATATTAAAATAAAGAAGTTTCCCCAGTGATAACGAAAGTTTTCTATGAATGACAGTCACAGAAACTATATACACGGTACACTGAAGTAAAGTATTTACGGTATATAAAAAACACGAAAAATATAATGTGGTATGACCATATGATTATGCCATGATGAAATAATTCAATTCTATATATATTATAGACAAAAAATGCATACAAATATTCTGCCAACACAATATGATGAAAAAGTTAATCCTAGATTTAGAGAAAGTAAAGGACACGATAGAAAATTAACGTTAATTTTAAAATTTTAAAACCCTTGCCAAAGATAACCTATCAAAATCACACCACTTCCTACCAAACCATTTAACAAATTAGCATAAAGTGACACTGTGCCAGCACACTAGTCAAGGCTGTACTAGTCACCAGAACACGACTATAGGCTACCATTTGAACCAAAACCTGTCTCTAAAATCCGTTGGCAACCCCACCCCTCTACTTACAGTGGGGGAGGGGGGGGGGGGTAAATATAATGAGGGACTTGATGACAGAAAATATGTGAATGATATGCACATGAAAATTTATAGAGACGTGTGTGGAGAAATATTTTTTGCAATTATTTTCATAATAAAATTAACATAGAATAGGGTAAGTTCTAAGATATCGGACTGTTCCACATTTTCGATCATAAGAAAATAAATAATTATTATTTAACACGTTAGTTAAATTGGTATCCATGATACCCGCATGTAACATGGTACCAATTAAATTGAAAAAGTTAAATAATAGTAAAATATCTTTTTTCTTATCGAAAATGTGGAAGAGTCCGATAACTTAGAACTTACCCTATAAATTCATCAAATAGGATATGTTTAGCAGTACGGTACGCTAGAGGCACACGGTGCTGAGAAGGGTTAAACAGCTACCGGAACAATAACACCTGAGCGGCACAAAGAAATCTAACACACCTGGCGGTTAAATTAAACAACATGAAACATTAACAATGTTGAAAAGGGATAAATGTTTGGAGAATATAATAAAGTTTTAATAAATAACAATTATAATTTAATATGGGTTTAACTTCTACTTCGGAACCAAAGGCCATATCGCTGACGTCAAATGGAAATTAAATACAAGGGACTGGAAGAAGCAGTCAGAAAGGAAAGTGGCTCCATGAACAAAGTCACAGAATCATGGATGCAGAAAAGCTACTCCATGAATAGAGTACAAACGGAAGCAGTGGTTGCTTCAGCCTGTTCATAGCAGACTAACAAGTGCTGGACATCTGTGTGATCTCCTGACAACATGTGTAATTATTTGACACATGTAATGTGTAGAACTACACAGCTAATGTCTACCTGACACTTCACTAATCAAAGCCTCGGGACATTACCAACAGGTAGGTTAAATTACGAATTATCGGTCAGTTTCACATCTTCGGTGATATAAGAAAAAACAATTTTATAATAATTGTTATAGAATTTTTATTGTAATTGGTATCCATGATACCTGTAGGTATCATGGATACCAATTAAAATAGAAATAAAATAACAATTATAATATTTTTATTTCTTATATGACCGAAGATGTGAAACTGACCGATAATTCGTAATTTAACCTAGATAGGAATTTAGTAGAAACTGGTGGCAGTCAACATTTTAAATTCTTACTCTACTATCCTCAGTCTCATCCCCAACTTTTTCATATGGAGGAAAGAAATTCAAACGGTGACAGGGTCGGTAGCCGGTAAAATTTCTCGAAAACAATTACTTGAAATATAATCGCTATAATGTTCAAATGCTAGAATGTTCAATCGCTCGGATAAAATAAAAAAATGAAATACCGTTATTATTCATTACTTAGAAACAAGGAAGGTTAGGTGCAGCTAATCAAAGTGATTCCACTTAAAGATTAACTGATTTTCGACAATTCATCGAATGAACAATTGCTAAAATAATCAATTGCTTGCTTAATAATGTAAAATAAAGAGTCAACAAGATTAAGACTGCTGAAAAGGGAAGATTTAAAAGCAAGTGGCATGTACATCAGAGATCTTGCTAAATGTCTCTGGAACAACCGCTCCCTCCCAGCTCCCCTAGCTGGAGTTGCTACCACCTATCAAACACTAACCTAGCACTAAGAACATCTCTTGTCGACTGACTAAATCGTAGTAACTAAAAATGTCAATAGCGATGAATAGTAGGAAATACAGTTATTATAAATTACTGATTAGAAACCAGAAAAGTTAGGTGATTCATCTTCATTATCAATTTATTTTTATTAATTCGAACACTGAGAGCAATTTTATAATTCAAGCAATTGTCTTCGAGCAATTTACCTAGAACCGATAGGGTCAAACGTGACCTATACACTGACACAAAGAAAAAATTACACAGCCCTATAAATAGACCTAAGTACAGGTGTGGCTGCAACAGTAGTAACTGTGGTGCTAGCTGTGTACATCGTAAACTAATTAAGTACTAACGGACTTAACAGTTAGCACAGTTAGTATGAAGTCATTAAGGACAAGGCGAAATATAATGTGATTAACCAACTGCTGTCTGAGACACTTTTCTGCCTGGGTAATAAAGTGTGCATGGGGCAGAGGAGGGTTTAAATTATTCAAATCACTTTAACTAGAGTCAATTGGAAACGTGTTCTGTCAGAATAATTAAATGTTTATTAAATAATATTAAATTGTTTGAACCGAAAGAAAATTAAATTGGAATAATTCTATATTGAAACTAACAAATAATAATAAACATTTCTACATAAAATTTGATAAGATTTCTGAATAGTAAAGTAATTAGTCTCTGCAATAAGATACAAATAATATTCCACTAGGGATGAACTCTTACAGTGAAGAACATATATACAATATCTATTTACAGTCAATACAAATAATATTCCACTGGGGATGAACTCTTACGGTGAAGAACATTTATAAAATATCTATTTACAGTCAATACAAAAAATATTCCACTAGGGATGAACTCTTACGGTAAAGAACATTCATACAATATCTATTTACAGTCAATACGAATAATATTCCACTAGGGATGAAGTCTTACGGTAAAGAACATTCATACAATATCTATTTACAGTCAATACAAATAATATTTCACTAGGGATGAACTCTTACGGTAAAGAACATTCATACAATATCTATTTACAGTCAATACGAATAATATTCCACTAGGGATGAACTCTTACGGTAAAGAACATTCATACAATATCTATTTACAGTCAATACGAATAATATTCCACTAGGGATGAACTCTTACGGTAAAGAACATTCATACAATATCTATTTACAGTCAATACGAATAATATTCCACTAGGGATGAACTCTTACGGTAAAGAACATTCATACAATATCTATTTACAGTCAATACAAATAATATTTCACTAGGGATGAACTCTTACGGTAAAGAACATTCATACAATATCTATTTACAGTCAATACGAATAATATTCCACTAGGGATGAACTCTTACAGTGAAGAACATTTATACAATATCTATTTACAGTCAAAACAAATAATATTCCACTGGGGATGAAATCTTACGGTGAAGAACATTCATGTAATATCTATTTACAGTCAATAAAAATAATATTCCACTGGGGATAAACTCTTACAGTGAAGAACATTCATACAATATCTATTTACAGTCAATACAAATAATATTCCACTAGGGATGAACTCTTACGATGAAGGACAATCATGCAATATCTAATTAAATATTGCTGAAGATTCTAATTTTAGATAAAGTTCACCGAATTAAGGACATTACACTTCAGAATTAAGGACACTAATAATCAAGGATATCCGTGAACACAAGCACTGTCAACCCACGTGACTGACATGCGATGTAAATGATGGCGAGGAAGGGGGGGGGGGATTAGTCAAAGAAGTATCGGTACCTCTAATTTGATGGAGCTATTAGGTTTAGGGAATTTTGCCTATTTCAGATACCATCAAATTTAATTCCTTTTTCACGTGCAATTTTATCAAAAGAATACAAAAATCGTAAGTTCTCAAAATAACTTTAAACCCATCATAGCTCGAAAGTATTAGATTCCACAAAATACGGTTATGATTTTCTTATTCATTGGACATAAATACGAAAGACAATGAAATTAAATTTGTTGGAATGAAGATCCGGTATCAGTACCTCTATTCAGTGAGGTTTATGCATCAATTAGGTGACCATTATATTGATGTAGTTACTTTTATAGCTATCTTTTTATAGATTTAAAGTCTATCTTTTACTATTGAATTACACAATGCTATACTATTATTAGGCAATGAATTGATGATATAGTTCTAAAATAGAAACAGATGATAAATAAAAATATCATATAGAGTAAACTCGAGTATGGATAATTTGGTATTAACCTCTATTTTATTTCTATAGTTACTATTCATAGATTATATATCTTTTGTTATTGAATTTCACTAGTCTATATACCACTATTCAACAACGAAATTAATGATATAGTTTAAAATAGAGACAGATATTCAATTATAATAACTCTTTGACTAAAAGGAACTTAACTAAGGAACTTTAAATTTATGAGCATCAAAATAAACTTTAAATAAAGTCAACAAAATAGAGTCTACACAGACATACGAAATGACGGACACATTTAGACTGAATATGCGGAAGTGGTGGTCGTAGTAGCGGCTTTTGGTCGTAAAAAGGCACCACACTGTTGTCTTGTATAAGTACCACACTGTAACTATTATAGTGTACCTACCACACAAAGACTAGACACTATCATAATGGTATTTTTAGTATGGGGCGGCGTATTCTAACTGAATACAGGGTAACTGAAAATAGTACCAAATGTTAATAAAATACCCTATTAAAATTTATTAAGTTATTGAAAAACTTATTAAAATATATGCATAGTGGAAATATTCTAGTATTTATCTTTTTTTATAAAAATAACTGACTAGTAAAATAACCTATATATTGTAAATTATTGTAAATAAAACTTATGAAATCATTAAAATGAATAGCATTATGGAGTAGAAGCTAATAGTATTAATCTAGCTTCACATCTTAAAAATGATAGTAGAAATTGTTCAACTTATGAATACATTTTCCTTAAATAAAGGATAGGCAGGAAGGCACCAAATGAACCATGAGCGAAAGTGCAGGAAAGTAATTTCTACTTTGTCTTTCGATTCCTAGAAATGTTCCTAAGAAATTATTTATCCATATTAAAAATAGTGTCACGCAGGCAATGAAAGATTATCTACAGTAAATGAAAAGGGCAAGTTCCGAGTTATCGGACGGTTCCTCATTTTCGATAACAGAAAATATAAAATTAACTAGTTATTCATTTTTTTCTTCTATGACCGATAATTGTAGAAGCGTTCGATAACTCGCAACTCACCCTAACTCCATTTTCACTTCCTACTGTCTATACCAGTCAGCTGAAACATTTTGGGAGTCCTTTTGAGAAAGACTGGATTAACAGTTAGAATGTCTGGCAACAGTTAGGTACCTGGTAGGGAATACCAGTCAAAAATATTATTTGAAAAAATAGGGATAGTAGGTATGAAATTTTATCGAATTGTTTTACATAGGGTCAAGCAGATAAATTGCGGCCTACTAATAAACTGCGGTCTCTAACAACAGAAACATCATAACTTCTAAACACACGTTAAAAACATAAAGTAATAAATTGTAGCATGCACTGTGCTTATTATGATAGGTATGCAACATTTTAATGTAATTTCGGTTCAGAATGTTTTAGAGACTCTCTTGAGAGGGCCGCAATTAAAAAATAATGGACCGCAATTTACCTGCGTGACCCTATTTTGTTTTGTTTAAAGACACTATCTTTATAGTAAGAACAGATTATAAATAAATGAGAACAAAATTACTGAATAGGGATCATTCTAAGTTAGCAATACTATACAATTAACGTATTTACAAAATTAAATTAATAAATATAATTTTACAATCTAAATTTTACGAGAATTATATTTTTTTATACTGCTCCATAATTTGGTTCTACACAAAATGTATAAGCAAAATACCAGAGTGATTATCATATACACTCATGGAACTCGCAGATGGAAAGTAACGGTAATTGGGTATTTACCCTGAAAGCTTAGGCCTGCAAAACTAAATCACAATAACGAATACCAAGCCCATTTATGAGCTTAAGAAACCTTTGTGAGGATGTGGCCCAATGCTAGGATACAAGAAATGTATCTACAGGAACATATTGTAACAAAGCCATTATCCCTGGGGTGGAAATAAAGGAAAACATCTTGGTACAAAGGCAATAATGAATAAGGCAATAAACTACATATAATTCAATAACCAGTGCTTAAATTACGATATACAGTATAGCTTAATAATTGGGTATTACCCATTATGAGACGGAACATGTAAACCCGTGAATGATTTTCAATTTACAGACAAAAAGAAAATGTCTATAGAAGAGTCCACATCATTCAATGAGTACTGCACATGGATGCAGAGAAGCTACTCTGTGAATTAGAACTCGATAGTTCCAATGTTAGTTAGTTACTCCTCTCATTTCAATGTCGCCACTAGAAAATAAGATGGTAATAATTTGCTGCATCAGCACTATTCACATTGCTGCGAAAACTGCACTGTCAGCAAACACTAACGAGGCGGTAAGAGAGACAACAAAATAACAAACACACATTAATGCAGTATCATGGATACTAGTGAAATAGAGTATCATGGATACTAGTGAAATAGAGTATCATGGATACTAGTGAAATAGAGTATCATGGATACGACAAATGGAAGCGTTTTTGAAAAAAAAAATTAATATGTTGAAAATTTAATCAATAATCGAGTGACATTTGATAATTTGGTATTTACCCCAGTTTGTACAGCCACATTTTAAAATGAAAAACAAGACAATTGAACCCATTGATTATAACTTTATTTAAATTAGTGGCTTAATTAACTACCAATATTCATAGTAGTCTCTTCATTAATAATTGGTAGAATGAAGCTAT
Organism: Caprella mutica; assembly: GCA_947561585.1. Classification (NCBI taxonomy): domain Eukaryota; kingdom Metazoa; phylum Arthropoda; class Malacostraca; order Amphipoda; family Caprellidae; genus Caprella; species Caprella mutica. The sequence goes on from CANNZV010000422.1 coordinate 619,300, forward strand.
CGACAAGCATACTGACGGTAATTAGGCATTCACCCTAACGACATCGAAATCCACACAAAATAGTATTGGTTTAACATTTAGGAATTCGAACCGCTTTACATTCCATCAAAGTAGTTAACCAGAACCGATTTTCAAAAGGAACAATAAGTACCCATATATTTTGTCCATAGAATAATGGAAAAGAAATTCAAAATAAACACCCTAAATAATAAATAGTAGAAAATTATATAAAGAGAGATAGACCCATTATACACACTTCCTAACACTAAAATAATTCCATAGTGATTTTTCAAGAGTTTCTTTAGCACATCCACACTCCACGACACTCAGAACAAGACTAACGAGGCACGTCCACACGCACGTCACACGTACAGCATGAACGCAAACAATAAACATGTCCATTGGTAAATCACTGAGAAATTATACCCACATAAATAGACACTTTGAACACGGAAGTACGAGACAAACTCCACTGAATTTAGTACCAAGAATGAGTTTTTGTAAACACTCTCCGTAGTGGTAAAGTGGGGGTATTGGTATAGGAGGAGGGGGGGGGGGAGGGGGAGTGCAGCTGTAAATAATAATAAAAGCAGCTGCAAAGAATAGCAAGGAAGAATGGCACAGAGATGCCTACTGCAGCTTTGTCCTACTCATGCTAAAAACACTCCTTTAAATAGGTTAGATGTAGAGGAAATAAACTTTTTCCTACTACATTTTAGATCTATCTAGTAACCCAAGGGACTTATGTGGGAAATTTTAGAATGAGAAGGTGGGAAATCTTTCGCAGAGATGAAACAGCAGGCATTGCCCAAAGCAATGGGGTTGCACTCACACGTGGTTGGCAACCTTTAAGTCAACCATAAACACATTGGCAACCTTAAATCAACCATAAACATTTCAATGGGACTAGGAAAAGTTGGTGAAAAAGGAGGTGGTATATGTGATGCCAGGTATCTTTGTATCCGTGATACGATGAGTTGTGAATAAAAGACACAGAAACATATCTGAAGGCATCAGTGATACAAAGTACTTCAGTATCCCTGACACGCTATTTGTATCAGTGATACGAAGCATTTCAGTTCGACGATACATTGTAATTATGTATCATCATATCATGAGTGATACAAGATTTATTTTAAAGATACGGTAATTGAAGATAATTATGCCACTATTTGCAATAGAATAAAAGTAGACATCTCTTCCTTGCTCAGGTATAAACAGTGATTGATAAAGAGTTAGCAGTGACCTTGCAGGTAAACAGTGACACAGTGACTTTGACACACTTTACAACCAACAGACTTTGCTTTTATCTCTCACTGCTTTGAATCAATAAGATAGAAAATCAATAAACACACCAAAAAAATAAACAAACTAAAAGTGAAGAATTCTTAAAGTAATATGGCTGGGAATAAAATGAACATAAAAGAAATGAAAGAGTTATATAGAATTACCCTAACAAGGATAATTTAAATATCTAATAGAGAAACGGATTAATTGTAATTTTTATATCCATTAGCTGGTTACGCTACTTACTTGTCTGCAATATTTTCAGTCCTTATTTATTGAAGTAATAACGCATATTATTATTTACTACATTAATAATGTTCTTAACAGTATTTTTTATCCTTTCATATTCCACGAAACTTGCAGTGGGTAAAGAAATTATTAAAGAGGGGTAACGTGTGAAGAAACTAGGGTAAGTTCCGAATTATCGGTCAGTACTTCATCTTCGGTCATATAAGAAAAAACAATATAAAAATTGTTATTATTACACAGTGGTATCTACTACTTCTGCAAACCCGGGTTTGCAGAAGTAGTAGATACCACTGTGTAATAATAACAATTTTTATATTGTTTTTTCTTATATGACCGAAGATGTAGTACTGACCGATAATTCGGAACTTAACCCTAATAGAAGTTCAAGAAACACAGACTTAAAGATATTCAAGTCATAGCTTCACTTTAACCATTCACTAGTTTGTAAAGGAAATACCAGCCGTGGTTAACGTTAACACTTATTAATCAATTCCATTACTCAATCATTTATAATTCCCTTATTTTCTCTCTCACGCACACCAAGACTTACCTGCAATGATGAACAAATGACACCAAAGAATTCAACACGTACCTGAAAGAGAAAAATAATTTGGTCAATAAAATGATATACAAATGGGTAAGTTCCGAGTTACCAAACAGTTCCACATTTTCGAACACGTAAAAAATATATAAATTATTGACTCGTTATTTTAATTGGTATCAAAGAAAGTTGCAGGTATCATGGATACCAATTAATATTAATTGCAGGTATCATGGATACCAATTAATATTAATTGCAGGTATCATGGATACCAATTAATATTAATTGCAGGTATCATGAATACCAATTAATATTAATTGCAGGTATCATGGATACCAATTAATATTAATTGCAGGTATCATGGATACCAATTAATATTAATTGCAGGTATCATGGATACCAATTAATATTAATTGCAGGTATCATGGATACCAATTAAAATTCATGCTTTGATTAAAGAAAAACTCCAAGTTTAAGAATTTATAATAATTTCAAATGAAGTCTTTGAAGGTTTAACATTGAATAACGTTTGCTTTTCCCACTAAGGGCCATATCACTGACGGCGAAATGAAATTAAGTACAAGGGACTGGAAGAAGCAGTGGCGTATCGGTCAAGTAGGTAAATATTTCTCAAAACTATAATTTATTTATGAGAAAGTATAAGTAATTGGTATTACATTTTAGAAAATAGGAATATTCCTACTAAATATCAGTTTCTAATTAAATAAGATAATCACATTAACAGAAAATATTTTAAATATTCATTCAGAAATATTGTAATATTTTTATCAATGACCATCAAAATACATTCATTAGGTAAATAATTAATTAATTAATTAATTAATTAATTAATTAATTAATTAATTAATTAATTAAGAGGTTTAACGTTTCTTTCAGAACCGAAGATGATAACGATAACGTCAAAAGGAAATTAAATACAAGGGACTGGAAGAAGCAATCAGAAAGGAAAGTGGTTCCATGAACAAAGCCACCTACCACAAATCGGTTAAAATGCTCATGGATGAAGAAAGGCAACTGCGTAAATACAGTCCTTTCTGCACTCTTGGATGGAAGAGGAAAATGAAGAGGTGATAGTAAAAGAAACATATGAGCCTACATAACACAAAAATCTAAAACCTCGTAGTTGAATAGCATAGCCTTAGAGATATCCTCTAAAACTGTAAGTAGAGTTAAAAAAATGATAAACATGGTAACAACTATTTAATCCAAATTACAACAGTTCGGAGTCGAAAAAGACGCTACCACAAACAATCTTCAGGATTGTGCCCATGGGGGCGGTATAAATAAAACTAAAAACAATATACATAATTTAAATTACAAATCTAAATTACAACAGTTTGGGGTCAAAAGTCCTCTCACCACACTTCAATACTAGAAGTTGCTTGTCTCATTACCTTGATTAGCCTACTTTTACCCTGTTGCTGGGATGTGAAAACCGTTAAACTGCTCCTGTTAGAGGGAGAATATCTCGATAGGTACTTGTTACCATATTGCTGACTGACGCTAGAGGTTCTCAAGAGGTTATTCTTGTTCTCAACCAAGGAGGAGCTGGAACATGCGAACTCTAATGAGGATCTGCGGCGAAGGTGACTCCTTTTGAGGTAACTCTTGAAACTATCATCTTGACACAAGCCAGGGGAGGAGAAGCTAGATTGCGCTACAGAGGAGCTACCACTCGACATGAAACTACCACTCGACATGTGACTACAGTTAGACACTTGTCGACTAACAGACACATGTGCGTCGATAGAACTTTGTCGACTGAGGTCGGTGGAGGCTTCGGATGATAGAGCGCTGGAATTATCTGATTTCGACGAGAGGTTACGCAGACTCTTGCTGGGTTTCAGACGCGCTGTTTTGCTACGGCCTTTGAACGACCAGAAACTTTTCGACTCTTTCTTAGAGTCCGAATTGAAGAAAACCATCTCGAGATATGTTTAGTTTTTAACTACTTTAATTTCCCAAAGAAGATGTAATGATTACATAGCAGTTTTCTCTTTCAGACACCATAGTTTATCATTCTATCCCCCGTCATTTTCACATTTTGTGCACAGCTTCAATTACCAACTGAACAGTTCTGATCCACATGAGGTACTAGTGGGGGCAAAACAAGAATAACAACACACACACACATACACCGAATAACAGGCATAACAGACAAAGACTAACGTCAAAACGGAGTATAGGATATACCAACAGGATGCCAGGCGATAACGATATTGCAACACAGATTGATAATAAAAATTATTGGGTTTTTGATTTGTAGAGTGCATGGAGATGAGTTCTTGAACCCTAAATAAATTTAAACGTGAGAAAAAATTATGATATCATACTAATATATAGGAATATTGGGCATGTAAAACAATAAGGAAAATTTGAATTTTGATTTAAAAAGATTATAAAATCGCAATTCTGGTTAAATTATGTAAACGTACCAAGTGTTCTAATAAATAAAAGCGTATTCATCTCTTTTAAGCGATCGTTTGGGGAAAATATCGTCAAATCATAGTGAAAAATATAAAGGGGACATACATGTCATCTTAGAACATAAAGGGTTAAGAAATAAAGTTGATGGGAAATATGCAAAGAACCAACACTCAAGCCACCAAGTGACTAAACTTATTTAAAATAATATATTTATTGTACTAAATCTAATAAATACAATAATAAAACACAATCAAAAATAATTATAACATAAGGCATAAATAAATTTTAGTAAAGATTTAAAGTCTGCTTCAGAGCCAAATCCCATATTGCTGACATCAAAAGGGAATTAAATACAAGGGACTTGAAGAAGCAGTCAGAAAGGAAAGTGGCTCCATGAACAAAGTCTCTTCCCACCATCGATGCTCATTGATGCAGAAAAGCTACTCCGTGAATGCAGTCATTTACAACAAACAAAGGAATGTGACGAAAAGGGACACAAGAACCGGTGGCTGCACTTACGGATGGTAGAGGAAAATGAAGAGGTGATAGTAATTGAAGCCTAAGAGTCTACCTAACACAAAATCTAAGATCTCGTAGTTGAAGAGCATAACCCTAGCGCTATCCTCTAAAACTGCAAGTAGCGTTAAAAAATAATAAACATGGTAAAAATGAAAATACAGCATACATAATCCAAATTACAATCATTTTGAGCACATAGGACAAACAACCCCCCGCCCCTTCTCATTCATTCACCACAGACAGCTTCAGGATAGAGCCCCTGGGGTCTAGTACTAATACAATGAAGATCTTTGACGTCAACTACAATGTTAGTACTCTTCGTGAGGAGTGACACCTAGTACCGCAGCACATTTAACATTCACATCATTAATAACATTTACCTTTTTAAATCGACAATAATCATGCTCAATTGCTAATTAATCATTTTGTCAAACTAAAAAATAACCTTTAATCGGCTTTAACTATTTATTTAATCATCTCTTAATCAATCAGAAATAGTCCGTGATATTCTCAAAATATATATTTGTGCAGTAACCCATCAAATAGAAAGAAAATTTCTTTTTCTGGTTTTCATAGAAAATTGCCAGAAACTGTTACGGGGTAACTGTTCAAAATGTAAATAATTCCGAAAAATACTCAAATAGACTATAAATTCAAGAAAATTGTACAGGTCACAGGTGATCCAAATAATCAAAGAAATATGAATAATATAAAAATTATCATTGGTATGAATAATTGAAAGCACTAAATACAATGATATAAGATTATAAGTTTTGTATAAATTATTAATGGGTATTCAAAAACGCAATATTAATTAAATGAAAAAGAAATTAAATACAAGCGACTAGAAAAAGCAGTCAGAAAGGAAAATGGCTCAATGAAAAAATTCATCTGCCAGGTGACAATGCTCATGGATGCAAAACAGCTACTCAGTACATATAGCAACATATTACTCTTTGGTGATGAGACTCATTCATAAATAAAACTTACTCTGTGAACACAGTCGCCAAGCAAGGATAATATGGTAGGAAGAATGAAATATCATGTTTATGCTAATTCTGATTCTATTTTCGTTTACCAATCTTCTCTTACCTTTTCCATGTTTAACTCATCGTCGGAATCTTTACTGAAGACACTGGAGAGAAGTTTGTTGGTGTCGTGACGGAAACTTCTTCGTTTGGGAGCATGCCACGTAGAGTACCACGTGGAGGGTGAGTTGTAGAGAGTAGAGTTTATCTTGTTCCTTAGACTACGTCGATGTAGTCTATCAAGAAACTTACTTGGTTGAGACGTGTCAATGACGTCTATGTCTTGACTATGGCAAGACCTAGCGTCATAGGAGTCTTTGGTTGTCCGGTCAAGAAGGAAGCTAATCTCCGTATCGACTAATCCGGTAGGAGAAACCTGGTCTTCTCCAACGACTCCTTCGTAGTAGTTGGAGAATAGATTCCTCTTGGCCTTGCACGGTCTATTCTCATTTCCTTGGAAGCTGGAGCTACGAGTCAAAGAGTCAGTTCGTCTGATGACTGTGTTAACAGATAGGTTTGACCACATGCTTCCAATGCTTGGTGTTGAGTTGGAGTCGTCACTGGGTGTAGAATTCGATCCCAGCTCAGGAGACGAGTTGAAGTCGTTCGGAGGAGTGGATATTTTGTTGAAAGAAGGAAGGACATCAACACAAATTGTAGGATCTTCATTAGATGTATTATTTATATCCACCTTATCCAAATCTCTTTTTTCGGAAGTGGGTGATTGTCCAAATCCACATATTGATACGTCTAGTGAAGCAGGAATAGAATTAAAACTACTATTACCATCAACGGTTGGACTACAACTGGAATCACTTGATGGACTGGAACCGTAATCTGATGTATGGTTTTCTTTGTTCTCAGAAGTTTTGGCATTTGATTTGATCAGATCATTCGAACAGTCGCTTCTATTATCTAATTGAGATTCAAACATCGGTAATGTCCTACCACTTTTTTGAGTTTGGAGAATTAAATCACAGTTGTTCATTTTCTTGTTGAAATTAGTTTTGTTCTTTGTATGAAGATAATCTTCGAAATCATTAATATTACATAACTCATTTTGAGGATCTTTTGAAAATCCAATAGGTATATTTTGAAGTGATTGATAAGTTGGATTTGTTTTGATAGATGGACAGTCATCACTTAAAAGTTTATTACAATAACTTTTTTGGTTGGTACTAGATGTATCATCGGAAGTATTAAAATTCTTCTTTGGTTGTAAAGTGGAAGATAAGGGATCACATACATTGCTTTCAAAAGCCTTTCGATTGTGTAGATTTCCACCGCTTTTTGTCAGATAATTGTCATATTCAATAGTTGCTGATGGTATATTGAATTCTCTACCAAAACTATAATCTCCATTTTGATACATTGCAGAAGTTGAACCGGGAATAGAATGACTACGTTGATTTCGGTCTTTTGTTGGAGAGGTGATCCAAGGAATATTGTCATCCTTTAATTTTCTGGGTGTCAAAGCTATTGAGTCCTCTTTCACACTAGCACTTCTATCTAGAGTTACTCTAGTACTCGGATGAGTGTATGAAGTTTTAATTTTAGTGATTTGGGACAATTTGACAACAGGCCGAGTGTTCTGGGCCATTCGGCCACCATTGGAAAGCGAAACATTAACTATAGACTTCATAAATTCATGACTATCATTCATTTTATTCTGACTTCGAGGTGTTTTGGCTTTGTCGTCATCTGATGTGTAATCAATTGATGGTCTCGGAGGAGTGGGTTTACGGTAAGCCCGGGGTGTCCAAAATCCAGCTTTGATTGGTCTGTTCTTAGATGAGTCAGTGTACTTAGCTGATGGAGTTTTCTCGATTTTATTCTTTGGTTTATCAGTTTCCTTACACTCTAGCTCATCAGAAGTAGAGCTTTCAGAATCCTTGAAAATTCTACCTGGAAATATATTGACTGTAAATCGGCGAAATTTAGATTTCTTTTTTAGTGATCGTGACTTCGAGGGAATGGGTTGAACATTAGCTGTACTATGCTCCGCATTTATAGGAGGATTAGTTTCAATGGGATCACCATCATAACTTCCACAATTTGGACTTTCAGCACATTTAACTGTTTCACTGGTAGGATATATACATTCGTAATTATTTTCCGGCTTATCGTTATCTTTGGTATCGCTGTTGACATTTCGTAACTGTTTGTGACTAGTAAAGTTCAGTTTGTCTTCTTCCGCATAGCTGATCGGGAACTTAGTACCTAGAACCTCTAATGCATTAGGATTATGTTGCCGGGAATCTGAGTAATTCACAGATTTAGATCTTTGGACTGAGTTTTTTAGTTTTTGGCTTGCATTACGTCTAGGTAGACTGCTATAAGTCTCATCGAATTTAAGTACTGGGCAGTTTACGCCAAACCTACCGGTGAGCATGGGGGGCACTCGTTCATAGATCAGTCTGTTGCTCCTAGTGAAAGGGTAATCATCTAGAGACATATGAGGAGGTACTAGGTAAGAGGTACCCATAAGTACACCCATTTTATCGTGCACATACGGCTCCATGGTTGAGTGACCACGAGTGTACGGTTTAGATCTCACATAGGTCCTCTGTTTCTGAGATCGCAATCTAGGTCTGTAGTAGGACTTTGAACAACTGTAAATGACAGCATTGGTTTTGAAGGACTCCTTTTGAAGACAACTGGAGAAAGGATTCACATTTGAAGACAATAGAGACACGCCTCTGCACAGAGCACAAGATTTGTATTGTCCACACTTCTGTTCACGATGATGGCAAAAGTTGAAGAGTTTAACATCACCAAATTCATTAGTTCTGGTCATGTTAAGGTATCCCTAAAACAATCATCAACCATTTTCACACTATCGTCAATTTTCAATGTTTCTTGAACTTCTATTCATACTAAAAATGGTTTATAAACAACAAAACAACTACTAATAAATTATGAAATAAATGTATTAATAAAAATAAATAAATCTACAATTCAATAAAATAAATACATAATTATAATTTCAATGCAATAAAAAGATAATGATACATTCAATATATATCCATGAACCGTATTTGAAACTGCAATTGGCGCAAGAGAGTGCCAGAGACAGTTGGTTGATATCCGTAGGGTTAATTTCCTGTACACTAAATAAGTCTAACCGCCAGTCGGAGTGTTTCAAAATACCTGTCATATAATTAGCTACTTCCCGTGCCACCGAACACCAATACAATTTGTATAATATTTAGAAGAAACTTCTGGTTATGTCATATAATTTGAGGGCACCTTAATGTGAACTATAAGTATACGATTATTTGATAAAAAAATACATATAGAAATAATTATATCCCTTTCTTAGGGTTGGGAAATTTCAGTCTTTCGGTATAACGTTTCCGAAATACGAAAAATTAGATGCTTGAGCCCGATGCTGCATGAAACTCATAAAATGTGTCGTGTAATGTATATTAAATTAAGCCACGTACATTTAATTTTATGTTTTAAGATATTAGGTTATTGACTACAGATTCTAATTGTAGTAAATCAGATTTTCGACAAAAACCATGTTCTCGAATGTTCAATTATTTGTTCTTAAAGGCTATTACAATTAACTATTTGAAGAGTTTGGTTCCAAAACGCTATAAATCCATTTTGATCAATTTGAGTTAAAATGTGTTTTCTTTACCAAGAAAGTACAAAGATGAAAACCACTATTCACATAGCATATTGAGGTTATAATAACATAAACAATTCAAATCCACAATACCGACGAAATACAATATTGATTTAGGTGGAAACTCATTTTTTTCAAAAGTGGCGTTTATCGCGTTTTGGAACCAAACTCTTCATTTATATATTTACGTAACTCAGTTCAGTATAATTTACTATTGTTTTATTATCCTTGTAAATTCATTGCAGCTTTACTAATTTTAAATCTTATTTTCGAATAAGACTCACCCTAGAGCTTGGCTAGAATTATCTTTAAAAAGAACTTAAGAATTAGAATAATTAATTAAACTAAAAAACCCCGAAAACATATTCAACATTGAAAATTTGAAATACTGCAAAATTGCGATTTTCTGTCGAAATGTAAATTCTCAGGAAACAATCGTGAAGAGGACTGTACTTTTTGCACTGCTCTTTGAAGAGAGTCCGTTAATTCTTCTCACGACAGAGACGAACAGGTAAGTTGGAACAGGTACAACAGGTGGCTTGACGAGAGATAAACTAAAAAAAAAAAAGATAATCTCCGCCTTGAAAGCGGTAACGTGGATTGAATATAAGATTATAAATCATTGATACAAATGAAGAGTATATCAGGAATACAAATGAAAATGTCAGTGTATCATGGATACAAATGAAATACCAGTGTATCATTGATACAAATGAAATGCCAGTGTATCATTGATACAAATGAAATACCAGTGTATTATGGATACAAATGAAATACCAGTGTATCATGGATACAAATGAAATGCCAGTGTATCATGGATACAAATTAAAATAGGATACAATTACATACAAATGAAAATAGTCAAAATACCAGTGCAAATTATAGCGTATCATGGACACGAACGCAGAGCTGGTTATAACATGGATACAAATGGTGAGCTCATTTTATCATTGATGCTCATTTTATCATTGATGCCAGTATAAAATTCACTGCATCAAGGGTACATAATACAAACAGATAGGTATTTTATTTAACCCAGACATTTTCAAATACGAGAACCAATTCGCCATCAAAAGTACAGTAAAGAGACAAAATAATAAATTGATGAAAGAGAATACGTTTCCTAGAAACAGAATTTTAAAATTCAGTAAAAAAAATAACCAGACTGTAATTTGAATACTTGTTATTGAATTTTAATATGTAATATCCCCTTAGAGCTGTAGGGCGTGGTAACACGCATAGCAGTACAGGGATGCATTGTGAGCGCCGTAAGTACGTCAGTAGAACTGGTGGGAGTGACTGTAGCTTTCCATCCGTGTGGCGGATATGGAAAGCCGTTGAAGTTCCTGCCACGGAACAGTGTAACGCACGAGAGGAACTTCAGGAACAACGCACGGAACAGTCTAACGCATGAGAGTATCTTTTGTTACATCACTGCCAATGAATGAAATGTTTGACGTGATTAAAAAGGCCAGGTGTGAATTGAAACCTGAGTCTTGTTAGTTAATATCAGTTAAATTAGGGTAGGCTTAAAAGTTATCAGACCGTTTCAAGTTTCCGATCATGTAAGGAAAAAAAATGTAATTATTATTTACCTCGTTATTTTAATTGGTGTACATGATATCTGCTGGTATCATGTACACCAATTAAAATAACAGTTAAATAATAATTACCGTATAATTATTATTGGATAGCTCGGAGATTTAAACTAAAACTAAATGCTGGTGGAAGCTAAATGCTGGTGGAAGCTAAATGCTGGTGGAAGCTAAATGCTGGTGGAAGCTAAATACTGGTGGAAGCTAAATGCTGGTGGAAGCTAAATGCTTGTGGTGGCTAAATGCTGGTGGAAGCTAAATGCTGGTGGAAGCTAAATACTGGTGGAAGCTAAATGCTGGTGGAAGCTAAATGCTGGTGGAAGCTAAATGCTGGTGGAATCTATCCACTGTATAGGAAGCAGTCTAATGATCAGTTGAATGTCACTTTGGTGTCACGTTCTAACATTCGTGACATTAGGAAGTGACATTTCGATGAGGAATCATTGAGGATGTATCGGATGACGCACGACTTGAAACGCAATGAAAAATAAACCACGTAACTTCGAAACTCGGAATTATATATTTTTTCACATTGAATTTCTTAGCTAAAATAGTCTTTTTCGAGTTCAATTATTTTATTCAACAAAAAGAAAGACATAATTATTTACATACTATAATGTACATAGTATTATATTTATAATATACATAAATAACTACTAAAGCTTAAAATTCCGCTGCCTGTATTTTGTAAATAGCTGTAAACGAACCCAGAGCATTTTTCAGCAGAATGTTTATGTTTTCTGTATTGTACATAGAGGAATGAAATGGTATATACGGTTATACCCACCATTGAAAAAAAACATATTGAATTACCCTGCACAAAAGATCGGAATTATACGCTTTGTGTGGAATTAAATGAAAGATGTTTAGAAGGAAATAAACTTTATACGGTAAAGTCACAGTTACCAGATGCGAATTGAGTACAGCATCAAAATTTAAATGGGTTATTGCTTGAAAAACGCAACAAAATATATTCATTATGGAGAATTTAACTCATTATTTAATAAGTATCCATGATACCTGCAGGTATCATGGATACCAACTGAAATAAATAATAATCATATAGTTTTTTCTTATATTCTTGCGGAAAAGTAGGAGGAGCTTAGCAAAAAGTCTGGTGGAAAGACTTAAAAAACCCTACGTGTGTACGGCCCTTTAGCGAAATGTGAAGTCCATATTCCATGAGAAACAAAACATTGCTGACAAAAACAAACAACATTGCTAACAACTAAACAACATTGTTAACAACTAAACAACATTGTTAACAACTAAACAACAGAAACTAAAGATCTAAACATCAAATCTAACTAGCTAAAAATGACTCAAAAGCAAACGTTTACAACAAACATAACAATGCCACCTCAATCTCACTACCCCCTGCTCATCTCAAAATAGCAATCTATGTTCTCTACAGTAAAAGTCTCTAAAGACAACTCCCCTATAGTGAACGAGTTAGGATGTAGCCTCTATATATAGTGAACAAATTTACTTCAGTCTACGATGAATTGCCAATAGTTTTAGAAAATGGAAGCAAATTTTATGACAGACTAAAGAAAAATTTGTTCACTATAGAGGCTACATCCCTACTCATTCACTATAGAGGGATCTACTGTACTTCAAACGAGTGTTCACACGGACACTTTTTGTTGTACGGTGGCAATAGACAACGTGACGGCACAACCAAAAAACCTTGTGTACAAATATAATAGTTTAATACTTATCGATTGGTTAGATATAAACAATTGAAATACTTTAAATGCAAATAGTAGAATGATCTCTGTATTGGTTCTTTATAACTATTAATATCTATGTATTAAATAAAATGATGGTTAATTTATATTATATAACCAGTTTTATAAAGGAACCAAACAGATTTTGACAATGTGAAGATTATTTGAAATAAGAAGAAGTAGACCCCCTGTGATATACGTGGATATATTTTAATGGAAATTATTACAAGTACCAACATCTAGATCACTAGGAGTAAAATTTTGAAGAAAACAAATTCAGTATATAAAGACATAGCTACACTTTTCCATTCAAAACTAAATCAATGGGTGAAATGCTGATGAAGTTATAGGGGATTTAAATAAATACCGAAACTAAATAAATACACGTGAGATGTTCAGATCGTTACGCAATATAGTTGGCACTAATTAATCTTTCTCACGGTGGTTGTTTGCCAAACACGTGGGTATGCGTGACACACGGGGCAAAACAGGGTTACCTGCATCAACAAACATCGATGCAGACATAAACCACACTTGAAGATCTTTGTCTTTGGAGTGAAGCGCCCACAGAGCAATAAGGATGGGGTAAGTTCTGAGTTATCGGACAGTTTCTTATTTACGATCATATAAAAAAAACTATATTGAAAAAGACTGGCATTAGTAGAGTGCATTCCTTCATCGTCGGTTATGAATGACCTTGATCATCCAAAATTCCTTTAGTAATAATTGACCTTGGCCTTTGACCCGTTCGCTTACAAAATCTAAGAAACTGGTTCCTAAATATTGACCAATCTATTGTCTCTACTGTCCCTATTGCTCTGTGAGCACTTCACTCTATTGTCTCTACTGTCCCTATTGCTCTGTGAGCACTTCACTCTATTGTCTCTACTGTCCCTATTTCTCTGTGAGCACTTCACTCTATTGTCTCTACTGTCCCTATTGCTCTGTGAGCACTTCACTCTATTGTCTCTACTGTCCCTATTGCTCTGTGAGCACTTCACTCTATTGTCTCTACTGTCCCTATTTCTCTGTGGGCACTTCACTCTATTGTCTCTACTGTCCCTATTTCTCTGTGGGCACTTCACTCTATTGTCTCTACTGTCCCTATTGCTCTGTGGGCACTTCACTCTATTGTCTCTACTGTCCCTATTGCTCTGTGGGCACTTCACTCTATTGTCTCTACTGTCCCTATTGCTCTGTGGGCACTTCACTCTATTGTCTCTACTGTCCCTATTGCTCTGTGGGCACTTCACTCTATTGTCTCTACTATCCCTATTGCTCTGTGGGCACTTCACTCTATTGTCTCTACTATCCCTATTTCTCTGTGGGCACTTCACTCTATTGTCTCTACTATCCCTATTGCTCTGTGGGCACTTCACTCTATTGTCTCTACTATCCCTATTGCTCTGTGGGCACTTCACTCTATTGTCTCTACTGTCCCTATTGCTCTGTGGGCACTTCACTCTATTGTCTCTACTATCCCTATTGCTCTGTGGGCACTTCACTCTATTGTCTCTACTATCCCTATTGCTCTGTGGGCACTTCACTCTATTGTCTCTACTGTCCCTATTGCTCTGTGGGCACTTCACTCTATTGTCTCTACTATCCCTATTGCTCTGTGGGCACTTCACTCTATTGTCTCTACTATCCCTATTGCTCTGTGGGCACTTCACTCTATTGTCTCTACTGTCCCTATTGCTCTGTGGGCACTTCACTCTATTGTCTCTACTATCCCTATTGCTCTGTGGGCACTTCACTCTATTGTCTCTACTATCCCTATTGCTCTGTGGGTACTTCACTCTATTGTCTCTACTATCCCTATTGCTCTGTGAGCACTTCACTCTATTGTCTCTACTGTCCCTATTGCTCTGTGGGTACTTCACTCTATTGTCTCTACTATCCCTATTGCTCTGTGAGCACTTCACTCTATTGTCTCTACTGTCCCTATTTCTCTGTGGGCACTTCACTCTATTGTCTCTACTATCCCTATTGCTCTGTGGGCACTTCACTCTATTGTCTCTACTGTCCCTATTGCTCTGTGGGCACTTCACTCTATTGTCTCTACTATCCCTATTGCTCTGTGGGCACTTCACTCTATTGTCTCTACTATTCCTATTGCTCTGTGGGCACTTCACTCTATTGTTTCTACTATCCCTATTGCTCTGTGGGCACTTCACTCTATTGTCTCTACTGTCCCTATTGCTCTGTGGGCACTTCACTCTATTGTCTCTACTATCCCTATTGCTCTGTGGGCACTTCACTCTATTGTCCCTACTGTCCCTATTGCTCTGTGGGCACTTCACTCTATTGTCTCTACTATCCCTATTGCTCTGTGGGCACTTCACTCTATTGTCTCTACTATCCCTATTGCTCTGTGGGCACTTCACTCTATTGTCTCTACTATCCCTATTGCTCTGTGGGCACTTCACTCTATTGTCTCTACTGTCCCTATTGCTCTGTGGGCACTTCACTCTATTGTCTCTACTGTCCCTATTGCTCTGTGGGCACTTCACTCTATTGTCTCTACTATCCCTATTGCTCTGTGGGCACTTCACTCTATTGTCTCTACTGTCCCTATTGCTCTGTGGGCACTTCACTCTATTGTCTCTACTGTCCCTATTGCTCTGTGGGCACTTCACTCTATTGTCTCTACTGTCCCTATTGCTCTGTGGGCACTTCACTCTATTGTCTCTACTATCCCTATTGCTCTGTGGGCACTTCACTCTATTGTCTCTACTATCCCTATTGCTCTGTGGGCACTTCACTCTATTGTCTCTACTGTCCCTATTGCTCTGTGGGCACTTCACTCTATTGTCTCTACTATCCCTATTGCTCTGTGGGCACTTCACTCTATTGTCTCTACTATCCCTATTGCTCTGTGGGCACTTCACTCTATTGTCTCTACTGTCCCTATTGCTCTGTGGGCACTTCACTCTATTGTCTCTACTATCCCTATTGCTCTGTGGGCACTTCACTCTATTGTCTCTACTATCCCTATTGCTCTGTGGGTACTTCACTCTATTGTCTCTACTATCCCTATTGCTCTGTGAGCACTTCACTCTATTGTCTCTACTGTCCCTATTGCTCTGTGGGTACTTCACTCTATTGTCTCTACTATCCCTATTGCTCTGTGAGCACTTCACTCTATTGTCTCTACTGTCCCTATTTCTCTGTGGGCACTTCACTCTATTGTCTCTACTATCCCTATTGCTCTGTGGGCACTTCACTCTATTGTCTCTACTGTCCCTATTGCTCTGTGGGCACTTCACTCTATTGTCTCTACTATCCCTATTGCTCTGTGGGCACTTCACTCTATTGTCTCTACTATTCCTATTGCTCTGTGGGCACTTCACTCTATTGTTTCTACTATCCCTATTGCTCTGTGGGCACTTCACTCTATTGTCTCTACTGTCCCTATTGCTCTGTGGGCACTTCACTCTATTGTCTCTACTATCCCTATTGCTCTGTGGGCACTTCACTCTATTGTCCCTACTGTCCCTATTGCTCTGTGGGCACTTCACTCTATTGTCTCTACTATCCCTATTGCTCTGTGGGCACTTCACTCTATTGTCTCTACTATCCCTATTGCTCTGTGGGCACTTCACTCTATTGTCTCTACTGTCCCTATTGCTCTGTGGGCACTTCACTCTATTGTCTCTACTGTCCCTATTGCTCTGTGGGCACTTCAGTCGATTGTCTCTACTGTCCCTATTGCTCTGTGGGCACTTCGCTCTATTGTCTCTACTGTCCCTATTGCTCTGTGGGCACTTCACTCTATTGTCTCTACTGTCCCTATTGCTCTGTGGGCACTTCACTCTATTGTCTCTACTGTCCCTATTGCTCTGTGGGCACTTCACTCTATTGTCTCTACTATCCCTATTGCTCTGTGGGTACTTCACTCTATTGTCTCTACTATCCCTATTGCTCTGTGGGCACTTCACTCTACTGTCTCTACTGTCCCTATTGCTCTGTGGGCACTTCACTCTATTGTCTCTACTATCCCTATTGCTCTGTGGGCACTTCACTCTATTGTCTCTACTATCCCTATTGCTCTGTGGGTACTTCACTCTATTGTCTCTACTATCCCTATTGCTCTGTGGGTACTTCGCTCTATTGTCTCTACTGTCCCTATTGCTCTGTGGGCACTTCACTCTATTGTCTCTACTGTCCCTATTACTCTGTGGGCACTTCACTCTATTGTCTCTACTATCCCTATTGCTCTGTGGGCACTTCACTCTATTGTCTCTACTATCCCTATTGCTCTGTGGGCACTTCACTCTATTGTCTCTACTATCCCTATTGCTCTGTGGGTACTTCACTCACAGCTTCTCTCTCAGGTTATTTCAATAACAAAGAGTGTAAGGGTAAGACATCAGTGGTGACAGACAGGTATTTTCACTGCCACCTGTTATGGTGATACCTAACACCATGGCAACCAATGTGGCAACCACATGGACAACCATTGAAATGAGTAGTAAACAAACATCAAGATCAAATTATAGAGCTATCTAACAGTAAATACAGTGCATGTGGTATCTACCCAGAGAGAAAGTTTATGCTGAATAATTTTATAATTGTTCTCCTTTATTATTTTTATATTATTACTAGACTAGAACGGCCCCTCGTAGAGCGCATACCTTCGTCACTACATTCTTTTGTTCATTTTGGCCTATTCGTGACCTTTATCATCGACCCGATCGCTCCCAAAATAAAATAAAATGGTTCCTAAATATTGACCAACCGTCCCACTAAATTTCAGACAATTTGGTTGACTACTTTTTGATTTTCGGGATTGATAAGATAAAAATAAATACTACCGATCAAAACATAAAGTTCTGCAATTTTGCTAAAGTAATAATTCAATAATAGTATATAAATCATACATATAAATAGCATCTTCCCATTCATTTCAGGACATCTCTTCTCATTAATGATTTATGTCTTAAGATAATCTCCAGCCTCATCTACATAGAGGAATGTATGAATGCATCCTGTGTACTTCACACAGCATAGCGACACACAGGGAAACAATGGGCATCCCGTGTCGGGTCCAAGGCACCACTGGGTCAAACCTTAGGCCAGGCATTGGGGGGGTGAATACTCTATTATCGTACATACTCTTATTATCGTACATTCAATACTGTGTCATATGGAGACTCAGATTAAATTGGCGTTATTAGCATCTGTCCCCGGTGTACTAACCGGACAGTTTCACTTGTCAATAATCATTAGTGTAGTGACAATATGTGTTTAAAATCATAAATCATGAAAATATTATAGACAGAGATATATAAACAGTATTGAATCGTTCATAATCAGCGGTATTTAGTATTCGATACCATTGTATTCCGTTTCGTCTATGATTTTAAATGCATATTGTCACAACCCTAATAACCATTATCCAGAGAGTTAAGTTAATTAGTTTAAACAATAAAATCAATTAGCGAATTATTGCTCTTTGACCGCATTTGTAAGAATGTACAGGAAATTGAACATACAGTTATTTTGATTAGTGATTACAGGATAGAGGCTGTGGTGAGAGAAGACTGCACAGTGTACAGGGCATCACATTGACTGTACAGTAGAGACTGTACACTGTACCGGGCATGCTAGTGACTGTACAGTTTACAGAGGTGACTGTACATCCTGTACCACGTGACACACCCTTTACCACACCTGCTCTCATTAGAAAGGTAACTCATCTTCACCTTTAATATATTAGATACCATTAACTATATCAAACTAATTTTTACCTTAAATATATTATAATATATAGGAATTATTTTACCCTCTATGTATTACATAGAAATTATTTTAGCAATAACATATTTTTTTATAATTTATTTATCGTTCACTAGATGCAATAACCGAAGTCATGTATAACAATTTATTTGTATACTTTAAATTAAAATGTATCAGAAGATTCAAATTAAGACATTTAATAAAAATAAGAGTAATATTTAGAAGATATATTAGAAATAATTCTCGCAATAAGAAAATCAACAGAGCGAGTGTAAGGCGACAGAAATACTCTAGCCTATAAATAACTAATATAAATTATCATATATTTCACCGCTTCAATTATATGCTCAGTTAAAAGCGACAGGTGAAATATAAATAGCATTTCATTCATAAACAACCAAATAAATAAAATTAACACAGCAACCGCATAAAGGAAAAAAGCTATAAACTATTAAAATGGCATGGATATATTAATATGGTCATGGATATATACTGAAAGTGTATAAATATAAAGGCACAGGTTATTTTCGATGCAAAGTGTTTAGCAGTTGTCCCGTGAATCACTGGAGCAAAGGCACAACACTACCCCACACCACCGCACTGACGCCAACACTGAACAACCTTAGCGTAATAATAACTAACAGAGGGCACCCGCACACCACAACAAACATTACGCTAATTCTAGAATTGAAAAAAAAAACATATTTTTTAAACGACTGAACAGATAATACTGCGGAGTGATATTAAAATCTGTGCCTGTATCAGTGATACCAAAGTACTAAATTGCTTATTCTATAGATAAAGATATCTGTATCATAGATATCAAGATACCTGTATCATAGATACCAAGATACCTGTATCATAGATACCAAGATACCAGTATCATAGATACCAAGATAGCTGTATCATAGATATTAGATACCAAGATACCTGTATCATAGATACCAAGTTACTAGTATCATAGATAACAAGATAGCTGTATCATAGATACTAAGTTACCAGTATCATAGATACCAAGATATCTGTATCATAGTCACCTCATACCTGCACCATAGATACCAAGTTACCAGTACTATAGATATCAAAGTACCTGTATCATATATTTAGATACCAAAGTGCTTGTATCATAGATACTATCATCAGATACCATGGTACTTAAAGTATCTGGGATATACCATGCTAATACAGTGTGTGCTGTATCATAGATACCAAGCTAATACAGTGTGGTGTATCATAGATACGGTAGATAGATACCAAGGTACTACACGGTATCTACGTAACATTTAGCTTTTACCATTTACCTGTAGCAGTGACACTTTCAATGAATGAATTAACTGTGTGAGGGTGAGTAGACTTTATTTATTGACATCGCCAATCTAGAAATAATTTGTACAGTCAGCTGACACAGTGTACGTCAGTGGTTTCTTTCTATTTGAAAGATATCTTTTGATGGCAACGATGCAAGAAATACCAATCAATACCCACACTGAACATTAACAGTTCAATTACTACAGAAACACAAACAAATGGTTTTAACAATAGCTCTCTTTTAAATGAGTAATTATTAATGATAAAAGTTAGATGTCAAACTCACTTTTTACGAGACGAAAAAAAAAAGCAGAAAATCATTCCACACAAACAGACGGTATACCTACTAACAGATGAAACAACCATTTCATTGTTAGAAACCAAAGCCAATTATAGCAATAGAATAAATACAAGTGTCACCTTATGAAAACAAACTTAGCAAACAGATATTATAATAAAAACTAAATGGAACACTAGCCCATAATAGTTAACACTGATTTCATATAAATGACTAGATATCACCAGAACAATATAAACACATTTAGATGTTTTAGAATTCACCTTTTCATAAGATGTTAGTTATATGAAATGTATTTGTATCACTATTCAACGAACACTCGTGAATAACGCGTAACAAAATATTTAAGGTTCTCTGAGTTATCGGATAGTACCACATTTTCGGTCATGTATGAAAAGGTATACAATTTAACATCTCAACTCGTAATTTTAACTGGTATCCATGATACCTGAATGGATACCAAGAAAACCAATTTAGAATACAGGTATCATAGATACCAATCATACTGAGTTAAAATTTAATTAATAATTATTAGGAAGCTACTTTTTACATACATGATCGAAAATGTGGAGCCAGCCAATAACTCGGGAGCTTAACCCACTAATCATTTCCCATGGCTTACCCTCAAGTACCTATTAGGGTAAAAGTGAGGGTAAAATGTTAAGAGGGTACAATATAGACTCTATGGGGCACAGCATATAGTACCTATGCTATTCGTACCGGCAGAGTATATAGTATGCTATTCTTACCGGCAGAGTATATAGTATGCTATTCTTACCGGCAGAGTATATAGTATGCTATTCTTACCGGCAGAGTATATAGTATGCTATTCTTACAGGCAGAGTATATAGTATGCTATTCTTACCGGCAGAGTATATAGTATGCTATTCTTACCGGCAGAGTATATAGTATGCTATTCTTACCGGCAGAGTATATAGTATGCTATTCTTACAGGCAGAGTATATAGTATGCTATTCTTACAGGCAGAGTATATAGTATGCTATTCTTACCGGCAGAGTATATAGTATGCTATTCTTACCGGCAGAGTATATAGTATACAATTCGTACCTAAGTAGGGAGCAAGGAGACTCTAGTGGCATGTAAACAGTGAGGTTTTTACTAATATTTTTAAGCCTTTCTGAATGCTCCGTTTGGTTGTTTTTAAAAAGAGAAAATTGCTACTGAACAACAACAAAGTTTAGATTACCACGTTCACTGCGTATCTGGATATAGCTGGCATTCCTCTGTATAGTAATAACAGTTATACTAATGCAGTTTGAAGAACAATAATTATATTAGTAATTATAAGCATTTTTAAAAACAATAAAAAAATTTGCATTCGGTACACGGGTGTCCCGATACGCAACAGTGTAATCTCACATATGGCCCTAACGCAGTGAACGAGTTACTTTATTAACCATTCATGTAAGGATTTTATTGTTCTTGTTTTTCAATGGAAAAATATTGTCTTTAGAGATAAAAAAAAGTTTATTAACAATTTTAAATCATTAAATAAATAGATATCACATTATATTTCTGAGGGGGGGGGGGGAGGAGTTATTTAGTGTGTGTTAAAGAATAAAATGTATACTATACACTACCGGCAAATGTATACTATACACTACCGGCAAATGTATACTATACACTACCGGCAAATGTATACTATACACTACCGGCAAAACGAACCAAGAAACAGTGAACGAATAAAACAATGAGAACAACAATAAACACTGAAATAGCCACAATAGGGTAAGTTACAAGTTAACGAACAGTTCCACATTTTCGATCATATAAGAACCAGGGCTGTGGATTTGGAGTCAAAGCTCTTTTTGGTGGAGTCGGAGTCAGGAGTCGAATATTTGTACCGACTCAGACTCCAAGCTATAGATATAAGTCACAAAAATTTAGATCTATTTTATTTGTTGTACATCATGTTAAATATCTCATAAGAACTAATAACTGCGGAGAGATATGAATTAAATCAATATTTAAAGTCTAAACATTCAAATGACTCAATATTTCTTATAAAAATGCTGTAAAACTGTTTGTTGGAGTCGGAGTCGAGGAGTCGGTGAAATTCTTTATAAAGGAGTTAGAGTCGGAGTTGATAAATTCAAAATAAAGGAGTCGGAGTTGGAGTCGAACATTTTATGTACCGACTCCGCAGCCCTGATAAGAACCAATTTTAACATAACATTTTATCTCGTTATTTTTATTGGTATCCATGATACCTGTACTTATTATTGACACCAATTACCAATTGATGATACCTGTAGGTATCATCATTAAAATGAGCAGATAGATAATCATTATATTTTATAACATGACCGAAAATATGGAACTGTCCGATAACTTGGAGCTTACCCTATTCGAAGAATGTTAGTATGTGACAAAGTGTGAACACAGAGTGGCATGCCACCATTCTATGCTAATTCGTGTGAAAAAAGTGTGTAGAAATGTTTTAAGAAGGCAGCCTATTTCTAAAATGTAACATTCTTCACTTGGAAATAACTATCACAATAACATAAACTTTTTTTTCACTGGTAGGTGACACGGTATGATTAGTAGGTTGGTTTGAAAATTTAGCTAGACAGTCGTTAAATTGTTTTTCCAGAAAATTAGAACAAAACACGTTATCTCTAAAAAAAATGACTAAAAAACCTAATTCCTAGTGAAAATAAAAACTATTGCTGCATATATTGTAAGCTCTAAAAATAAGTGTCGATATACAATTGAGTTTAAAATTGAATGATGAAAAAACTAAAGAAAACCTAAACCAGTAAATGCAGATTACAAGTAAAAACGATATCATTTATGTTTCTCTTCCATATTTTTGAAAACAGTCTGAAAACACAATATTAGCTATGGATAATTGTACATATAGAAACAAGTTAACATTTTAAAAACGTACAGAACGGTTAATGTGTCGCTTAACCAGTGAGCAACAAACACTAATTCCTACCACCAAACTATTCAGTTACAAACATATAGTAATTTGTCACAGTGAGCCGATTTAGCGTATTGTCTTACCCGTTACAACGATGTATTTACCGCAGAGATATTCCAGGTAAAAAGTTGGTACTGTTTACAATGGCGCTCTTCAATTTAATTAACGAAACATTGCTCATTAATTTCATTAACGTCATAACTCAAAATTTGCTCATTAATTTCATTAACGTCATAACTCAAAATTTGCTCATTAATTTCAATATCGTAATAATTAAAAATTTGCTCATTAATTTCAATGTCGTAATAACTAAAATTTGCTCATTAATTTCAATGTCGTAATAATTAAAATTTGCTCATTAATTTCAATGTCGTAATATCTAAAATTTGCTCATTAATTTCAATGTCGTAATAATTAAAAATTTGCTCATTAATTTCAATGTCGTAATAACTAAAATTTGCTCATTAATTTCAATGTCGTAATAATTAAAATTTGCTCATTAATTTCAATGTCGTAATAACTAAAATTTGCTCATTAATTTCAATGTCGTAATAATTAAAAATTTGCTCATTAATTTCAATGTCGTAATAACTAAAATTTGCTCATTAATTTCAATGTCGTAATAATTAAAAATTTGCTCATTAATTTCAATGTCGTAATAACTAAAATTTGCTCATTAATTTCATAAACGTCATAACTAGAAATTTGCTCATCAATTTCCATATCGTAATAACTAAAATTTGCTCATTAATTTCATAAACGTCATAACTCAAATTTGCTCAGTAATTTCTATATAGTAATAACTCAAAATTTGCTGATTAATTTCAATAACGTCATAGCTAACTCAATAAACTTAATATCACACTAACGTCAAAACCACTAATTTCAATAACATCATAACTGAAAAGTCGTTCATTTTGGGTTATATACAGTCGTACAGCATCTTGTTCATAAGTCACGAATCTATTTAATCATTTATTATGTTATTGTTCACTAACTTTTTTTTCTTAGAGAAAAGTTCATATACACACAGTTACCCACCCACAAAAGCAAGATATTTTCTAAAAGAACACTCATAGAAAACGAACTCCTAAAATTTTCTATGAAGAAGAGGGAAGACTGCAATAGAATAAGGACTCTCCATATGCAATTAGATAACGAGCACTCGTAGAGCGCATACCTTGACACCGCTTATAAAATATATTGACCATCCAATAATTCTTGGATTATAAATGACCTGATCGCTCCCAAAATCTTACCAAACGATTCCTGGATAAAGACCAATCGTCCCACTAAAATTCTAAATTTCATGCAATTGGGTTGAATACTTTTAAGAGTTATGCAAATAACATGATTAAGAATAATTAAATATACCTAAAACATAAGCTTCCGTAAATAAATTGTCAAATTAGCTCCTCTTATTAAAATGAATGGAAATGAATTTGTAGACTATCCTAAATGGCTCACCTCATTATCGAAGTCTGAGGCTAGAGTGTACTCCTCATGAGGCAGCAAGATATCCTCAGTAGATTTGTGTGAGGCTAGGTACTCCTCCTCAGTAGATTCACTGTTGCGCCTCTCATGAGACACGCCATAACTACTCTTGATGTCGTGACTGCCTTTGGAGCACTTCTTGATGACTGTGTCAGAGTTGTAAGACCTTAGGACAGTGGTGGAGAGAGGGGGTCCCATGTCACCCCCGTCAGTGTCCCTGACAGGAGGACTGCCGTTAGCGTAGGATGAGACAGGAGGGAGAGAGTCTAAGGAGAACTGTTCATCGTGACGGAAACTTTCAGTTTCAGTACGTGTGAGAGATCGCGGGGCCACGGCTGTGAAGGCGCCTCTGAAAGGAACTTCTGGTGGGTACTCTGTGGATGGTCGAGGGGCTGCAACACGGGAGTGGTGGGAGGAGTTGTAGCTTGAGAGGTTGGTTTCAGATGCCCGTAAGAACCTAGCCATTGGGAAGCGTGATGGTAAAGGACACTGTTTGAACCTCTCCAGACACTGGTCACTCTCTGAGCCATCCCTGAAGGAGCCTCTAGCCTCCGCCACCATGGAGGAGTTCACGCCATCACTCGAGTCCCTGAGATCTTCTAAAGACCGACTGAAGGACTTTTCGGAGGGGTCACTATTGTTCTTTGAAGGTAGACAGGCCATAGGTAGACCATAAACTTTGGGGGAGAGTTTCAGAGACAGCTCCAAGTCTAGAGAGTTCTGAGTGGAGGAGGTGGCGGTAGTTGTGGTGGTGGCAGTGGAGGGTGTTGGAGTGGAGGCTTTTTTCTTTGCGTTAGCAGGAGAAAAAGCCCTGACACTGAGTGGGTGAATGCCGTCAGTGTCACTATCCCGTCTGTTAATTTTCTGAGATACCTTCACCAGTTGCTGCTGTTTACTCTGGAGGTATTTGTGCATGGAGTAGCGCATGGCGTTGACGTGAGGAGGGGAGGTTATTTCCACTAGAGGGGACCTCTCCAGAGTGAGTGGGTCAGGCATAGCCCGTACAGTGAGCCTGTTAACATCTGAAGGAGAGCTACACTCCACTGACGGAGTGCTCCTCTCCGTGACATTAGGTCTGCAATCCACTGCTCCAGCAAGAGAAGACCTACTCTCCCCTCTACCTGTGATTAGCAGTGACGCCCTCAGTTCATCTGTAATGCTCTCATCCACTGAAGTCTCAGCACCTGTCCTACTCTCACTCCTCCTTCTGTTACTGTCACTCAGACCTGCTTTCAGAAAGTCAGTCATGTTTTTTGTTACAAAGTCACTAGTGTCTTCACTTTCCATAGGGCTGAAGTTTTCAATATTAGGTGTAAAATTACTACTGATTGACGCTTTAACAGTCTTTGCCTCGCATTTGCTAGGTCTGAGTCTCTCTGCCGTGGACACTGCTCGATAATTAGTCTTATTTCTTTCACTAGAACTAGTACGGGGATTGGTATTACTATTAACAGTTCTATGCACCACTGCTTCACTAGTCTTGCAATTACCACCATTTTTAACTAAACTATTTTCGGAATTGTTACTATAACTAGGACCACTGTATTCAATATCCTTTGTTCTTAAATTATTTGAGCCGCCATTTAAACTGGCCATCGCACTGTCATTGCAATTACTAATTCTGTAGGTAGCACTGTTACTGCTATTGGCTATTGCATTGCTAACAACAGGGTTGTTGTTGTTTCGAGAAGAGTTGCCAACAAGGTGGTAGTTCTGAATCCTCATTCGCTTGTTGTCATCAACCTCAACGACAAAAACCCTCTCATGCCGACTGTACATGTGACTAGCCCCGTCATCTCTAAAGCCAATGCCAGAGTCACTGTTTGACGAGTTGGAGGAAGTGTTAGAGTGGTGGGGGGACATCTGTGCTTCATCCCCCTGTCCTCCATTGTCAAAGTTAAACCCCGGTTGAGATCTGTAGAGACTCATAATAGTCTGTAGAATAGGATCAGCAGACTCTGGAAACTCCCTGCACTGAATCAGGGCGGAATCTTCCCTTGCAGGAGTGCATTCCAGTCTAAAATTCTTGGCTCTCCTTACATGATCAGAATGACTGACGATATTAGGATCTACCATGAACACGTGACATGACGAGGAGATACCCTGCTCTGCCTTGTCCCCATCCTGACTAGTGGTGTCACTGAACTCATCGCTGGTGCAACCATGAACCGTCACCAGACCAAAGAACTTCTTATCATCTGCATAGGCGCCGCAGAAGGTAATTCTCTCAGCTGGGTACTGGGCTAATGTCACACCGTGAGGATTGGTCAGGACGACCCTCTCTGTGAAAACAGACATCAACACTAGGGTGTGAACTTTCTTCTCAATCCTGAGTCTTCTAATACAGTTCTTGATGGCAGTTAGTCTAGATCCCCCCTGAGAGTCTTTAGGCACCTCGATAGTCCCTAGATAACCCACTACAGCTCTGTAAAGGGACTCTGTGATATCCGGTGGGGGACCATGTAATTGTAACTCTGCTAATGTAGGATAGAGGATTTTGTTAATCTCCTGCTCAGATATCATTCTTTTATTAGTTTCACCAGATGCTCCGTTTGGCATCTGCAAGGTATTGTTAGCAGAGGGGTTGTTTGAATTGTTATTAGAATAGTTCTGTTTGAGGTGGCTGGAGGAAGGGGTGGGTTGAATTTGTTCTTGGTGATGGTGACGGTAAAGCATATGTTGGTGGTGCAGTTTCTGTTTCACTTTATTCTGCTGCTGATACTGTATTTCTGTGTCCATATGACGGTGAAGGTGTGGGTGGAGACTTGAAGAAGGGGGAGGGTGGGTGTTGGAGTGGTGGTTGGCAGAAGCTGCAGGGGGGTTTGGATTGCTAGAATCTACCTGATTGGAACTATGGCTGACTGGATGTTGATGGGAATGATATTGATGTTGCAACATATGATGAGAAGGAATTCTTTGAGGTAACGATGGCTTTTGTAGATCCTGGTGGTATTGGTGAGGGAAATTCAAAGGATGGATTTTACTTTTAGTAACTTTCTCATTCTTGACAGGCGACAGCCTTGCTCTGGAAACCTGCTCATCAAAATGGTGTGGAGAGGTGGTGGCCTGAAGTCTGGGCTCTGTGTAATGTACTGGCAGTAGTCTTCTACGGGTGGGTGAAGCAGGACATTCGTTTGTCTCTGCTGTCTTTTGAGAGACAGGTTTGTGCTGGTAGACAGTTTTTTGTAAGTTACCAGGGAGAGTGTCAGGCCAGTCTCTGTCAGACAAGAGTGCTGCCTCTTCCAGCTGCATGGCTGCCCTTTCGCTGAAAATGGCACCACTCTGGAAGTCTCTGACAACTCTCTCAGCACGAGTCTGTTGCTGCTTGTGTCTCAATCTGTTAGGGAACTTTGGCTTGGGTCTGTTAGTGGAGATGAACTCATCATCGGAGCTGTCAGAATAGTAGTTCTCTGCAATCTGAAGTTTGAGAACATTGGAGTTTCCGATTGTCTGGACAACTTCATCATGCGGAGCCCTGCTGACATTCTGCCCATTCACCGCTATGAGATAATCCCCAACCCTCAGGCCTGACTTGTCTGCAGAAGACCCCAGGACAATGAAGGAGAGCATGCATGGTGCCTGACCACTGATGGTGAAACCAAAGCCATTCACCCCCTTGGTAATTTCCACTGTCCGAACACCGTAACTCGGTCTCTTTTTCCTCCTGCGGTTCCCTCCAGACATGCCAATGCATCCGGGAGGAGGGGAGCCAAAAGAGCTGATCTTAATGCCTCCATTTTCTCTGCAAAAGAAACACACATTTAGATTTTTATCTACAAACATTTTTTTTCATTAGGTTAAGTTCTTAATTATCGGTCAGTACCCCATTTTCGGACACGTAAGAAAAAACGATATACTAATAATTTTTAAATTTCTATTTTAATTGGTATCCATGATACCTGCAGGTATCATGATACCAATTAAAATTTAAAAATTATTATTATATCGTTTTTTCTTATGTGTCCGAAAATGGGGTACTGACCGATAATTAAGAACTTACCCTAACACTTATAATTTTTTTTTTTAATCTTTTCCTAAATTTCTGAAAAAATTTCATATTACACCATGTTGCAGTGAAATGAATATTGTGAAAAAATGAAACATGAATGAGTGACTACATTCATTCTAACATTCATAATTCATTCTTTAAGTATATGTAGATACATTGCAGTTAAAAGTCTCACCCAAAAAGTGTTGTATCGTTCATTGCGCTTCTGTATGCAGCTTCCATATTGTGCGCACTCAACATTCAGAAGAGGAACCAATTGAATTGTTTCCAGATGAGTGAAAAATATTCATTTTGACATATACAGAATCTGAAAAAGAAGAGGAATATTAATTCATTATTTAAAAAATCTACTGCATATTTCTTTATAATTCTCGTTTATAAAAAAACATAAAATGGAATGTCTTTAGAATAACATATTAAACATAACTCTTGTTGTTTTGCTGCAATTTTACTATGTTTGTAGAGATCAAAAAAATGCTTTCTCAACACATTGATCCAAATACAAGGGATATATTGAATTATTGTTTCAAAAAATAGATAAATTTCTATATATATTGTTATAAAAATATAGAAATTGGAATTATTCATAAATTGAACAGATAATTCTGTGTTTCAAGAAATTCTATTAAATTAAAATAATTTAGTGATTTTAAATTTCTTGTTGTGTAAGTGAGCTACAGGAATTAAAACTTAATTATTCTACGGGGAAAAAGAAAATATTTCAATAGAAGAACTCGCAATATTATAAACAGAGATAAAGCATTAAAAGTTAAATACAATGGCAAAGGCCTAGACTGTTGAAACTGGTAAAGTGAATGATTTATAAAATCCTTCTTTTTGGCTTTTATTACACTGCTCCATATCATTTTAGAGGAAAGGGTAATACAAGACATTTTTGCATGCAGATTTTAGAAATGTTATCAAAATTGCAAAATAAGGTCAGAAGTTTGTGCTATAGCATAGTTGAAAAGTTGTAATTACATGCATTAACACATATGGTATAAGTGTCAACACACTTGAGATTTGTATTTTCTTCAAAAATGTGGCTTACAGGCTCCTATTTATTTATGTAGCTCATGTATTCTTAATAATTATATTTCCTAACATTATTTTGTATAGATAGATACATGGGCAATGCCCATGTAATAAATCATATCCAAGCTTGCCATTTTAATGGCGAGTTTCTGACAGTTATTTTGAGCCCTTCAATTGCAAATGGCGAGAAATACCTATTTTTCCCCTATGCTATAAAGTTATTTTGGAGAGAATTTATGATAATTTGATCACTTCGGAGAGAAATTTGGTTATATTTGGAGAGAGCTAGAGAGACAAATGGAGAGTTTATGAGCCATACTATTTAACTTGGGGCATTGCTTATTTAATTTTCTATTTCTACTTCAATTTCTATGAATAAATTGGAATTACTACATTTAGCTAGTAACACTTATGATTTAATCTCTATAATTACATTAATTTTACTGTGAACAGAAAGAAAGATTTCTACAAACACTTTACCAGTTTCTGCAGACTGGTGTTTGAGCAAATGGAATAGCATTTTGGGAATCGATACACAAAATACATTCAAGATTCAGTTATCAAACTTATTTCCAATTGGATTTTTTCAAATGCATTTTGCAGCTCAGTAAAGCATCAGTAATATAAATTTAAATATAGGTTATAATTAATGACTTTTTGCACAAAAATTTGAACAAAATAACTCATATTATTGGTGCACAAAAACCAGACTGCAGAAAATGATATAGTGTTCTCGAAGAAATCCTCTATTTTGACTTCTGTTCACATTAAAATTATACTAAAACACATGTAAATATAAAATTAAACTATGATGAATGGTTCAGAACTTTGCACAGAAAATGTTAAAAATGCTCCATAAATTCTCTCTCCAAAATAAAATTGTATCATAGGAGAAACTTAGATATTTCTTGCCATTTTCAATTGAAGAGCTCAAAATAACTGTCACAAACTTGCCATTGAAATGGCGAGTTTGGACATGCTTTATAACCAATACCTGGCAGAGACTAGAGTCAGACTGGTACAAAAACCCACTGACTTTTTCAAAAAGCATTGAAAATGAAAAACAACTCATCAGCATTTTTCAATAATTAATCCTTTAGCTAATGATTAGCCGCTAATCCACCAACATTTTCAGATTTTCCCACTTTAGCCACTGAAAATTAAAGTTAGCATAGATAGGTATGAATAAATAGTTAAAAATTCACTGGTTTAGCTAGAATATTACTTTCAAATGACAAGTCAGTGGAATTTATTATGAAATACAGTATGGGGCAAAAGAAATTAGAAATAGAAAAAATATGAGTGATATACTAATAATTAAATAAATATTATGCTAATAGAATAAATAGATTAGAAATTGCAAAAAATAATAACTAGGTACCTAATAATTTAATTAACATCTTTCAAAATTTTGACTCTTGGTATGTAGGTAGGTAAAAATATTTCTGGAATGTAGAAATATTTTCAGACATTCCTATGATTCCTCTTAGAGTTACAATATTATTAATTTGTTAAATTGGGGAATACGAATAGATAGGTAGCTACCTATATAGTACTTTTAAAGCAAAACGTGTAGAGTCCTTCCCATTTAGGTACCCCAGAGCCTGGGAAATCTTCACTCTATTTCATTTCATCTAGTTAATTAATTAATTTACTATAAATGATAGGCATTTAAATGATGGATACGTACAGAGCACGCATTGAAATCTCTGATAGAAATGTTACCAAGGTAGCAAATAAGTACAGGGCTAATTATCGACAGGGAAGGGCTCTAGGTAGGGAAGATAATCCTTCAAAGCAGTCAAAACATGCAGCAATTACCCTGAAAACAGCCACAAAAGTAGGCAAAAGAAATATAGATGCCTTTAGGCTATGTTTTTCATCTCAAAAAGAAACGTCTGATTTACATCTATTCCATAGCTTACTTACATTTAACACGCAATTAACCAATGAGGGAGGAATGGAGAACTCTTAGATAATTAGAATATTGTTTGATATCAAGCACTTTCTGTCACTGGGAGTAACAATAACCAATAATAGCAGCTCTATTTACCCCGTAAGAACACACACATACCACCTTCACCACAGTTAAACTACTACTAGCGCCATCTTTCATCGCAAACTCTTACTACTCAAAACTCCTGCGACACATTTATGCACCTGTTGAATATTTCCAGCAACTCACAACATACCTCTGTAGTATTGTCACCACACCTGCAGTAGGGCAACGTGCGAGTTCTCGGACAGTTCCACATTTTCGATCATTCAAGGAAAAGTATTTAATAGTTGTATTGAATTTTTATTCTATTTGATATCCATGATACATGCTGGTATCATGGATACCAATTAAAATAGCAAGTTCAGCCGTATATATTTTCTATACATGATCGAAAATGTGGAACCATCCGATAAATAGGAATAGTGTAATTGAATAGAAGAGTAATTAAATATAACAAATACATATTCCATCAAGCTCATATAATTTTCTGAAAATACATAATTTTAGCTATACTATTTGCATAGTCTGCTATAGTCTTTGAAGTCTGCATAGTCTTTGAAGGATTATAGTCTGCTATAATATTACTGGCATTATGTAGGTATTCATTTAATAAGAGTGAGTGAGACGTTTTTCTTGCAACTATGACAGACAAA
The DNA here is from genome assembly GCA_947561585.1 of Caprella mutica. Lineage (NCBI taxonomy): Eukaryota > Metazoa > Arthropoda > Malacostraca > Amphipoda > Caprellidae > Caprella > Caprella mutica. Next base: position 651,816 of record CANNZV010000422.1, read on the forward strand.
TACAACAATTTAAACAGAACCCAGCAAACATGTCCGAATCACTTCTCGATATCGCGTTGTGTTAAATTCGTTGCGGTAGCAGCGCATGCCGGGTAATAAATATGTAATAGGTACACTTGAATCTAACTGAATGAACTCAAAAAAAATCTGAGATTTTTATGATAGAAAACTATCTAGTTCACTCGAGATATGAAGTGGCTCTGAATTATAAATTAATCAATACCTAAGAACTCAGAAGTTTCACTGTATATTACAAAGGAAGGCTTTTCACCAATGGAGATTTCAAAAGCCAATGAAGTTACATGTATACCTATCACTAATGAAATGCTTTTTATCAATGATAATTAATTAACAATGCCAAAAAAGTAAGTTAACATACTAATAATTATAAGTAAGTTAACATATTAATTATAAAAAGTAAGTTAACAGATTAATTATAAAAAGTAAGTTTAGATACTAATTATTATAAGTAAGTTAACATATTAATTATAAAAAGTAAGTTTACATACTAATAATTCTAAGTAAGTTAACATATTAATTATAAAAAGTAAGTTAACAGATTAATTATAAAAAGTAAGTTTACATACTAATTATTATAAGTAAGTTAACATATCAATTATAAAAAGTAAGTTAACATATTAATTATAAAAAGTAAGTTACCACACTAATTATAAAAAAATTATGTTAACATACTAATTATAATAAGTAAGTTAACATATCAATTATAAAAAGTAAGTTACCACACTAATTATAAAAAAATTATGTTAACATACTAATTATAATAAGTAAGTTAACATATCAATTATAAAAAGTAAGTTACCACACTAATTATAAAAAAATTATGTTAACATACTAATTATAATAAGTAAGTTAACATATCAATTATAAAAAGTAAGTTACCATATTAATTATAAAAAGTAAGTTACCACACTAATTATAAAAAAATTATGTTAACATACTAATTATAATAAGTAAGTTAACATATTAATTATAAAAAGTAAGTTACCACACTAATTATAAAAAAATTATGTTAACATACTAATTATAAAAAGTAAGTTACCACACTAAATATAAAAAAATTATGTTAACATACTAATTATAATAAGTAAGTTACCATATTAATTATAAAAAGTAAGTTAACATATTAATTATAAAAAGTAAGTTACCACACTAATTATAAAAAAATTATGTTAACATACTAATTATAATAAGTAAGTTAACATATTAATTATAAAAAGTAAGTTACCACACTAATTATAAAAAAATTATGTTAACATACTAATTATAATAAGTAAGTTAACATATTAATTATAAAAAGTAAGTTACCACACTAATTATAAAAAAATTATGTTAACATACTAATTATAATAAGTAAGTTTAGTTACCATATTAATTATAAAAAGTAAGTTAACATACCTACTAATTCACAGGAAATTTAATAACATATATTTGTTTCTATGTACTTTTCAATTTTCGGTTTATTTCAATTTCAAGATATTAATTATCCGTATGTCTAAGAGGTAGGTACAGTATATTAACTTTATTTTATATCAGGTATTATTTCATTTGCAACTGAAATACCTTGATGTCAAGCATGCAACCTTTATTCATAAAATATAACAGAAAATCAAAACAACGAGGTACAATCTTTGTCTCAAGCGTCTGTTTAGTGTTTCGTACTATTGGGAAACAGTGAGTATCTTAAACTGTAAAGTATGTAAAAGTTTTGTTTAAAAAGATATAAACTGAATTATATGGTATGACATTTCCGTATGCATGACGTTAGACTCTTTTTCTATAATGATATGTTGTAAACTACTTTACTTCATTGAGTTTGTAGACCTTTAAATTCTGAAGTATGAATTACAGATAAAATACTAATCATTTCTAAGATCAATTAGTTTTCAATTTGAAGGTTTAAGGTTGCTTAATTAAAAGAATAGCTAATTTGCAGAAATAATTACATGGATGTAATATTTGAAAAAAAAAATACAAATAATACCATCTAAAATGTATTACATATAAGACATAATTTTGCATTTATAGTACGACTAGATGACGGGCATTCGTAGAGCGCATACATTTGCCGCCACTGATAAATGACCTTGACCTTTGACCGCTCACTCTCAAAATATAATAAACTGGTTGTATACTTTTTGAGTTATGTGAAGAACAAGATTACAAATAAATAAAGGCAAACTAAAACGCAACCCTCCGCAATTTGCGAAGGCATATATATTAGAGAAACAAAATTAATAGCTTAAGTTTAGATATTTACATGGAATGACAATTCGATAAATATTAGGAATTTAGAAAGAATGTATGACAATATTCCCACAAATTATAACAAATGGTAATTTATCTTTTAAAGCTTATGATGACATCAGGAGAGTCTTGACAATCATATACTTTTATCTGAGTTGAGGTTTTCTGGTGGACGAAGGAACATATAGCGTCTGAAATCCTTGTTTGAATGTTTGAAGCAAAGTCTATTCAATGTTTTGTGGTTTTAAATGTATCTACCAATTCTATGGCCGAATCCACTAAATGTTCAACTTTCATATTTTCCTCTTCAGACTCCGTGTTGATTTGAGTCCTTTCAGTTGAGTACATTTGGTGAAAAGTTCGCTTTCGAATCCCACGATAGTACTGCGAAAAGTTGAAAATTCTTCGAGAGTTTCACTGAAAAGTAATTTCGCAACTTATGGGCAATGGGAGTTCCCATTCAACTTAATATCCCTAAAGAGATTATGATGAAAAGTTTCTGGAACTTCTTCAGAAACTATCAATTTTCCCCTCAGCTTAACAAGTTCTAGTTTCTTACAGCTTACAAGTGCATTTAGATGAGCAAATGTTATGTTCGTTACTTCATAAATAGTATTATACAAAGTATCCTTACTTTTTTCTACCGTTGTTCGATATAATTTTTGGTATTCCATCGTAATTGATGAACGTTATGTCAGATGGAGCACTTTGTAAGTTTCTGCTCCCGTCATCTGCACTCTTCTTTAAGAGCCGTACACATATCGAATGATATAATTTTTTAGTTTGTACATCAAGATTGCGCAGCGAAATCGGTCGATATTGCAGATCACTCAAACGTGCGTGACATATGCACTTGTTAATTTCATCTTCCATTTTAATCTTCACTTCTTCATTGGAGTAGCCATCAATTTCAAACTCCTGTTGGGAAGTAGAATGGTTAGAGAATCAGACTTTATTAACAACTATATTTTAATAGCAAAATCGTTTATATCCATGTACTAAAATTGTAATAAAAACCATAATTTTCAAACAGGACATAAAAAATTAGGAATATAGTTTAAGGAGAGCGTATAAGCCCAAAAAAATCACCATACCAACCTTCAATAGAGTGCACCCATTCGCTGGATATTCCAACGAGAATATTGTATGAATGGACGATTCGAAAATTATTTCTGTGAAAGATTTAACACTGTTAGCTTTAGTCTATTCACTTATCTCAATTATAAGGACTTACCTTTTATAGTAAATGATTCATATTGCATTTTTGCTGCGACCCGCTAGGAGCGCAGCCTAAGAACACCCCCTGATTGTTGTTGTTGGGGTTGTTGGGGATTTTGGGAGAATCGTCACTACTCCTTCAATAGTCGACCGATTTGATTGAAAAAAACTTTAAAAGATAGCCTGACTTATTCTCTACACTTTCCAAAGAATATTATTTCAAAATAATAATTTTAAATGTCAAAATTTCAAGAAATATAATCGTATGGACTTGTATTTTTTCCGATTTTGTCACTAAAATTGCTTCTTCTTCCTCAATAATGAATCGATTTGGTTGAAACAAGCTTTAATATGTAGCCTGGTGTATTTACTACAATTATTAGAGAATATAATTTCGAAAAATTTAATTTTAATGGTCAAAAATTAGAATTTTTCATGGACTCGGAATCTTCTCTGATGGTACCACTAAAATTAATTCTTCTCCTTCAATAATGATTTGATTTGCTTGAAACAAGCTTCAATTGGTAGCATGATGTATTTACTACAATTTTTCCTAAGAGTAAAATTTTGAAAATTAAATTTTTAATAGTCTAAAAAATTAATTTTGTGTTGACATGTTCATTCTTCTTCCTGGATTATGTAGTGATTTTTCGGGATTGGGAAGAGATTAAAGATTAGGAACAAGTGTAAGGATTGTGTTTGTGTGCAATTTTCTTCAGATTGGGTGCAATTCTCAGAGTTGGATGCAATTATCAGGATTTTGCACAATTCCAGATTGGGTGCGGAAATGTTGTGATATCTCTGATTTGATAATGTACTGTTGTTACTCCCTTATTCTGTATACTGTGCCTTTACAAGCCCTATAGGATGTTGTTACTTCCCTATTCTGTATACTGTGCCTTTACCAGCCCTATAAGATGTTGTTACTTCCCTATTCTGTATACTGTGCCTTTACCAGCCCTATAAGATGTTGTTACTTCCCTATTCTGTATACTGTGCCTTTACAAGCCCTATAGGATGTTGTTACTCCCCTATTCTGTATACTGTGCCTTTACCAGCCCTATAGGATGTTGTTACTTCCCTATTCTGTATAATGTGCCTTTACCAGCCCTATAGGATGTTGTTACTTCCCTATTCTGTATACTGTGCCTTTACCAGCCCTATAGGATGTTGTTACTTCCCTATTCTGTATACTGTGCCTTTACCAGCCCTATAGGATGTTGTTACTTCCCTATTCTGTATAATGTGCCTTTACCAGCCCTATAAGATGTTGTTACTTCCCTATTCTGTATACTGTGCCTTTACCAGCCCTATAGGATGTTGTTACTTCCCTATTCTGTATAATGTGCCTTTACCAGCCCTATAAGATGTAGTCACTTCCCTATTCTCAAAATTGGACACCATTGAGAAACAATGTTATTTCACAGATACATTAATATTGATATACAGGGTGTCCCAAAAAAACGATACCAAAATTTCAATGGCTGTAATTCAAAAACTAGTAGACTTACAAGAAATTGGAAAATCACATTTTGTTTCTCAACATTTTTTCTATCTCTGTACAAAATATTACATGAATCGAATCAATGGTTTCATTTTAGCTACATTTTTAGTGACCGATACCAAAAATCTGCTTGCGCACTTTCAGTAAAACACTTATTTCACAGTTCGAATTGTTCAAGAACCACTTACAGAAATTTTCAAATCACTGCAATAAAAAGTGGATTACATGTAACTAAATATACATTCAACCTATTTGTAACCTTAAATTTGAAGCAATATCCTTACAAGATGTACGAGCGAAACAAACACCTAAATACCGATCTTCCTCGGAGTTGAATTTTGTACATTGGTTTTAGCAAAAAAAAAAGTCCGGTTTGTGGACGATAATGTGGTTGGTGATGAAACCACTTTTCATTCGAATGGCAAAATAAATTATCATAACGTTCGCACATCTTCACCGAAGAACCAACCTCCTACTTTCAACTTTGACGTAAGAATATCGTGAGAGAAAGTCTGTGTGTGGAATGGACTAGGTACCAATGGCCGACTTGGCCGTATCGTCTGTCCTTATTTTTACAAAAATAATTTAAATGGAGAGATAGATACCTTGATCTAATAAATGATAGAATGGTTTCAAGACTTCAAGAAATACATGGAAACAGAATCAATCAAACCTGGTTGGTTCATGACGGGTTCAGAACTGTTGCTGTAAGGAAAAACTAAATGAGCTATTCGGCAATACGCATTATCGCCCTGAATCTTCGTAACGAATGGCCCATCAGATCTACTGAAACGATTAATAGGAGGAACAGTTTGAATTTTTTTTTCGGTTGCATATTAATAAACGCATTTTATTGTTATATTAACAACGGTTTTTTAATGAACATTTTTAATAAACTGTTGAAATTTATTAAAAAAATGGTTTTAATATACTAAAATTCGAAGTTAAAAAGTGCGCCAACAGGTTTTTGATATCGTTCACTAAAAATACTGCATAATGAAAACGGTTCAATATATTCATCTAAAATTTTGAACAGATATGTAAAAAATGTTGATAAACAAAATGTGATTTTCAAATATTTTTTAAGTTTAATAATTTTTGAATAACAGACATTGAAATTTGGGTATCGTTTTTTTTTTTTGGACACCCTGTATTAATACATAGATATATTTATATTGGAATTATATAGTTCAGAACACATTCGAACTACTCTTTGTTTGTATGTAGTTAAATAGTCTATTCACATGTGTATACATTCAAACTACTCATTTTCTGTGTAGGTATAATAATTCCTTTATTCCATATCTTCCATTACTTCTGATAACTTAAACCCATGGTCAATTATTTGTCACTAAATCCTTATATTCTAAAAGTATATGATATTCAAACTATTAATTTCATTTTTTCTTAATTGATGTGTTTTATTTCCACTTCATTCTGCTTAGTACTAAAATTTTATACGATGATGCATTCTGTAAAATATTTAAGATTTTCTACTTTTTCAGTGATTGAATGAAAACCAACACATCGAAAGAAAAAATGTTATGAGAAGTATTTCATCAGTTGGCACATAGGGTAAGACGTTAATTATCGGTCAGTTCCACATCTTCGATCATATAAGAAAAAACTATATTAATTGTTATATTGATTTTTCTTATATAACAGAAGATGTGGAACTGACCGATAATTCGTATCTTACACCTTAGATCACTACTTTTAGCTCATTGAAATCACTTCTCGTATATGATGCACATATTGCAAAGTAAACGTCGCAGATATCATAACTGTCTTATTATTGTTCCTTCACTTCAAATATACAGGGTGACCCACAAAAAAGTGTACACAAGTTTGAATTAATATAAATATCTTACAAGTACAATCTTAAGGAATGACGGTGGTAGAATGGATACATGAAAAAAATCTAATTTGAAAATTCACTTCAACTCAATTTTTAATTAATTATTAAAAATACGATATTTATATTAATTCTAACTTCGGTTAACTTCTTTGTGGGTCACCCTGTATAGAAATAAGTTTTACAGGCATACCCCGTTCTTATTACGTTTCAGACTTATGAAGTTATGACAATCGAAGTGTGGGACATGACCGCTTTTATTTTTCCTGTGATAGAAAAGTCCTGTGATAGAAAAGTCACCTTAACTATGTAAAACCAGAAAACCATAAAAAATTAAAAACAACCAGAAGAAATAAAAGCGAAACATGTCCCACACTTATTAGGTTGTCATAAGTCTGAGATGTAATAAGAGCAGGGTTTGCCTGTATTCTTACATTAATGTGATTAATTAACTCTAAATGTGTATATTAATTTCAATTACCAATGCTCAAAAAGAACAATTACAATAATTAAATATAAATTTTTTTTCTTCGATTCACATTTTACTTATAATTTTTTTCCTTCTAACAAATGGTGTGAAGTACAAAACAGCTTTCATATTCTTTAATTTAACATAAAAGTCCTTAATAGAAAAGTTATTCGTCTGTGCAAGAATATTCAAATAATATTCCACTAGGGATGAACTCTTACAGTGAAGAACATTCATACAATATCTATTTACAGTCAATACAAATAATATTCCACTAGGGATGAACTCTTACGGTGAAGAACATTCATACAATATCTATTTACAGTCAATACAAATAATATTCCACTGGGGATGAACTCTTACGGTGAAGAACATTCATACAATATCTATTTTACAGTCAATACAAATAATATTCCACTAGAGATGAACTCTTACGGTGAAAAACATTCATACAATATCTATTTACAGTCAATACAAATAATATTCCACTAGGGATGAACTCTTACGGTAAAGAACATTCATACAATATCTATTTACAGTCAATACAAATAATATTCCACTAGAGATGAACTCTTACGGTGAAGAACATTCATACAATATCTATTTACAGTCAATACAAATAATATTCCACTGAGGAGGAACTCTTACGGTGAAGAACATTCGTACAATATCTATTTACAGTCAATACAAATAATATTCCACTAGGGATGAACTCTTACGGTGAAGAACATTCATACAAATAATATTTCTTTTTACATTATTGGTAAATACCTTACAGCGGACGATTTTTGAAAGGACACTTCCTACAAAGAACAAAAATTGTCTGTTCTACCGGACTGCAGATCGCTACAACGACCTCTTTAAATTATATATTTTTATCCGTCTACCAAGTATCTAGTCAAACATTTATTATATTCAGAGGTATTACAATTTAAAAAATTACAATCAACACTTTAATGTATTGTTTTCTTATTACAGGTTAATCTCTCACAACGGACGATCTTTGAACAAAATTGATTTTTCTACCAGATTGCATATCGCTGCAACGATATAGGTTTAACTTATATTTTATCCGTCTTCCAAGTAACTAGGCAAACATTTATTATATCCAGAGGTATTAAAATTACAAAATTACAATCAATACTTTAATGTATTGTTTTCGTATTATTAGTATTTTGATTTAGTTACCCTTCCTCTATCAATTTTCTTTGATTAGAAAAGTTCTATAGAAAATAAAAAGAGAGGTGCAACTATTCTATATTATAGAATAATTTCAGTTATATGTATATACCCACCTTTATTATATTGTATATTTGGTGTCCGGAAAACTGCCAGGCGGAAAACTGCCAAGCGGAAAACTGCCAGGCGGAAAACTGCCGAAGCGGAAAACTGCCAGGCGGAAAACTGCCAGTCACTTAATAGGAATTTATGTATTTTTTTACTTTTATTATTTAGTTATAAACACATTTAAAGAACATTGTAATTGAAAAACGGCGTCAGCCCTTCGTTAAGGGGTTAAGGGGACATTCATTTTCACAGTAATAACAAAATAGATATTGGATTACTTAATATCCAAATGAAAATTATATTTCAACAAAGCTACCTTATTAAACACACAGTAAACCAAACTTCAGTACACATAAGGAAGTAACAATTACCATTTTATACTTATTTGCTACGTCACGTATATTTTAAAAAACATGTTAAGTTACGTATATACTCCCTTAATTTAAATTTTCTATATTAATATCAGCAATATAACCTTCGGTTCAAAAGCAAACGTTAAACCCCGTGTACTGATTTCTGATTAATAGCTAATTAGATATTCTTATAATTAATTAATCTTAAATTATACAATAAATTAAGCGTATGTTAAATCAACATATATGAATGTTTAATATTCATTATATTTACATTTTTATTCTCCATGTCAATAGCACAACTCCTTCATTTTTACAATATTCCTTTATAAGTAACAAGTATTATTAATTAATGTACAATCCATTCGATCGAGTGAAATTGTCAGAGATTTAGGTACTATTGGTAGGTAATAGCAGTTTAATAATCATAGATGTTGTGTTGTAAATTCTAAATATTTCACAAACATATATCGAAGTTGTTTTATAATGAGTACAAGCGAATATTAAGCTTGAAGGCTTTTTCAATTCTCAAATTATAAACAAAAAAATTAGACAGCGCGTTATGAACTGATAATTTAAAGATGCGTTGTGTAAACAAAGAAATTGTACTCTGTGCCTAATACTAATATTTCTTTGTTTCTTCTCTTAGTTATTTTAAACCTTTTCTAAGAAAGATTTTAGTTTTCAATTTCTATATATTTCATTTATATCTTTAATATTTATATATTAACATATTTTTCTAATAAATTGTCTACATTTAACTATTATTTTTGTTTTGTATACTAAGTAAAATGAATGTTCCTTAATTCTTTAACGTTGGGCGAACAACATTTTTATAAATTAAAATGTTATTATTGACTAAAGACTTTAAATTGCCTGTAAATGACTGGCAGCTTTCCGCCTGGCAGTTTTCCGCTTCGGCAGTTTTCCGCCTGGCAGTCTTTCCGCCTGGCAGTCTTCCGCCTGGCAGTTTTTGTACCGTATATTTATATAAGTAAGTTATATTGATAAAGATTTTCATTAAAATTTTCATTTAATAATAATCTGAGATAAAGTTTCTTTGAAATGCTGTCAAAGAAAATTTGCAAAGTTTACATCCCCAACTGAAGAAAAAGATGAGTCCGTAATTGCGCCCATTGATCGGTATAAAGGACACTTTACCGGTACATGTATTGTCCGTTGTTATTTGTATTCCAATTCGTTATGAGAATTACAGGTACAGTTTTTCTTTATTTTCTTGTGTTTCACATTTGTTCTAATACGACGAAGCGATTTTCATTTTAGTCTCAATATTTCGCTTCAATTTGAAAAAGAAAAAAACTTTTTCAAAGTTTCAAATAAAATAATAAGTTGTGAATTTTCCTGAAATATCATCAATAAAAATCTATTGACCGGAACAAAAAACACTCAAAGTTGTTATTCTTGTTTTACAAATATCAATATTTGTAACTCGTGTAGGGGAGGATGGTCATCAATGGGACAAAAAACACAGAATGATTGATATTCCATTTACTATGGGCAAAATATGAAAAACATAAATCCACGTGTAATAACGATAATTCCTTATAAAATGAAACTAACTAGAATGCTATAACATTTTCTGCTGACTAGAAAAAAATTAAATAAAAAACAAAAAAATTGTCCCATTGTATACCAGCACTGGTGAACAATGGGACATACCCTGGTGAACAATGGGACAGTTGATCAAACTTGTATATTGTTGAAGTTATGGTAAAATTTTCAAGTTCGAATTATCTCTTTATGTTGTCCCACACTTAGTTGGATCATATAATATCAGTTTAATGTCCTCCAGCTTCGCCGATGCCATGTCAGGAACATTTGGAAAATTAAGCTCATTGCACTTGAATTTTCGCCTAACATCAATATTTCGTATTTATCTTTTTCATGCTTTTGGCCAACAGAATACGTTTTAGAAGTCGCATCAAATCCTATTGGGCATAAACCTTCATTTCCAACCTTTTCGGTAGAGATTTCAGTTCTTCAGACGAATGGATCAGTTAGATTAAGAGTTCTATACCAGACCAAGAACAAGAGTTTACAGGTCATCTACGGAGATTTATCACGTGATTTCGAAGGCCTTATCCTTAGTGGCACCAGCAAAAAACTCTTCTTTCTGTGGTGTATCAGTTGCAATCATGCTGCGTCTTTTTTTATTAGTGAAATTTGATTTCTATGCTGTGCTTTGTGATGACCTCAGATTGCTAAAGCCCTTGAACATGGTCGAAAGTACCGCTTCAGCTGGAAGTTCTGTTTCTACAAGAAGCTCTGAAGCTATTGTTCACGTTATTGTATCCAAAATAGATATTTATTGATTCATATGGAATAACTAGACAGTTTGGTTGACAACAGGGCACTGTCCCATTGTTAACCAAATTTGCTGTCTCAATGATCACATTGACGCCATTTTGAAAACATATGGGTATAGCGGCTCATTTACAAAAGTATAAAGGCAATCCTTTCATATGATCATATTTTACATATTACTTAAGATTATAGGAGAATGCCGTAAGCAATATATGAAGTTAACAAATTTATAACAATTGAAACAAAGTACAAAAATTTAGTTTAAACACGTTTAAACCCACCTCTAAAACACGTTTTCGCTTTTACACAGAGCTGACTGCACCCCAACCGCTGAATGCAATGCGAGTGAATGCAATGAAGTATGCCTAATTTACCACTAAGATTTTGTTAAAAATTACCCTCAAATGAAAAAGTTATTCAGCATGTCCCATTGTTCCCAGTGTCCCATTGATGACCATCTTCCCCTACTTGCCCGTTAATAATAACGTGTTCTCAACAGAATCAATATTTGTAACTACAGTAGAACTCCTCGATAATGAACTCCTACCTTACATCCTGTGTAATGAAATAATATTTTTGAAAAGAACAGCCTGTATAAGAATGTTATTATTTTTTATTACAGAACAATTATTATTAAAAAAGGGTAAATTACATTTGCCTAATATGAATTAAAATATTTAAAGAAGGAAAAATGCTTTAAAATTATGTGCAAACGTGATATAATTAAAAAACTAGTAAATGGTGTAAATTTTGAACAAGTTTGCAGAAGTACAGCTTCTACTAAGCTATAATTTGAGCCTGTCTCATTATTAACCCCTTATAGGCTTATAAGTTTGAGTAAAAGTGAAACACTTGAATTTTTCAGACTATTGTTAATATATTTTGTGTAGTGTGCCATAGAATAGTCTTTGATTTTCTACGCATCTCTTGACACATATTAATGAATAACTCTCTATAGTGAACTAATGGTAGTTCACTATATAGGAGTTCTACTGTAGTGTACTTGCCCGTTAAGAATAACGTGTTCTCAATAGTATCAATATTTGTACCTAGTGTACTTGCCCGTTAAGAATAACGTGTTCTCAATAGTATCAATATTTGTAACTAGTATTAGTAACTAGTATTAGTAACTAGTATTAGTAACTAGTATTAGTAACTAGTAACTAATAATTGTAACTAGTATTAGTAACTAGTAATAGTAACTAGTAATAGTAACTAGTAATAGTAACTAGTAATAGTAACTAGTATTAGTAACTAGTAATAGTAACTAGTATTAGTAACTAGTATTAGTAACTAGTATTAGTAACTAGTATTAGTAACTAGTATTAGTAACTAGTATTAGTAACTAGTATTAGTAACTAGTATTAGTAACTAGTATTAGTAACTAGTATTAGTAACTAGTATTAGTAACTAGTATTAGTAACTAGTATTAGTAACTTAACTAGTATTAGTAACTTAACTAGTATTAGTAACTAGTATTAGTAACTAAACTAGTATTAGTAACTAAACTAGTATTAGTAACTAAACTAGTATTATTAACTAAACTAGTATTAGTAACTAAACTAGTATTATTAACTAAACTAGTATTAGTAACTGAACTAGTATTAGTTACTAAACAAGTATTAGTAACTGAACTAGTATTAGTAACTAGTATTAGTAACTAGTAATAGTAACTAGTAATAGTAACTAGTAATAGTAACTAGTAATAGTAACTAGTAATAGTAACTAGTAATAGTAACTAGTAATAGTAACTAGTAATAGTAACTAGTAATAGTAACTAGTAATAGTAACTAGTAATAGTAACTAGTAATAGTAACTAGTAATAGTAACTAGTAATAGTAACTAGTATTAGTAACTAGTATTAGTAGCTAGTATTAGTAACTAGTATTAGTAACTAGTATTAGTAAAAAGTATTAGTAACTAGTATTATTAACTAGTATTAGTAACTAGTATTAGTAACTAGTATTAGTAACTAGTATTAGTAACTAGTATTAGTAACTAGTATTAGTAACTAGGATTGGTAACTAGGATTGGTAACTAGTATTAGTAACTAGTATTAGTAACTAGTATTAGTAACTAGAATTAGTAACTAGTATTAGTAACTAGTATTAGTAACTAGTATTAGTAACTAGTATTAGTAACTAGTATTAGTAACTAGTATTAGTAACTAAACTAGTATTAGTAACTAAACTAGTATTAGTAACTAAACTAGTATTAGTAACTAAACTAGTATCAGTAACTAGTAATAGTAACTAGTAATAGTAACTAGTAATATTAACTAGTAATATTAACTAGTAATAGTAACTAGTAATAGTAACTAGTAATAGTAACTAGTAATAGTAACTAGTATTAGAACTAGTATTAGTAACTAGTATTAGTAACTAGTATTGATGATAACTAGTATTGGTAACTAATATTAGTAACTAGTATTAGTAACTAGGATTGGTAACTAGGATTGGTAACTAGTATTAGTAACTAGTATTAGTAACTAGTATTAGTAACTAATATTTTATATTAGTAACTAGTATTACTAACTAATATTAGTAACTATTTATTCAAGAAATGGGTGATAAACTAGTTTTTTTATTTTAGACCGTGTTAAATTTGAAGTAGCTATTTTTAATTATTTTAATCACAGTAGTTTTTCAATTAAAATATTTTTCAATGGTATCGAAATTTGTATGTAACATACATATAGTATTATTTCTTAAAATCAATAGACATTCTTCACAATATTATTTCTAAATCAATTTCGTATCATATATGATATAACTAAGATTTTTTCTATTCTAACCACCCTGACAAATGAACAAATAGTATATGAATATACCAAAATATAAATTAACTCCAAGAGTTATATAAACTAAAAACACGTGTAATTGGACAGTTCCACGTTTTCGATCGTACAAGAAAAAAGTATTCAATATTGATTAAAATAACTATATAGTTAAAATGTTTACTATGTATATTATTTCTTGTATGACCGAAATTAAGGAACAGTTCAATAACTAAGAAGTTACCCTAAGTATGTCACGTTATTTAATATTTAAATTCCACCTAGGTACTTAGCTGTAATATCTAGAACTGTAAATGTGAAAACAATGAACTCTGACGTCACCAAAACTACATAAGTAACTTTTTGCATTAATTTACCTGATTCAATTTATTATAATTCGTTTGCATAGATTTGAAACATTAATCCTGGTAAATACAATTCGAAAAATCATATTAATTTTAATGAACTTATTTTAGTTTTGTGAATCAGTCTATTGTCGCTACCATTGCGTCATTTAGTCGCTATGCTACGTAGATATTTATCCTACCTAGGTCTTTAAATCCAGAGCAATGGGTGTCAATCCAGTTAGAGATGTGCCACACCGTTAAAACAGGTTAACATTTTCGAGTACGTCCATAGTAAATCGTATAACTTAATAGTGTTTTTGTGCTTTTACCTATTTTGTAAAATAATAATACACAGCCTGCTGTTACTGTTTTTTAAATTAACGAAAAATGGAATAAAGATTTAGTAAAGAGATGAATTAAAGAATATATTCCTTGCGTGAACGCGAACACTAGGATAACGGGATAGCAGTTCAGCGACTCCGGTTGCTGTCTGTTGCCGGTAAAGAAGTTACGGAAAATATATTACCTGGTGATATCTCTTGATGTTATTATATACAACTTTCAGTAAGATTAAACAAATGTTATTAGTGTTATCAGATTGAGATATTAATTAACTGATAAGGTTAAAAGAAGATTTAGTTAGTGATAAGGAAAGCGGTCACCTGTGCAATCTCACAATATGGTTGCCTCAGGTGAAATTAGTTCTCCTCGAGATGTCACAGTTGAAGGTTCTCACGATGTGCTCCGGCGCTTTTCTAGTGTCTGTGTTTCTATTCTCGACCTTAGCGACTGTCGTAGACTGTGTGAAATATAACGAGCTGAGTACAAACACTATCGTATCTGAAAATGATATTCGAAATCAGCAAGATGAAGCCATCAACCAGATGAAAAATGCCAAATCTTTCAGAGATATACGGAACTTGACATCTTTTCTGCACGCATTCGGCACTGATGACGGCAAGCAAGCAATTAGGTCTCTGTCAGAGGCTTTTATACAGACTCTGATGCACGAGAACGGAAAGATACTCTTTCAGGAGTTCTACGAAAAGTGTCTTAGAGCCATACCTCTTGAAGTGTCAAGAAACTTGATTAAGATTGGCGAGCGTTACGAAGAAATTGGTTCCTTCACACAAACTTTATCCATTTTATCTGCCGAAGGAGAGAATTCCCCTCTTATTCAATTGATGAATTATTTAACACCCCAAGACTTTGACGTGACGGAAGGAGTGCAAACTGTTGCTAAGATTCTCCACAGCGATGACCCTAACGAACACGTGTCCATGAAAATAGTCAAACTTTTATCCCCGGTTATTGACCTTTTCTTCGAACTGAACAACATCGACATGAAGGCCGAGGGAATCCTGAAGCTTCTGACGTCTTTTGGCAACATGGCGGCCGGTAAAGACGGTAAGGTGAACCCCATGGCAATGATGATGCCACTGATGGGCATGATGGGCGGCCAGAAGGATGGGGGCAACCCTCTGCATGCTATCATGGGTGCTTTAGGCCAGAACAAGAATGGGGGTGCTAACATCATGGAGGGAATCATGGGTCTCATGAACTCGGGGGGAAAGAATAACCCCCTGGAATCCCTAATGGGAATGCTTGGTGGTAATAATTCAGGAGGAGGAATGGAAATGATGGGAATGATGATGTCAATGATGAATGGATTTGGTGAGAAGAAAAAACAGAATAATGACAAGATAGAGATGCTGTCTACTGTTCTTGACTTCATGAACAGTGCCGGTAGCGGTAAGAAGTCTGATTTTGGCGGTCTGGCTGATATGGCAATGAACTTCATAGGCAATTCTATCAACAAAAAGGAGACCAAGAAAGAAAAACCTGTCAGAGAGTCTAAACCAACCACTAAGTCCACTGCTAAAAGGTTGGTTCTAATTATATTTAATTGGTCGCACCAAGTACGTAGAAGCTTGTACAGACTATAATAGGTTGCTAACACGAATAGGCTACCGGATATTCACAGTAAAAATATGTTAATAACGTAAAGGACCTCAAAATCTGCAGTTAAACAAACTTACATTTCTTTGCACTTTTATTATTTTAGTTATTTCACCGATAATATTTAATAGTATACCTTTTTTCACTTGCGTTGTATTTTAGTATATATTTATTACATTTGAATTATTGTATTTTTTTCATCATATATTCTTTATCACTAGTTTGCCCTTTTCTATTATATTTTTAATCTGTTATTATCCAGTTTAAATTTGAAGCTGAATATTACATACGGCAAGTGCTGAGTTATCGGACAGTTCCACATTTTCAGTCGTATATAAAAAAACTTAAAATAATTATTATTTACCTAATGATTAAAATGTTAAATTTCATATTTTTCTTAGAAGGGTGTTCCAGAATACTGTCAAACCCACCATTCACTTTTGACCAGTTAGAGCTAATAACTTTGTCAATGGTGATACTATGTTTCTTATTTTTTTATATTTGGTAACATGATACCATATCAACGAATAATTAACAATCAGTCATTTTAAAATTACCTTGGACAAAAGAGTAAAAAGTATTTTCAGTCACTGATCATTCTCACTGTCAGGAGACACGCTACGATAAATTGTAGCGATTTATTGAACACAGATATCGTAACAATTTATCAGATGATTGAGACTGTTTAAACACACACAATGATTTTACTCCATTTTTTTACTAGCCGTCATGGAAGAAACATTATGGTGGTATGCATTTGGAATGTGTTCAGCATTATATATTGAGCTAGATTGTAACAATTTCTTGGAACCCTGTTTACACGTTCTAATTTGTCGTTACGATTCGTATAAATTTGAGCCTGCTGGCACCAATCACACAATCCAATTCCAACTCCAATAAATTGCTACGATCTCCTGTTTACAAGTAATGATAAATTGTAACTATATCTTCATTACGATAAATCGCTCCAATTTATCGTAGCGTGTCAACACTAAACGGGCCTTTACAGTCCGCTTCCTGTCATATTCGGGTGGGACTGCCTTGTTGTTGATGTTATGGACTGAACCTGAGGCTTTAAATGTTTGAACACAACGATAAATTTGGCTCTTACGGTAATTATTTTTGAAGTGAAACTTCCTGAGATATTTGGCTTGCACCGTTTTTAATGATTTCGTCTCAAAATATTTAGTGACAAAAAATATTTTTTTCACTTTCGTCCAAGGTATTCAAAAAATAACTGAATATAATTTTTACGTTGTTATGAACTCATCTCTGGAAAAATAAAAAAATATGAAACCTAACATCAATATTGGCAGAGTTGTTATCTCTAACATTGATTGCAAATATTCTAGGAAACCTAGTATTATGATCGAAAATGTGGAGCCAACTGATAATTCCAAGCTTACCCTATACATCTTATTCCCTATAAAGTTCTTACGTAATTTAAAACTTCAGTTTTAACATTACAAATGCACGTGAACTGTTCTGACAATTATGTTAATTCAGATTACTCCCCTAAAACTAACTTAACGTCTCCGTATTAATTAACTTTAAAATACCTTCCTCCATTGCAGCTCCAAACTGTCGAAGGTGTTGGAAGAAACTCTACAGTCTCTGCAAAAGAACAAAGCTAGTCACCCTAAACTGGAGTTAGCGTTAGAAACTGCCACTACAATGTTCAACAGGAAGGTAAGTACCTAACATAGACTAAATGTTTGCTAAATTAAAAAAGTAAGTTAGAGGTTATAAATGTAAATAATCAGGGGAAAATTGTATAGACAAATCTAAAAACCACACTGTTAATTGATGCAATACATGCCCGTGTGATGGTGCTGTCTCTTTCCATTGACTATCGTTTGTGTTAATCATATCATCCTAATCCATTCTAACTTACCCCCCTCCCCAGTCCACGGACGCTATGTCTTTCATCACCTCCGTGGCTCCAATGGCCATCAGTCAGATTCCTGGGGGCGGCAACCTCCTGCAGGAGATCATCGAAGCATTCGAGGACATGGGCGTCAAGAACAAACCTTTCCATGAGATACTGGCGTCTGTAACCAACGAAGGTAAAGCAGTTGCTTTTCTGCATTCATGAACACAGGCACTAATTAGGCGACTTTGGTTCATGGGGCCACTTTCCTTTCTGACTACTTCAAAGTCCCTTGTATCTATTTTTCTTTTGGTGTCAGCGATATGCCCAGCAGACGTGAATTTATTACTGATGGAAATATTTATTAAGAATTAATTTTTGAATTTTGAAATGAATCTTTATAAAATAATTTAAATATATTATTTAAGACTCTGTTTTCCTTAGGCGAGTGCATGTCCCTTGCTCGCAAGGCTGCTCCCCACGCCTCCAAAGTGGTGATGCTGCTGGCTGATGACCAGATTCAGGAGACTATCCTGAGGGTGGGTGGTGACCAGGCTGCTGAGACTCTCAAAAGCTTCGGCATGGCGGTGAGTCCGGGGGAAAAAGTCTTAGCTTATAAACTTTCAAATGCTGTATGCATTATAATACTTTTTAAATACGAATAAAGGAATGTAGTTTCCAAGTAATAGTATTTTTGGTTGAAGGTTTTAAAAGTTACAATTTAAAATCTTATGAGAAATGAATCCTGCATAAAATAGCGGAGTTACTATTCTTCTCATTTTTGTTCTACAGATTACGATTAGTATTTTTAATATATTCATTATATTAGTAATCTAAAAGAAGGTAATTATTTTAAAGTAGACTTCCTTGACTGTGGTTTTTCCATACCTTTTGTTACTATAACTTCAGACCTCAAAATAAAACTACTTTAATATTCTTTCAATTATGTCTAAATAGCTAAAACAATTTATTTGATTTCACTATTTAGGGTGAATTCCGAATTATTGGACAGTTTCACGTAAACAACATATAATAATTTAACTCGTTAATTTAATTCATAGCCATGATTTCTCGCAAGTGTCATGACTGTGATTTAAAATAGCGAGTTAATAAATTCTGGTTATGATCGAAAATGTGAAACAGTCCGATAACTCTGCAGTTACCCTAGAAAAGCAACATACCTTAGAACTGTATTTCTTAAATTGTAGCTTTTGTTTATTTTCCATCAGCTGGAAACGCTATTTCCTTCCTGTAATATTTTCAGTCCTTATTTATTGAAATATAGCCACTTGGTATTATTTATTAAATTAACAGTATTATTATCCTCTCTTATTCCAAAAAAAACTTGTATAGGGCAGTGAAATTATTTAAGCGAGTAACATCTGAAGAAACTTGCCAAAGTTAAGAGTTGGTTTCACAACTTCGGTCATATAAGAAAAAAACTTTTTAATGATTATTATTCAATTTTTACTAGGTTGTGAAATTGAGTGATTACCCTATATCGTTTTTCTATATGATCAAAGATGTGAAACCAACCGATAATTCATAACTTACCCTATTTACGTAGTTTCCCTCTACATCCATTCTTTCACAGGGTGTGACCCTATCTAACTGGCCCGAGAGACTTGGTCCTATGATAGGTATGCTAACTATGGGTATGCCTTTCAAACCAGTAGCAGTACTGTCAGCTCTACAGGAGTACTTCACTCTGCTACTTTCTGATGTTAAGCAGCAGTTAGCCGATATCAGACAAATGGAAAGATCAGAGGTTAGTAACCAGTATTCGTTATCGCCATTTGTATGTTGGTAAAGGCCGCCATTGACTCCCATTCTGCATGCAGCTATCGCCTCCCATTGTCTCAGCAGTGATGATGTCATGGTATAATTAACACTCCATTGACCCCCATTCTATAATGAACAGGGTTCTGAATCGACCCTCACTATACGTCAATAGGTTTATATGATGTGTAACTAAATTTCAAAATAAAACTTAAAACTAGTACAAGAGTGATAAAAGATTTAAAGAAAAACTGCCATTTCTTCTTTTTATCTTTCGATTTTTGATTCTTGTTTCAAGGTTTTTACTCTAGTTTATTTTATTTGGAAATTGAAGTCTCAAAGGACAAAATCTATTACTGTAACTAAATCTGTTTACTAAATTACACATGTTTTATTGACTCATTGAATTCTTCGAGTATATCCATGCGAATTGCAATGTTTCTTTCTCAAAAGTTTATGTTCTATTGTTTCAGGTGATCAAAATGTTGGAGTTGGAGCTAGGGACAGTACTCCACACTCTGGGCTCTGTGGAGCATAACTTTGACCTCCAGAAGACAAGAGGTGACCAGTGCTTGGCCCAGGTAGTCTGCAGACTCTGTCAGAAACAAGAGGGCGTCAAGGCAGCTATTATAAACACCTACAGGTAACAAGGCAGCTATTATAAACACCTACAGGTAACAAGGCAGCTATTATAAACACCTACAGATAATAAGGCAGCTATTGTAAACACTTACAGGTAATAAGGCAGCTATTGTAAACACCTACATGTAACAAGGCAGCTATTATAAACACCTACAGGTAAACAAAAGAGAGATTAAGAATTTGCCAAAAAATGTGAACAGCTTTCTGTCACGCTGTTCGAAAAGTGGTGATGATACTAGTTCTATTTTGAAGATAAATTCAATCCAAAGTTATTCCGACATTCAAAGACCCTGGTCTGCAATATGCCTTATGTTCTGTAGCAAACGACATACTGAACTAATTGGTGTTTAATGCGTTTCAGTGCCGCCAGAGGTCTCTCCATCGTGTCACCAGACGTACCCTCCAGATTGCTACTGCTACGCGCTGCTGCCTTCTCGGGACACTGTGAGGTGAGTAACAGAAAAAATTGTGCCATGTGAGGAAAAGAGAAACTATTGGTGGTTGTTATAACCCTTCACTGTATTCTTTATTTACAACTATTGGTGGTTGTTTTAACTCTTCACTGTGCACTTCATTCACAACTATTGGTGGTTGTTTTAACTCTTCACTGTGCACTTTATTTACAACTATTGGTGGTTGTTTTAACTCTTCACTGTGCACTTTATGACAACTATTGGTGGTTGTCTTCATCTTGCGAGTCTCTTTTAAAATTTCCTCCATTTTCTAACAGGCTGAATTCCCCTGTTCGTCTCTGCCTAAAAATATGGAGGCCCACCACTCAAGTTTGGATTTCGAGGAGGCAGGCCACCACCAAGAACTTTGATCTTGTAACGTCATTCGAATAGTTATATTGAATATGTGTTATTGTGTAGGCTAATCCAAAGACCACACAGTCAATTGATGCAATGAATGTCCGTATGATGGCGCTGTCTATTTGCATTGGCTATCATTTAAGAGTCGCCAAATACTCTTTAGAATTTAACTCCTCGTATAAAACTTATAGGCAATGCTCAATAGATCTGATACGTTGATGTATATAGCAATAGTAGTGATTTCTAACATGTGAGGAAAATTCTGTTGCAGTAATATCTTTTTTAAGTATTAGTAAACCTAGAGAAAATGTGATTTTAAAAATCACTCAAACTTGAAATGTATGTTCAAATTATGTAACTCGCTCATTTTATGGGCATTATATATTTAAATAAAATTTTAAATAGTGAAAATCTATTTTGTTGTGATGTATTATTTACCACTTTATTAATATTAGAAAAGACACAGTATTGTGTAAATATGTCTTTCTTATTTGTTTCATAATATTGGTAAAATTAAAATCTAATTTGTTAATAATTAAATTATTATTATTAACTTATCATATTTTAAGAGTTTCAATTACCTTTAAGAAATTCTTGTTTAAAATTTTAGCGTTGTATCGGTTTTGGCAAAAATTTAGTCCATGTCATCTTGGGGCTCAGAACTGTTGTAATTTGGATTATATGGATTGTCTATTTTCATTTATATAATCATTATCATTTTTTTAACGCTATGCTACCTGTTTTATAGGAGAGTGCTAGGGTTATGCTCTTCAACTACGAGGTCTTAGATTTTTGTGTTAGGTAGACTCGTAAGCTTCGTTTACTATCACCTCTTCATTTTCCTCTTCCATCCGTGAGTGCAGCCACCGGTGCTTGAGTCCCCTTTTCGTCACATTCTTTAATAAGTAACTGCATTCACGGAGTAGCTTTTCTGCATCTAAGAGCTAGTAGACACCTTTTATCTGACTGTTTCTTCAAAGTCTCTTGTACATGGTTCCGTTTGTCGTCAGCGAAAAGACTGTAAAGTATTATAAATTACTAAGGTTATTGAAAAACTGAAATCAAATCATTCACTGAAGGTGAAGAATAAAATTCTTATCACTTTATCAGTATAGGGATGTGACACCATGCTGCATGAGTAGGGCGATATGCAGCATCATATTTGACAACATGCTGCATAAGTTGGGTGATATGCAGCATCTAATGTGACGACTTCTGCATATTCTCGAGATTTACAAATCGCGTCATAATTGATTTACCGGATAAAAATTCATATTAGTTTATATGCCACGAATTAATGAATCTAGTGTGCATATCATATGAAACTAGCAACTTTTCTAGGTCCCTTCGCCGAAAACACTTTTGCCGTACGACACTTTCGCTTGAAATATGGCATTTATTTACTTAAATAAGGTATACGTGTTTTACAGTAAAAAAACAATAAAGTATACATTTTGTCACCATTAAACCTGGCCAAGATGGGGGGGGGGGGTATCTAATAATATACTTAGTGTGTTCGCAGTTTGTGCATTTTATTATAAATTAATGAGCCTCTGGGTTCTTCTGTATATGTATTTGTTAGATACTTTTTTTACTAAAGAAATACGGACAGTTATTATCTCTTCTTATCGCTGAGATTTGACATCCGTCAAACTTGCCATTCATTTTAAATGATTAGAAAAAATAAAGCTTAATGTTTCTGAAAGTTACCAATTTCATTCTTCAAAATTTTCACAGTTTCCCTATTGCATTAGGTTTTAAAAATTCTATTTAGTACTGAAGAACCACATATTTGTTGTTTTATTATACATTGTTTTAATCTACCGAGTAATATTCCTATTACCTTAAAAATAGTGTGAACTAGTCTCTTCATTTACATTATAGCTAAAGTTAATTACTTAATTTCTTAAATATTTATATTGCCATATGATGAAAAACCTATTTTTCTGCTAACATTTCATGATATCCTTTAACATCTATACTAATAATTTCCCTCGTGTGTTTATTTAGTTAGTACACTAGTAAGATAATAATGATATCTGGAAATTCCAATCAGTTCTTTGGGATATCCGTTGATTATATAATTCCTCAATGTATCATTTTAATGAGAGCAATAATTTAGTACATAAATCACAGTGTTCAAAGCAAAATACACGAGTTTCACACACAAAAGTATAATGATTGGCTACTGCAATTAATGTGTCCTCAGATACAATGTCCAAAATGGTGGCTTTACCTCAATTGGCAAGTGTCTCTTTCAAATCATTGTCCTAACAAAGTTTGTTGCGTTTCATACCATTGGGATAAACTAAAACCATTTACCTTCATGGAGTATCATTCTCAATTAACTTCTCATTTTTAATAGACCTATCACCAATAGAAATAATTCATATTTTGTAAAAATTTAAAAAAATAAAAAAATTATAAATAAATATATATTATTTGAAAATCATCTCATGTCAAATAAATTTTAGCATAATTAGTTTAAATTTACATCATAATTTCTCAATATATATTGAACAAAGGATACATAATAACTTTTTCTCATAATATTTAACAATATCCTTTAGTTAAGATATTTATGACAATCGCGATTTTTCTAATCTGTTGTTTAGGAAATTATTTTGATTCTGATTCGTTCTAGAAAAAAAATTCTTAATGCTTTTATTTATTGTACTTAGATAACTGTTACGTCCTGTTTAAAATAGCATATTCTTTTTCTTTGTTTAAAATAGCGTGTTCTTTTTCTTTGTTTAAAATAGCGTGTTCTTTTTCTTTATCATTAATGCCCATCCTGTAGACCAGAGATACAATAAAGAGCATTGGAGAGTTATTGTGGAGTAGCTAATATAGGACAGTTATTTCTGCTACGCAGGACAGAGAGGATACGTAGTGAGTAGGGTTGTGACAATATGCGTTTAAAATCATAGATCCTGAAAATATTAGAGACGTATTGAATTGAAGACTATTTAATCGTTCTAAACCAGCGGTACATAGTATTCCATACCATTTCATTTCGTTTCGTCTATGATATTCTTCAGATCTATGATTTTAAACGCATATTGTCACAAACCTAGTGATGAGTTTGCGACACAATTTTTTTAATTTTTATATTTCCTTTAACTGTGACCGAAACATTGAAGGGATGGAATGAAGGACAGTGATTTAAAGGGGCAGTACAGTCATTTTTTTGTTTTATCAATTTTAATGTCAAGCGATTGCTTAGTAGGAATAAAATATATCGTGGGACATTGCATTGCTTAATAAAATCTAATAATGGAAATATATCATTTTTTATATATAATTAATTTCTTAGCAAATGCTCACAGTAGATGGCGCCGCAATCAGTGGCGCCATCTTGTAAAGAAACCAACTGAGTTAAGTTTCTACCTAGATATTAGATCAAGTGAAGAGATGGCTTTATTTTTAAAACTATGCCTTCATGTTTACGAATTCACATGCAAATGCTTCCGTTAGGTGTCGCTAATATTATTATATACTTTTTATATGAACATTTTAAAAATAAACGAGCATTCAAATATTACCTAATTAAATATTCTGAATCGATTTAAAACCAATTTGGCGATTGCTTGATTTTGACTTTACTATCCCTTTAACAGCTTATTGGTTATTAAAACTTGTGTTTAGTAAAACTAGAACGGATTATAGTATAGGTATGAAACTGGAAAACAAGATAAAGAATAGTATTTGATGTGGCTACGAAAAAATATAACTACCGCGTAATTATTCAATTTTGAACTAGTTCAATATATTATTAAATCATGTTATTCGATAATTTATATTGAATCTATTTACTATTAAATTCAGCTCTCCATTGTCTAAGTCAGTATATCAAATTATCCCCATCTTTTTATCATTATTGTAGCTATAATTATGTGCGATAGTTTAAAAAACTTCAGAGCGTATTGTTCATCATTCAAAATGTACTCGTATGAATTAAATACTTTAATGCATATGATTTATTATTTTTAGATATAATTTAGGTTGATATAGTAAGTTTTAAGCAGATACCACCAATCAACAAATGTGAATTTTGATGAGTTACTTTCTATTGATATAACTAACAAGAAATAGAATGCGGTTCTTACGGACCAGAGAGATTTTTTGGATTCTCCTCTTGAGTTTCAATCAAGTTTTCTTGGTCCAAGGAACCGAAACATGCAAAAAAACTTTCAGACAATCGGGCACTACCTTAGACATCATGTAAGTACATTGTTAATTTAAAAAGATTATATTTAAAATGAATACAGGTTACAGTGTACAGAATAGACATGGTAATATAAATGGAGGCAATTTGCTTGAGTGACGTCATTAATGACCTATTCATATCATTTATGATATAAAATAGGGTAATTGAAGTACAAACAGGCTCTGCTTTTATTACCAAAATAACGACTCAGTCTTATTATCAAATGGTAATAAAACCGGGACAAGTCACAATTAGCTATTTAATTGATAATGATAACTTTATTGAGGTCTAAAAATATTATTAATAAAATTATTATTCCTTAAATAAAAATATCATTTTCCATGAGTATTAATGAAAGAAAATTGCTTTTAGAGGTCAAGCCTATTAGTTGCCATAATTATTTGATACTTGAAGTCTTTCCACCACACTTTTTGCTAAGCTCCTCCTACTTTTTCCACGAGATTTTTGAATTATATAAGAAAAATTGATCTGATTGTTTTTTTATTGGTATCCATGATGCCTTTATATTTGATATCAATAAAATAAAAACAATTAGCCTAGATCGATTTTATTTATATAATTCAAAAGGCTCATGGAAAAAGTAGGAGGAGCTTAGCAAAAAGTCTGGTGGCAAGACTTAAAAAACCTTTTTAGCACTGAGAGGATACGGTATTGAGCCTGACGTGTGTGAATGTGTCCGTTGAAATTAAAGTAACTTTACATTTTTTCACTGACACGAAGCACTGAGAGGAGACGGACCGGACACGCCTCGGATAGAACACAGATGTGTACTTTAGAACTCTCCAAATTGTGTTCTAAATGAATTCAATAGTTATTACTTCCTAATATCTTTAATTTCAAATATTGTTACTTTATTCTCAGGTATCCAGGGTATAATTAAATATCTTCCGGCACCATTTTTTTTAAGTTTCATTTTTAAATGACAGTGCAATTGTACATAATATCTATAATGCTTACAGTTTTTCTTTCTATTCTTTCCCAGCTGTGCCCCAGAATGCGTAACTTGGCCATTTAAAAACTCGGATGTTGTTTTTGGCACATCAGTGTATCATCCGGTGAGATTTCAAACTATCATACCTGCAAATTACTGAAATGATATCATTAGTTAGATCAAAAAAGATTACGCTGAAATAATTTGTGTATAGATTATCTATTTAATTTCAGGACTCCCTAATCTGCCTCTCTGCTCTACATGCTGGAGTAGCACGCATTGGTGCCCCAACTCGGTTAACTTTCACCCAGACTGCAACGAATGAAACGTTTGTTGGAACAATTTCCAACAGAGTTATCTCCGGAAACAGGTAAATCCGTTACTGAAAGATTATTTTATATTACTATATTGCACAATAGTGATATGAAAATCATTGATAGTCTTAGATGATACGAAAGTCGAAATTGAGACCCAAATTGGCACTATTCGAATTAATAATGATAACATGCACTATCTTCATTTCAGAGGAGCAGACAGAGGATTTCGTTTCGAAAATGAAAGATTCGTACAGAACGATCGTGAGTTTTAGAATTAAATGCTTGTCCAATCATTCAAATTCTCTGTGTATTTTATAATTCTTCAATTACCAATAATTATCTTGTGTGTTTATAATTTATATTTTATATTCTGGTGAAAATAGTCCTAATGAAATATATTCATAAGAAACATTCTTCACTGTGTGGATTTGCTTAAAATGTTTATTCTTTGTATAGTTATAAAAGATCTTTAGCTGTGATTTTAATTCAATTGTGACACTTTCCATATTTGGTACAAATATTTACTTTACTGAAAAATAGTATTGGACATGTAATAGAGTACTGAGGAATACTTTATTTATCATTTTCCTGCTCTGATGTGGTAGAGTGAAATCAGTGAAATCGTCTGTAAGAAGTAAACAAGAAGTACTATAGACTGAATCATCTCAATTACTACTACAGTAGACTGAATCATCCCAATTAGTACTACAGTATACTGAATCATCCCAATTAGTACTACAGTATACTGAATCATCTCAATTAGTACTGCAGTATACTGAATCATCTCAATTAGTACTACAGTATACTGAATCATCTCAATTAGTACTACAGTATACTGAATCATCTCAATTAGTACTGCAGTATACTGAATCATCTCAATTAGTACTACAGTATACTGAATCATCTCAATTAGTACTACAGTATACTGAATCATCCCAATTAGTACTACAGTATACTGAATCATCTCAATTAGTACTGCAGTATACTGAATCATCTCAATTAGTACTACAGTATACTGAATCATCTCAATTAGTACTACAGTATACTGCATCATCCCAATTAGTACTACAGTATACAGAATCCTCCCAATTACTACTACAGTATACTGAATCATCTCAATTACTACTACAGTATACTGAATCATCTCAATTAGTACTGCAGAATACTAAATCATCTCAATTACTACTACAGTATACTGAATCATCCCAATTAGTACTACAGTATACTGAATCATCTCAATTAGTACTACAGTATACTGAATCATCTCAATTAGTACTACAGTATACTGCATCATCCCAATTAGTACTACAGTATACTGAATCATCCCAATTAGTTCTACAGTATACTGAATCATCTCAATTAGTACTACAGTATACTGAATCATCCCAATTAGTACTACAGTATACTGAATCATCTCAATTAGTACTACAGTATACTGAATCATCTCAATTAGTACTACAGTATACTGAATCATCCCAATTAGTACTACAGTATACTGAATCATCTCAATTAGTACTACAGTATACTGAATCATCTCAATTAGTACTACAGTATACTGCATCATCCCAATTAGTACTGCAGTATACTGAATCATCTCAATTAGTACTACAGTATACTGAATCATCTCAATTACTACCACAGTATACTGAATCATCCCAATTAGTACTACAGTATACTGAATCATCCCAATTACTACTACAGTATACTGAATCATCTCAATTAGTACTACAGTATACTGAATCATCCCAATTAGTACTACAGTATACTGAATCATCTCAATTAGTACTACAGTATACTGAATCATCTCAATTAGTACTACAGTATACTGAATCATCTCAATTAGTACTACAGTATACTGAATCATCCCAATTAGTACTACAGTATACTGAATCATCTCAATTAGTACTACAGTATACTGAATCATCTCAATTAGTACTACAGTATACTGAATCATCCCAATTAGTACTACAGTATACTGAATCATCTCAATTAGTACTACAGTATACTGAATCATCTCAATTAGTACTACAGTATACTGCATCATCCCAATTAGTACTGCAGTATACTGAATCATCTCAATTAGTACTACAGTATACTGAATCATCTCAATTACTACCACAGTATACTGAATCATCCCAATTAGTACTACAGTATACTGAATCATCCCAATTACTACTACAGTATACTGAATCATCTCAATTAGTACTACAGTATACTGAATCATCCCAATTAGTACTACAGTATACTGAATCATCTCAATTAGTACTACAGTATACTGAATCATCTCAATTAGTACTACAGTATACTGAATCATCCCAATTAGTACTACAGTATACTGAATCATCTCAATTAGTACTACAGTATACTGAATCATCTCAATTAGTACTACAGTATACTGCATCATCCCAATTAGTACTGCAGTATACTGAATCATCTCAATTAGTACTACAGTATACTGAATCATCTCAATTACTACCACAGTATACTGAATCATCCCAATTAGTACTACAGTATACTGAATCATCCCAATTACTACTACAGTATACTGATTCATCCCAATTAGTACTTAGAAGGTAGAACCAACCAATAGCTGAGATCACATATCGCTATAATTCCTAAAAAATTCACTGAGCATAAAATTACAGTTTGTTCAATGCAACACAATTATATAAATCTAAGTATCTATTAATTACTCACCTATACTTAGTGAGGTTTAAGCTATGGTTGAATTTAAAAACCTTTAATAAATTCACTATTTTGAACTTTAATCACAAAGCTTCAACTAATTATGGCAACAAATACTGGAACACTGTTTAAGAGGATTAGTAATTGAACGTTTAATACTATTTTCTTTCATTATAACTCATATAAAATGAAATATTTCTCAAAGAGTAACAATTATAGAACTCTTATGACTCACACCCGATTTTATTACAGTTGCGTAATAAGACTGAGACGTGATTTGGTAATAAAAACGGGGCTTATCTGTAATACAAATAAAGATCAATAAATTCAATCAAGAAAATGGAATTTAATATTTACTAATATCTTGCTAATGTAAGATATTATAATTAACATTATACTTTGAAAGTAAATAAAATTTAGGAAATTAATATTTTTTTTAATTTTCGGTTAATTTGAGTGGACAGAAACTAATAAACTATATTTTTTTACTCATGACATAATTTAAATATAGATTGTAAGTTAGATATTTCTTTTTGGTTAAAGTAATTGAAATATGTTTTATCTATAATGAACCTATTCACAGGTGCAGATACCGATGAGTTGATCATGGTTCATAACAACAATCAGCAGCAGTTAAGGAGAAATCGCGCTTATGTCGCTTGCTTACCTAATAGACAGAAAAATTTGAGAAACTCATCTGCAAAGCCAAATATTACTCAATGGAATTACGGCAAACTGAAGTATGATGAGCCATTCGAAGACAGTGAATATGCAAGTATTTACGTTCTGAGAATATCTCCAGGAAGAGGTACTCGCGTACTTAGATGCTTGGGGTCAAACATTGAAATGGACATCACGGCTATCTTTGGATATAGTGATGGTAAATATGAAGCATATCTATGGCATATCTTTTAAGTCACACTTGAAGTGTTATTAGGTTAATCGATTCACTTCTCGATGGTTACTCGATGCGGTTTAAATATATATTTTCTTAGTGTTATTTCCTATTGAAATGAACTTCAACAATAAAAACCATAAACAAACTGGGGAAATGATTTGTTGTTTGTACTAATTAAAATGATGTACATTTTCACTATATTAATTGATTTGAATTTTATAGGTAACAAAGTGACAAAATAATTCCTACATTTATCACTTAGTTATTAAATACAAATTTTAACCAACTGTCTACTATGTAAGCTATGTGTATATCATTTCAAAGCGGTACTCTTTTCTGTAATAATTTACTATATTTTTCAAAAATATATAGTATATTAACTTACGATGATAACATTATTGTCCAGCTTACAATGTTTAAAATTAAGAAATAATTCTCAACAGTTTGAGTGATTTATTAGTTTTTATTGTTTGAATGGTAGTTCGTAACACCAAATGTTAATAACGGAATTTAATATTTTCCCCATCATTCACCATGGATTTATTTCAAATTTTATTCCTAATCAATTTCAAGAAAACCTCTATAGACTGATAAAGCTTAACAAAAGCATAAATTCATGAACTATGTAATATTCAATATACTCATTCATGTTGGTAGTAATTGTCTTCAATTTCAGATTATTTTGAAGCTGTCTTTCCCACTGTCACTGCCAGTTTAGAAGAATCAGTTGAACTGCAGTACCTCTATAGAGCTCCTTGGCCCGAGAGTTTCAGTCCTACCAGATTGCCTCCCTCTCCCATCTCCGGCACAGTACAAGGATTAAATATAGAGATAACTTCTGTCTCTCTCTCTGACCAGGGACTATATAATAGTAATAGTGATGGAGGGTACCAAGCCTATTCACGACTTATTGTGAGAGGTGAGAATACATCGTAAATATAACTACTTTTATTATGTGCATTAGTTAAAAAAGACAATTAACCTGGAAAAATTCCTTTTTTTCATTTTAAAGATACCAACCTACAAAGCTTCCATTTTTTTCATTTTAAAGAAGATAACTATTCATATAGAGATCATCAATATTAATTTTTAATATTAATATTAAAAATTCATCAATATTAATTCTAATTAATCACACAGGGTGCAAGAAGGGTCGTTCTGGGGCCCATTGCTCTGGCTGGTGTAGAGATTGTCTCAACAACGGAGAGTGCGATTCGGACACTGGAGAATGCGTCTGTTCTTCCGGCACCAGGGGCAAGAACTGCCAAACATGTGAGTTTGATATCTTAAAAACACAAACAACCATCGTAGAAAGCACATATACGAAAAAATATATCACTATCATAAGAACGTATAATAATATGTTGAATTATGTTGAAAAAATAGCATTTTTCTTCTGAAGATTCTCTGTCAAAGTTCCATTAATATTGCCTTCTAAAACATCATTTTAAAATATATAATCCTATGTTATATAAATAAATTCAGTAGCTATAATAAATCAATCAACTTTTTGTTATTTGAGCAAAGAGTTGAAAAAGTGTCACACGACAAGAGTCGTGTGACACTAGGTTCATCTCTATTCTAATATTTTTAATTCAATTCAATTTAATTCATTTAATATGATTCGATGATTCCACTTCATATTCCATCACTTCTTTCTCTCTGGAATACAGAACTGTCATTAAATAAACACACAACTAATTGAATGCGTTGAGGATATTTGTCAGACTATCATCACAAACCAATAAAGATTATCACCACTTTAAAAAAGAATCATTAATCTATACATTCGATCAAAGCTTACTTGTTATAAAACTACAAGTCATTTTATAGTTATATATATAAATAATTATGTGTTCTTTGAATTATTCGGATTGTTTTTTTACTACCCGCTGACTTTCTGAGCTATGAATTTGAAAGTCTGAGTTACGAATAATTCGAAACAATTAATGGCGAAGCTTCCTATACATACTGTTAATAAGATACAGTTACTCTAAAAGAACATGGTACCTAAATACCTAATTATTGTCAAGTATACGACAGTGCGAGAGATAAGATAATATTAAATAGGTAGAATGTTACTCTGGTAATCAGATATTTTCTTTTAACTCCCGAAGTTTGCCCAGCCAATAAATTTGGAGCAGAATGTCATTTGGATTAAGGCAGATTACATTCATTGTGGAGAGGAAACAAAAATGGAACCTGTAAAGGTCTTACGTTTTGTTTGCGTGATCCGAAAGGTTGCTCATGTCAACCAGGATTCAAGCCGCCAAGATGTACTACAGGTGATTACAATTGTTATAAGACTTGATTGTTCTTAAATTCCGTATATTATAGGTTACATCAGAGAAATAGATGAAATATGTCAGGAGTGGTTTGTGTGATCAGGTAGTTGTTTAGAAAAGATAAATGTCTTCAGAACTTATTTTGTTGTGTGCCTATAGTATAATATAGAAATATTATTTAATAAAATGAGTGGTAAACCTCTCTTCAGTTTATAAGTATTTAAATATTTTACAAATTACTTTTCAATCAAAACGATTGTGTGGATTGGTGCAATCAATCTATCAAGCTTGTTTGTCTATTAGTTGGTGTGAATTAAAAAGCGTGCTAGATTTAATTCAGGTGCATTTAGAGGACGTGTAATCTGAAGTTAGAGTCTCCAATACACTAAGCTTAAACTTTATTTTAATCCAACAATATTTTTCAAAAGAATGTGATGCTGGGAGTTACGGACCAGACTGTCGTAGCAGATGTAATTACTGCAATAATGGCACCTGTGACAGTTACGGCAGGTGTGATCGGGGATGCAGGAACGAAAACCTTTGTAATGAAGGTAAATAAATATATCATTGTTTGTTTTTGACATATTACATTTAAATAAAAAGCTGGTTTGTGCGAAATGCATAAGATGTGAATATTCCATATGTCCCACCTCTTGATAGTAGTATTTCTTATCATTCCACATTACTCATCAGCGTGAAGTTAATTTTAATGACAATTTCTGTCCATAATGTCAGCCAAAGCTCCTCTGAATTTACCGAGATTTAGGGAGCCTCCCCTCATCAATGACTGTGACGTCAGAGGCTGTGCAGTCTCTTTCTTCGAATGGGATTCAGATTATGACGATGGTGAGCTGTCGGACACAGACGGGGAACTAAGGTGAGAAAAACTGGTAAAATACACTAAAAGAGTAATGTCAGAGACTATTTTCATCAGTGATCATCTTGAAGAGTAGCAGGAAATTAGCAAGGAAATAAATTAAAATATTCATTTGTTTCATATTTATTATTTAAAATGTAATTTCCTTTTCACACTCAATACAATTAAATAATTCTATTCAGGTACGAAATATCGATAGAAGATATATCCAGCCCCAATGAAAATGCACTCATTCATACCTACCCGGGAGAACGAAGAGGTTTATAGACAAATTACTTGAATAAACACTAGCGTGGTAATATAAGAGGTAGTTAATCTATAAATATATTAATGTTGACTTCATTCCTACAGAGTTCAGTTACGATTTCTTCAGAGGCAATCGTTACAACATCATACTAAATATTTTGACTGACAGAGGAAAAGCAACGGAGAAATATAACATGAGAATACACAGCCATCAATTAACATTGCCTTGTCTGGGTAACTATACTTCAGTTGAATTTATTAATTATGATATAAAATCATTAGTTGTTTGAAATGCACGGTAGATAGTATTTCAAACAAATTTGTTGTAATGTTGTTATTGATTTTCAAATAAAAGACTCGGTTTAAATTTCATATGACGTCACGCTGAGTAAAATTCTGTGAAACCGATTCCTATTGACTTAAAACATAAAAATGTCCTTTCAATACACAGTGTCAAGCTGTATAATTGCTTTAATAAAGTCACAGTAAGAATGTAGAAACATAACGCTAACAACTAAATCATTAGATTTACCTGAGCAGGTACGTCTTCTGGGTGTACAGACTGGGTTAACTGCCCTTTCTTAGAGAAAACTCAAATTACACATCTGTACCTACAGTGTTTTCATAGTGCAACAAAGTGTGTGTCGACATACCATGTCATTACCTATAAGTTTATTCTATTGAATTAGGTTATTATTAATGTATTTTCCTCTAACAGATACGTACTCCAGTGCTGACTACAATGTTACTAACATTGGCCAGACTTTCGTCACTTTTGAATGGGTAATATTTCTATGAATGTTTTATTATGTTTATAATATTTTAGATTTAATAAGAGTTTTGTTGCTGATATTCCCTTTTCACCAGATGCATCGAAATGGTCCACTCTGTCCCAAAGTGAGGTATCGTCTCCTTGTTAAGAATGGTGCGAATACCATACTTGACACATCCAGTGACTTACCAGACTATACAATCTATCCTCTGACAGCTGATACTCTTTATCAAATAACATTGGATGGCAAGACGAAAACTGTTACCACGCTACCAAATCGTAAGGAATAAAAACTGTGTGAATCATTCCAAACATTACGTAGAAAGAGAGATTTTATTCCTATTTTACTTTTGATATATATTTTACTTTGTAATCAATTCATGACCAGTTAACAATCATAAGAAAAATTAGTTAAAAAATATTTTCTTACAAAATGTTCTCATTTAGTTTAATGTTTTTTCAACCTATTATATCCTAGTGTTGCGTTAATGAAAGGCAAATTGTATATTTATTGCCAATGTCATTATTTGGTGCAACAGTATCTAACAATTGATATTACTTCTATTGATATTTATTGATTTGTAGATTTATTTCTATTGGTAGTATGATTTGGAAAATGAATTGATAAATTCATGGAAATGTTATCACGTTAAATATTTTTTGGAAAATCAAAAGTCAATGCATCAAGATATTTGGTTGCTAAGACAATAAATTCGTCGAGGGGACAATTCGTCGCCATATTTTCCATTTCGCACCATTTCATATCTATACTAATAATTTCGCTCGTGTGTTTGTTTATTTATTTATTTGGAGACCGATTTTACACGACGTTTATTAAAAATGAGGAATACAACTATGATACGAACGGGTGTATATTGACTTGATATTTAAATTTCCCTGTTTTTATTAAATTTTTAAATGTATTTTATCTATAAAATAAATTAGGCTATACAGAAAATTTAATATTAATTGAATTCATTAAAAGCAAGTGGTGAGCCAGTGGCCAAAATTATATTGCGTCTTGAAGGACGGTTAATTTCTTATTTTTAGGTCACTTAACTGGCAATCTGGCGTCATTTCAATGGAGTAATGGTATTACTGAAACAAAATAAGGTTTTCAGCGTCCTGCAGTATACCTTTCTCTATGCAGTACCTCTCTCTAATGTAATTTATAATAATTAGAGCTCGTATTTATAGTTCTAACGAAAGTAATCGAAATAGCGCCCCAAAAAAAGTTTTTATAGCTCTAAAAAAGAGTTTCAAAGTCGGTAAAAAAAGTCCTTATAATAGATGACTGTGTCCTAAAATTTTGCATTTCCTTTCTTTTATCCACATTATAGAAACTTTTAGAAAAATATTTCAGAGTAACTATGCCATTCTTGTTTATTTTTTAATAGTTTATTTTTAATTATTAATCTCAGAACTTACGGAATATTTATTGCAATTGTATACGTATATATCGGATATATGAGACTATGAGTTTAATAAATAGGAAATTTATACGTAGCTTTGATTATACAAGAAACTAACAAGATGAATGAAAACTAAACAAAATTTACCAAAAAAGCTATGTTGTCCAAGTCACAGCCATGGCAACTAAGAAAATATAACCACGAAACTCTAATAGAACAGCACAAACCAAATGCAAAAAAAAAACAGTAAAAAATACTTCTCAATATAATAAATATGCTACTTTTTATTTAAACAATAACACACCATTACGAGAAATACCAACATTTTATTGACATTTTCAGCTGTTATGTTTAAGGTCTTGTCGCTTAAAATTATCTTCAATTTTGAAAAGCTTCTTTCAACTTCAAAACAGTTTTGGGTTGTTTCACTTTGTGCATGTTTGGTTTTTACAACATATAAGCACTTAACTAACTATGAAATGCCTAAATGAGTGTGTTCAAAGTAACTTCTTTGCGCAAAGAGCGATTTTAACTGGTCACAATTCCATTTATTTAATATAATTACATAATATTATACTGTATAGATTAGTGACTAATTAATTTTTCAATTCAGTAAAATTTTCCAATAATTGTTATGCTCATACATTTTCTATAGAATATTACTAAAAAAAATGTGAATGAAATGGCATACTAATTTAAATGTCTCTTGTATGTTTAATTTATCAATAATAAACTGTGTTACAAATATATTTCGCACGTAAACGATGGTTTATCATAGGTTTTATAATCGTTTATACCATAATTACTAGTATCATCATTTAATTTCTAGTCAAAATAGTTTTTATGGTCAAAATAGCGTTTATAGCATAAGAACTGGAAATGCGGGCTCTAATCATAACTCTATAGATGATTAAAAATAACCTAATATATGGGTAATAAATTGGTAATGATGATTACCCGTTATTTCTAACGGGAAAGTACACTACAGTTGTTATTAAATAATTTCAACAAGAAATTCGCCTAACTTTCAATTCCTTCCAAATCTTCCAAATAATAAATGATGCAATATGTACAAAACTTGGTATTTACAATACTTATGATTTTTCTGATAAACTCCTAACCTTCCATTATATTGAAGTAAATTATTTCACATTTTAAAACTAAATTATTAAACATTAAAAATACAAAAAAACAATTAATTAATAATATAATATCAAGACTTGGCATCAATAATACCAGTAATTTATACGAACCTATAAACGTCAGATTAAACGACTCAAAATCTCTGGATGTAATTTGAAGAATTTAAAAAATTGTTTAAAAAATGTTTTTAATTAATATAAAATTATATATAAAATATATCTGCTATACTAATAATTTCCTTAGTGTCAGTGTGTTTATTTATTTATTTGGTGTCCACTTTTACACGACGGGTATTAAACATGAAGAATGTAACTATGGTACGCACTGGAATGATATAAAATTAAATTCCTCTGTTTTTATTCAATTTTTAAAGGTATTTTATTTATAAAATAAATAACACTATGCAGAATATTTAATTTCAATAGAATTTATTAAAAGTGACAAAATAACGGGTAATAAATTGGTAATGATGACGACTCGTTATTTTTGAGAGTAAAGTACACTAACTAAAATACGTTTTAAAATATATTTAAAAATAAATATATACGAGTATACATTTTTTTTTAAATTGACTGCACCAAATTTTCTCCATAAATATAAAACTTTTTGCATATTTTGTTGAATTATTTGATTTTGATCTTTACCATCTTAGTGATTCGTACACACAGAACTTCATATACCTAACAACAGGAAATTTGTGATATTAGGATTAAAACTCTAATTTTAACTTATAGATAGCTCAGATATTTTAAATTAAAACTAATTGACAGGAAAATACCTGCAAAAGACATAATATAACGATTAATTATAAAATTAATCACTTTTTTAATCTTTTGAAATATTTCCAATAGCCCCTGCGTCTCCAGACAACATTCGAATAAATGTCACCTCTGATAGAACTCTCATCGTATGGAATGAAGGGAAATATTGTAGTAGCTACGAAGTAACTATGGATGTAAGACTCATGAATATGTAACAAACTTGCACGATAATAAATACATTTCTAAGTGAGAAGATTGTAACAAACATTTTAATTTTCAGTTTGTTCATTACATTGGATGCTTGGACATCCTTAGTCTAAATGGAACAACAGTTGCAGTGACTGATACTGAGTTGACACTTGACTACAATAATCACCTTTCGTACTCTGCAAAGTACAAAGTTTGTGTTGTTGGAGTGAATAGAGGAGGTAAATCCACACCTACTTGTCACACCTTCTCCACACCTCCAAATGAAGGTAAGTGTCACTCCACCTTCCTTCCATGAAAATAAAAATGACTTTAAAGGGCGGGTTCGTTTCATTTTCATATAAAACATTTTAACAGTGTATGGTGGGTAAACATAAATTAGTTCATGATTTTATGATATTTTATATTTATATCATGTTTTAATTTAGGATGTTGTCAATATTTTAAATATCCACAAGTTTTGAACTTCTCTACATCTAATAAAATTTAAAAAATATTTTGGCTATCATCATTATAATTTAAGAGAAAATATGGTTTCAGGTCAACCTGTATCTTCGAATTTACGTTAACAGTATTTCGGATAATGCGTAAATAAGCAATGGTGCTTATTTAACCTGCTAATATGTGGTTATGGCATTTATCCATAGTTTTATTTATTAATGAATTAGGTATGTAGGGAACAATATAATTATATTCGACTTTAGATCTAAATATCTTTAGAAAATTAGATTGTTTATTAGTTTGAATTGATATAAATTTTTCGGTATGCGATCATGGTTATCTTTAGCAAATTATTTGGATTAAAGAGATTTACGTATTAAAATACAATATTCGACCTTGCGCTGCTCTGATTTTAATTCATTGATATCACATGTCAATGAAAAATTCATCTTAGGATGCTCTTCGATTTGAATGCAATTTATCTTATAAACATTTTCTGTAAGATTGCTCTCAATGTTCTCAATTAGCAATTCACTTAGTGAATTTACGTCACTAAGTCGTGAAAGTTTATCTGCGAAGTAGTTAAGTTTACCGGGTAAATATTTAATTTTTAAATTGTATTTGCTACATAAAATAGTCCATCTTCCTAAGCATCCTGGTGGATTTTGTTTATCAAACATATGAATTAAGGGTTAGTGGTCTGTAAATAATGTTAGGTCATAATTAGCATGAACTACAGGTAACATTTCTAATTTACTTGTAGCGTAATTAGATTGAGATTTAGCTAGAGATTTTGATATGTACGATATCGGAAAAAATATGTCGTCTTTTTCTTGCATTAAAACTGCTCTAAGGCCTGAACTGGATGCGTCTGTTGATAAAAAGAAAGGTTTTGTAAAAATCAGGACATTTCAAAATAGGTGGTTTTGTTAGAACAGATTTTAGTTTAGCTACGGCTTGTGTGTGGTCGTCGGTCTATTTGAATTCGGTATTTTTTTTAATGCATATAGGGTTTACTAATAGAAGCAAAAATTTTCACAAGAGAGCGAAAAAATTAAAACTGCCAAGGAAGCTTTGCAATTCCGTATTTGTTGTTGGGTAAGCTAAATTTTGAATTAATTTTTGTTTTTCTGTATCGACTGATAAACCTTCTTTGGAGATTTAGAATCCTTAATATTTCAATTTATCCGTAAAAAATTGACACTTCAGTGTTTTATTTTTTAGATTCGCTCTTTCTAACCTTTTCAGCATCAATTCTAATTTATACAAGTGTTCCTCATAATTCCTAGAGTATATAATGATGTCATCCAGATAACACAGTATACCATCACCTAGGTCCTAGGATATCATAAAGTACTGAATTAATAGTTTTAGAAAAGTAGATCGATGTATTTCTTAAACCAAAAGGTAATCTCTTAAATTGATAATGGTTACTTTTAGTTGAGAAAGCTGTAATGTTTGATGCCTTTTTGTTACTTTACATTGCCAGTATGCACTGACCAGATCTATTGAGCTGTATATTGTCTGATCATTTAATGAATGAATCATATCAGAGATAACTGATAATGGATATTTTATATCTTCTGTTATTTTATTGAGGCTTCTAAAGTCCACGCACAATCTTTTTTCTTCATTTCCCTGGGATACTATTAATATAGGGAAGTTGTAAGGACTTTCACTTACTTCTATAATATCATTCTCCAACATTTTATTTACTTGTTTCAACATTCTTGGCACAGCCTAGATCTTTGGCTTCTTTGTAACATGTACTTCGGTTTCTGTTTAATAAATGTATAAGATCGCCTTCAATTTGTTTATCATTACATTTTATATCATTAATAGTTAATGGATCATATTATTTACATTCACTTTCACTTTCCGTTAGATTAAAAATTTGATCAATGTCGATCAATGTCATCCAAGACAATACATTTTGAAATCATAAGTCCCCTTTTCAATAAAATTTCATTGTTTGTTGCATTTAAAATGGAGATATACATATACTGCATTATCTACAACTTTTGATACTGTTGCTCCTACAACAATACCTTCTTTCAGTTCATTTTTTAATATCATTACTTCACATCCATCGACATTAACATTTTTATTGAGTTTTACGTTACTTATCAAGTTCATATTGCTATCTAACAGCAAATCATGTTTTAGGTGAATATTTATTTTAATACCTCTCTTAGTATCTGCTCTTTAGTGTTATCTGCAACTTCATTTATGAATCCATTTTTACACGTGCTTTCAACCTTTTTATTTTCTTCTATCCTCATTGTCCATATTTCGATTTTTTTATATCACAATCTTCGTTTACTGTAACATTTGAGTATATATGGTCATCATTATATATGAATCTGCTTCTCCTTTCCTATCTTTTACAAATCTTTACATCTTTTAAAAAAATTTAATTATTTTACAACTTCAGGAAAAGTTACTTTTCTCATTTTAGCATCAAAACATCTTTCAGAATTTTCTAGTTCTCCGCTGTGTTGATTTTAAGACCCGCTTCGATGAAATGAGGAGGCATCACCTTACCATCACTTGCGACAACGGCAAAAACCATCACAGAAGCGGGATTTTTGCTCTGCATCACAGGAAGAACTTCTGAACGATCGGAGGCAACTACCCGAGTGTTCTGGCGATTTGCAACCTCATCAACAACGAACTTTTTCTCGTCAACAAAAACGCGGACATGTCCTCTTTTGTGTTTCAGATGGTTCAGAAGCTTTGGGCATCTGTCAGCTCTGAGGGCTCTGGAGCGGGTAGTTAGGAGGTTACGGACTCTCCTTACGTATGACTTCGTACCAAGGTCTTCATTGACTGCCCTGATGATGGTGCTACGACTCACGCTGCGCTTTTGTGCCAGTTTTGACATCGGCTGGCTTGGGTCTGACTTTAACGTCCTTTTCAGCCCAGCAAGGAATGTTTTGGTTCTCTTTAGATCACTGCGGGGACTGTGTCGACTTCTCTGAACCTTACCCTCGGCATCAAAAGCAGCAACAACTCGATAAACAGTCGATTTCGCATAGCCAGTGCTCTTAATAATGTCTGAAACAGAGTTCCCGGCGCGTCTCATTTCACATATGATCATTCTTCGCGCTAATTCCGCCATAGTTTAGTGAAATATGCTAGATCTTAAATCTGAAATATTATAGCAAAGGGCTTAAAGATTGTCTGTAAAAAAGAATTTAGTCATTGGTTAGAAATTACGGAAGATATGTGCTGTTAGAGTTAGTCCCAATTTAGCTCCGCGACCCTGTAATTTGTCGCAGGTAAATATTTGAGGCTATTGTCCTATTTCTAATAGAGTTTAACTAAAGGCTTTTTCCAATATAGATCTTAAAACATTTCTCATTTGTCTAGACTAATCCTTTTTCTCTGAAACCTCGATATAATATTTCATTGTTATCTAATACATTATTCTTTAATAATAGGTCTCTCCTAATGAGTTCCATTATTTAAGCCATAGCGGGTAATAAAAGTGACCTCCCACATAGAGTTCTAAAATATGTAACAGACATGATTTATTATGCTTTTACCATTAAAAACTTAATTAGATATTTTTTCTATTTTGCGCGATTTTTAATACGTGATGACATAAATAATAATAATCATGATTTTTATATTTTCTAGTTCCTGATATTGGATGGCAAGAGCTGAGTTGTAGCCCTACATCGCAATCTCTAGATTGTACCATTGGAATAGCATCTGAATGCCAGAAGTTGCATGGTCCAAACATCATATCGGTTTGGAAAATAAAGAAACTATCAAAATGTCCCAATGCCGTACAATATGAAGAAATCATTGAGAACAATTTTACATACTCTACAAACCTAATAAAGAATTTCGGCAAATTGGAGTACTACACAGAATACTCCATTGCACTCTATTTGGAGAACACCGTTGGCCAATCTATATCTACTCAGGGTGTCTTTTCTACAATGGAGGCAGACAGTAAGTTAGATGATTTAATATTTTGACATAAAATGACGCGTTTGATATTCGAAATTATCATAAATCTATAAAATACAGGGCCGGCAGTTGTTCAAGATTTAAAAGTTAGTGGAGCAACAAACAATTCCCTCTTCTTGGAATGGTTGATACCCTGTCCATCCCTCGCCTCAATTCAATTCTACAAACTCAGCTACAGAAATGAGAATAAATGGGAGAGAAAAGTTGTATATCCTACATCTCTCTGTGAATCCTTAGATGGTTATATCTGCTACCAGCTAAAAGATCTCAACTTCAATGTCAAGTACAGCTTAAAGGTGGGATAATTAGTTATAGACAAGGTAATCAAGTTTAAGAGATTCTTCGCTATATTCTTCCAATTTTGTCTCTTAGCTGTTTTTAAAAATCCTACAGAACTAACCGGTTGAGTTTTTATTCCATAAATCTTATGTAACATTTACTATTTGACCTCAATTTTCTTCATTACAACTGCCAATAAATGAGAGTAGGATATTTTTTTCCGATTCCATATCTCCATGACTTTCATAGAAACTTCCCTCTAAATGACTAATAATAACATCTGCTTTTCACTTCCACAAACGGTTGTTGTTACGGCAAACTAAAGACTTTGAATTTTTGTCCCTTTAATTCACTAAAAAGTGAAACGCTGATATAAGTAAAGATAGAAAAGAAAAATGTACAGCTCAGCTGTACACTCGTGAGTGCTCATCTTCGTATATTAGGTACAAAAAAAAATAGCCTTAACGAAATGAGTTGTCCCTTATAATATATTTTACAATATTAGTAAGTTAGCTTCATATTTATCAAAGGCTGAACTAAATTGGTTTCACAATTTAATTAGTTTATAATTTTCAAATGTTTCTTCTCTATTTTCATCAACTTTTTATACACTTAACTTTCTCATGTTATT
The DNA here is from genome assembly GCA_947561585.1 of Caprella mutica. NCBI lineage: Eukaryota > Metazoa > Arthropoda > Malacostraca > Amphipoda > Caprellidae > Caprella > Caprella mutica. The sequence continues at coordinate 695,374 of CANNZV010000422.1, forward strand.
ATAACATAATATATTGACTTTCAAGGTCCAGAGCTGCAAAAGTAGTGGTGCACGTGCATGTTCATATGAATCAGAAACTGTTAATGGATTGACGAAGCCTACAGGTGAGATATTTTCAGAATATATTCCATTTAATAAATAGATAATTATATGCACATTTTATAATAACTAACTAAACAAACAATCTGAAATTAGCTGTATATAACTTTGATGATTTCAGCTCCAGGTAAACCCTCAATGATGCCTATGAACGCTCTTAACGAAATTGATGTTGTAGTCACTACATCTCAGTACTTAGGTGAACAACCAAGTTGCTGGACTAGCTTGCATGAGGGGAATCTTCTTCAACAAAATAGCTCCAAGCATCCAGTCATACCACAGAAAGAATACACATTTACTGTAGGAAGTGTGAACAATAAACTAAATGTAATTATCTAGTATGATTTTGAGATTAAATTGTCAAACTGAACTGTCTTAATATTTTCAGTTTACCGGGTTAAGACCCAGCTCCAAATATCTAGTTAAAAGTGGATGCTGTAACCTAGAGGCTTGCAGTAGAGTTGCAGAATCAACTACTAACACGAAACTTGCTGAACCAGTGCTGACTGATAAATTCTTATCAGGCACCATCACCGACACTACAATAGTAATCAAAATACCTGTAATCGAATCAGGAGATTCCATAATGTGTGTATCGCATATCATTTATGAATAAAACGTGATTGTTTTAATTATAGTAATCAAATAATTAATTGTCATCTGAATGCCATTTTATCCAAATAGAAATGTGATCATCGTTGTTGTCAGCGGATATGGTGAGGAAAGGATGAACTTTACTGATCTTTATGACGAATACAACAGAGCTGGAATGAGGAAGAATGGTACAGGAGAAGAGAAATCGAGAAATAAATCATATGTGGCTGGGGTTGTTGAGGTTAGTTAAATGTTTGTATTTGTCAAATTTATCCTACATCTTATTAGATAATATAATAATTATTAGCAAGACAGTTTGCAAGTAACTTGATTTATTCAGAACGAGAGAGAATTCACGGTTGGTTCAGGTGTTCCACCTAACAATCCACCTCTGGTTCGCGGAGAGGTTTATTCTGTTATCCCCCTCATCGAACTCAAACTAAACAGTAAGTATAACAATTTGAAAGACATTCTGGGTGAATTAACTAATTGTGATCGGTTGTTTTCTTATGATCTTCTGATTACTTTTCAGATGACAGGTTACTGGTGATAGAACCTAAAATTACCTCCAGAGCTGGTGGATCACTTCATCAGCCTAATCAATATCTTTGGGTAGTGTCTCTGACTGTTATTCTTGTAGTAATCGCGTTGCTTCTCATTGGGTAATTATATAAGTGATCTGAAGGGCTTTGAATTTTTGAGGTGAATTTCCGATTGTCTGATCAACTGCAGAGATAAAATTTTATCGCTAAATAACTTAACAGCTTTTATTAAAAGGTTTTCATGAAATACTTTTCCTAAATTCCTAGTGAATAAAATACCTAATACATTCACAGATTACTCGTCTACCGAAGAAAGAGAGAAGTGAAAAGAAAACCAGAAGAAGATAAAGGAATGCAAAACAATGAATTGGAATCAACATTATATGGTAAATCTGACCAAATTAGAAATTTGAAGAAACTTGATATTTTATATTATTGAAATCATATTTGTTTTTGACAAGGAAAGAAATTCTTAACGTACCAGAAACTGAAAAATGGATCTGAAGTTTAACCAAGTTGACTAATTGTGCAAAAGTTTAAACTTTCAATGATAACCTTTTTAAAAACGATGATCCTTCAACTATCTTCACTAATTTATTAACCTACTTAGCTTGTTTCTTGAATTGAATGAACTATTTTTAATGATCATATTTATGCTGTTTTTCCATTTATACTGGAATATTTCATCTCGATAATAAATAATTTCTCTTCAAATCTTAATGTAATTTTCAGGAAGCTTACCCAATCAAAATACATTTTCCAACATTTTTATCTACAGAAATTCCACTGAAAGAGATAGAAGACGAGGCAGTATCTCTCCTGAACATGGAAGGCTACCTCCATTCTCAAATTATTAACTCACATGGAGCAATTGAAAAGTTCATGGTATGGTACAAATTAATCCATTGACGAGAAATGAATAATAGATTGTAAACAAAATTCTAATAAAATTGTATCCCTTTTGCAGGGAATTCCTAAATGTTATCCAAAATCTACCTTCGAAGGAGAGAGAAATGAAAATAGAAAGAAGAACCGCTCCAAGAACAATCTACCGTGTTCGTATTTAATGATCAAAATTCGCCAATTTTCATAATCATACAATAAATACGTGGTAAAAAATGTTAAAAACAACTAATTTCTTTACCACCATTTTGTCATTAGCAATTGATATGGGCAAAGTTGAAATCAAGTTTAATTTTTTGAATTCCTATTTGATTTGACAATACATACATATATGTATTTTTTAATTCATATATATCTTAATTTCCAAAAGTATAATTAAACTTATATTTATTTATTATATTCCCATATAATTTTTCTTCAAAAGTGGTATTAATATTGAATTTTGAAACACGATAATGGAAATTGAGTTTAAATCAAAATTAATCAAAACAAAAGAAAGGATGACTTTCTTTAGTGAATTAGTAAATGTTACTTAATTATGTTAACAATATCCTCTTTTCTGACCAGACGATGACTCTCGAGTTAAACTGAAAATCCGGGAAGGAGATCCTTCATCTGATTACATAAATGCTAACCACATAACGGTAAATCTTGTGATAACCTTTCATTCTTATGAACAATATTTTGTTATTTGAAATCGAGGTTAATGTTTAAATCATAATTTATAATTCGATATTCTAACTACATTTTCTCTGATTGCAGAGCGTGTCGAAGAATAGGAGGTACATTGCGTCTCAAGGTCCGAAAGACTGCAATGATTGTACAATCGCAGACTTTTGGAGGATGGTAATTGAACAAGAAGTTAACGTGATTATTATGGTTGCCAACTTTATCGAAAAAGGAATTGTGAGTATAAACTAAGTATTCTTCAAAATTACACTTAATAATAAAGATATAATTTCTTATATTGATCTAGCTTTATGGCTTAGGAAACATGTTTGAAGCTGATTTAATGATATTAATATTCCAGGCTAAAGTTGGTGAGTACATGTGTCCTGAAAGCCCGTTACAAATTCAGTCACCCGAAGGAGTCATTTCAGTTGTGAAGCATGAAGTAACATCTTTCTACACAGTATCCACTATTCAGGTGACCAAATCATTTTAACATTTAAAACCATATTTCCATGGAGCCATACCTTATTGAAAATAGGAGCAGGTTCGAGGCAGTGGCCAAGCCGATCGGAGTAGTCATCTCGGCAGTCAGGGAGCAGTGAGAGCGCAACGTGGGTGCCAAACTGACCACTTTGGGGGCTAGCCTCACTCCGTCGCAACTGCGCAGAACTACTCTGGGCACCTGCTCCTATCTGCCTCACGCTCTCCCTAACTGCTGTTGCACGACCGTAGAAACGACTGTAATATTATATTACTAATATAGAAGTTGTGGCTACGGAACGCGCATCAGCAGTTAGGGAAACTGTGAGGCAGATAGCAGCAGGTGCCCAGAGTATTTCTGCGCAGTTACGGCGTAGTGGAATTAGCCCCCAAAGCGGTAAGTTTTGCTCCCACGTTTCACTCTCACTGCTCCCTGACTGCCGAAGTGACTGCTCCGATCAGCTTGACCACTTCCTTGAACATGCTCCTATTTTCAATTGGGTATATTAAATTAAAGTGAATCTTACCAATTTTCAGTCACTTACACGTATTCTTCCCCTCATCTATTATCTTTAATGAATGAATGAAGGTTGCGAATTTTACCTGTACTTTGAGAATTAAGAAGTGCATTATGTTTAATTGTCATTAGATTCTATGTTATTAAAATCTCTTGATACTGAAAGAGTTTATTCCGAAAGATGTCTATTAATTGATTTTTATACATATTCTGTAATACAATTTTTTCTTTAATTGTGGTTCATAAAAAATATATCGAAATATGCTATTCTTGATGAGTAGCGTCAACGCGGACATTGCCCCGCCCTTAGTGAACGAGTCCAATTATCTCTAAAAACTATTACAGATAGAGAAGATATGTAAGATGCAAAAGAAAGAGATAGTCACATATTTCAGACATACAAAACGGCTTAGCCCTATGACCAATGGGTTAATAGTTATTCAACTTTTTCTAAAAAAATTGCTACTCTAGCAAACAGGGCATTAATCCCGCACCATTCAGGGCATTATCCCGCACTGCGGGGTAATGCCCTGCATCACTCCAGGCAATATCCTGCATTGTAGATTAGTGACCTGCACCCCTATTAACTTGGAAACTAATGGATCAATCCAAATTTGGATTACACCATCATAAAGAGCAGCTTCTAAACTCTTAGAAACAATGTTGAAAGTACGCTAGTACAACTCTTGGAAATAGCGTCATGTGTTTGAACAAGTAACACCTATGAAAGTTAAGAGGCTCAATATTGAGCCACCTGAAAATATAATATTGAGCAACCTGAAAATATAAATCGAGCATAATTTACTATTACGAAAAAGTTATAATTTAAAATAAACTTTAAATGTTGCACAAACATGAGAAAATAGGTTAAGTTCATTTCTGTGAAGTCAGATTCACGTTACAGACAAGAGTTTATTTCATATTACGTTTTTTGTTGGTGCATAAATTCTCCTGCATAATAAAAGTTTAGGCGGGCATCTTTTCGCACATACACCTACACAGTGTATGCACACTGTATGTATACACACTACACACTGTACGTATACACGCTACACATTTTTCTATGGTTATTATATCTTATCATGCTGAAAATTCAACAATTTATTGTACTGTAAAAGTGCGGGATAATGCCATGCATATTTTTTTCGTGCCGTGCAAAACCCCGCACTACTTTGTTGCCATGTAGTCAATTTTTGGCTAACCTAAAAAAAAAAAAATAGGTAGTATATTTAAAGTACGCTAATTAACCTATAATATGTCACAAACGTGAAATTTGATTGAGAATTGTGGATTCTACAGAAAATCTTGCAAAATTATCTGATTTTACGGATGCAAATGTTTGGTGCATAATTTTATAGTGTCCTATTTAAAAAATATTTTAAAATACTTACTGGAACCTAACATGGATAATATTATTTGTCCTGAGTGTTGAAAACCTGTTCTTTCTAATGCCGTAAACAGAAATTTAAATTTCCAAATAGTTTTGGAGATATGGGGGGTGCGGGGTAATGCCCGCATATTCCAGGTGCGGGGAAATTACCCGCGTTGACGCTAGCATTTTTCCAAATTTTTTTTTTTAAATTTGGCCATAAAACCTAAGTTGCAGAAACGAAACAAAATTTGACTTCATATTGTAAGTAAAACTTCAAAAAGTATTGTTAATCTGATTAATAGAGCTCATAAGATATTAAAACAACTAATGAAAATTCAAATAATATTTAAACTGTATGTATATACTTACCTAACGATGATTATAACCTCTTCCACTTCAAGACTATTTCCATATTTCCGTTAACAGGTCCGAATTCTGGTCGGTAAAGAATCTGTCCAACGTGAAGTTACGCACTACCATTTCACTCAATGGCCTGAACATGGAGCTCCTACTGAACCAAAGACTCTTTCTCAAATGATACTGAACATTGCGATCGAACACGATAATAGTAAATCATTCATTGATATACATTCATTATAATCTTATCTTTAAGAGCTGCCATTATGAGTAAGTTAGCAGTGGAAGATGAAGGTTAATTTTTTGTGTCTCTATCCCAGTTCATGCTGTGGTTCACGGCTCGGAAGGAATTGGCCGCACTGGAACAGTTCTCTTCTGTCTCATTTGCTACGACTATCTTCTCAATCAAATGCCACTTGACATATTCACAATTATTAGACAACTTAGGTCAGATAGAGGCAGGTTGATCGAAAACCAAGCGCAGTTAAAGCTGTGCGTAAACCTTTTGGATGAAATGATGTTCGGTACCCAAAATTCGTTCCCCGAGTCTGAAATCAGTGAAAACCTGAAGTCTTCCCAGAAAGATTGTTCAGAATACTATCAACGACTTGGTAGACTTCCAAACTCTCTGATCTGTTCCACAGCAAGTCACCCTGATAACATGGTACACAATCGAAATGATCAATACTTAGCTCCGGATTTGCATCGTGTCAATATTCAAGTAATACATTGTAATTGTCAATATTGTTTGAAATCAAAAGAATTTCATTTATTACATTTCATATAACTAATTATTTCCAATTTTTTTGTAGGGTTCAAATGGTGAAATGATATACATCAACGCTGTCAAATTCCAAGGTTTGGAAGTTGGTGTTGAATACATTGCGACTCAACATCCTTTCAGGACCGATCTGGACAAATTCTGGAATCTAGTGCATACGAACAGACCTTCAAAAATTGTTGTTCTGAACAAAGAATTTGATGAGGTTAGCCAGTTAAAAATTCGGTAATCCCTACATTCTTTAAGAAACGCAATAATTCTAATAAATTTGTTTTGAAATCAATTTTCTCTGCAGAATTTTCCGGAGTTTTACCCATCTGTTGTTGACAACAGTATCGAAGTTAACAGCAATGTTATCAAATGCACCAGCAGAAATTCTCTGTCTCCTAACTTGATAGAGAGCGAAATAACTGTTGAATATAGAGAAGAGGTAAATTCTTATCAAGTGTTTTATCTTAACTCTTGAAAGAAATTATTGAGAAATTTACTCGGAATAAACTCAATTACATTTATTTTTACCTTAGGGAGTTCAGACAATCAACGTTTACGAAGTTCAAAATTGGAAGCGTGGCGCCCCGCATCCTCGTGATTTGTCTGAACTTGTTGAAGTTGCAGACACTTTGCTCTCACATGAGAATACCACGCCTCCTCTCTTCGTGTGTGGGTGAGTCATTACAAATCAGTATACAACTGTGACCGGAAAACTTGTCCGCGGAAAACCGTCCATTCGATGGGAGTCCAGGTTCGATAGTAATAAATGTAGACTTTACTGAATAATGTGAGTAGGGTGGCAATTGACCTAGCACCAAATATCCTAGAACCGAAATGTCCTAGATCCGTTAGTATATGAGACGAATTTTGCCAATATTGTTATTGACAAATTTAACTTCATCTGTTTTAATGCCTTGCTTTACCAAGTGATTGCGTGGCCTGGTGATAGATACTAATGGTTTAATAATAATGTAACTACCATTCTTTACCCCATCTTACACCTGTACAGTGATGGTGTGACAGCGTGTGGTCTGATGATGGGCATCATCAACACTATCGACAGACTCAAGGTGTTTCAGGACGTTGATGTTTACAGGACAGCAGTCTTGCTCAGAAGATGTCACCCTAGTGTCATTGTGGATCAGGTAACCTAATTATTCAATTATCGAATTAAAGCATTGATTGTAGAACAAATATAACTTAATTAATATCGATTTTGATTTATTTAGAATTGTAAAGGAATAATTCCAAGTTTGTTTTAACTTATTATAGGCTTTTTAATTGAAGTCATTATTTTAATTTCTTGAAGAATTGTCCTGCAGGTTTTTTCCCTAACTTCATTACTATAGAAATAATAAAAATATATTAATCTATTATTCTGATTGGAATGTGAACTTCTTAATAGATTGTGATTATGTATAAATTCATTAAAATGAAAACTTATTATCTATTCACTGTAGATAAAAATCCAATAAATTATCTATATTTTTTCTTGTTGTACCAGCAGGAATTATTATTTCAAGATATGTTGTTAGAATCCAAGCAATTGACGCATACTAATTTCAATTTTTGTATATTTCTTTCAGAGTCAACTTGTGAAAATGATGGAAGCTGCCAAAATCTTCAAAGAGAATTACAATATCTATGGCAATCCCAATGATTTTAAAGTACAAAGAGTATGAAATAACAAGAGGATGTGTTTCTAACTTGTACATGACAAAGTTAGTTATTTCAGTTACTAAATTTGATAAATTCCTAGTTCACGTCCCTATTTCATTTAGGAACGTGAACTAGGAACCGATCCGAATACCCCCTTCCTAGTTCAAGTCCCTTACTGATTTAGAGACGTGAACTAGGAAGGGGTATTTGGATACGTTCCTAGTTCGCGTCCCTAAATGAAATATGGACGCGAACGAGAAATTTACCCAAGAATTAGATGATATGCGTAGTGTTTATTTGAACCTATTTACCTAGAAATCGTTTCTGATCTCTTTTCCATTCTCTAGTTATTCGTTTCTGAAATTACTTGCAGTTGACAGTAGCGAAATCAACACCTTGTCCCAGTGATGTCACATCATCCTAACTAAAATGTGTAAATCAAGACCCTTTTTACCTGCATTTGGGGCTTGAAATGCAGCAGTTATTATTGTTAATGTAACCGCAAATACTACACTGAAAAAAAGTGTCAAATTTACTCCAAATTTGAGTTTTCAATTTGTCCAAAAACCGCCTTAAAAATACGAGTAAATTTAACTTATCCTAATATTTTACTCAAAAACAAGAGACATATTAACTCCTAATTCATAGTCAGATTGAGTCAGGTAGAGTCAATAAAGAAAAAGACTCCAGTATTGGAGTTTTGCAGCCTTGACTCAAGCGATGAGTCTGGTTGACTAGCAATTTTTTTCTCAGTGAAATGCTACCGCTCGTATTAAATAAATTGGGCATCCATATTATATATTTGTCTTTGTATATAAATTGTTAAGATAAAATTAAGGGATAATAGTTTGAGCTTTCAGTATATCTCATTAATTTAAATAAAATATTTATCAATTTAATTTTAGAGTTTATTTATATAACTTGTGAGTTATTGTTTATCATATTTTTTCTTCTTTATTAAATATCATAATGATGTTCTCTTTCAGTATTTATCAACTAACATTTATTTTTATGCTTAAGGTCTGCTATATGCATTCATTTATCTTTAATCGTATAATAATATAACGCAAGCTTTCAATAAGTAGAAAACACCATCTTGTTAGACTAGCTACAAACAGCGACACTTATAAGTCTGGAATTGTTTAATTTAAACCATTTTGTGCTTAATTAATGAAATAAATTATATACGTGATATTAGTTTTCATATTTACCCATTAGATTATCAATTAGCTACTAATAGTAATTACTAGAGCTAAGACATTGGAGCACTTAAAAAACAGAAGTAGTAACGGGTAAAATGAGCACTTGTAGCGCTAGAAATGTGTAGTAGGAGCGGTAGAAAAGAGCATTTGGAGCACTTATCGGAGCATTGGCAGCAATTATCTGAGCATTTGGAGCACTTATCGGAGCATTGGGAACACTTATCGGAGCATTGGGAGCACTTATCGGAGCATTCAGTGCAATTATCGGAGCATTTGGAGCACTTATTGGAGCATTGGGAGCACTTATCGAAGCATTTGGGGGCAGTTTGAGGCACTTATTGTAGCATTTGGGGGCAGTTATTGGAGCATATGAGGCAGTTATTGTCGTGTTTCGTGTACCGATTTTTTTTTATCGCATTAGGAATTTTTGTTTTTGGAGAGTATTTGGGCGAATTGTAGACAAGAATATTATTTTTAACTTAATCCAAAATTAATTTATTTAAAAAAATCATTATGTAAATAACTAAATATGTAAGTCTCTAATGATTAAAAACGGTCAACCATTTTTTTATCGCACCTCTATAGCTTGTTACAAATATAAAGAAAGTAGAATTTTTTTTGAGAATGAATTTTGTCAGCAGTAGCTATAGGTAGTATCAAATTTTCAAATTTGGTTTCATATTTCGATTTTTAATAGATTAATTAATAATAATAAACCATAAGAAAGATAGCTTGAATAGAAAGGTAGTATCCAACATACAACCATTGGTCATAAAATTCATTTCCAGGTCCAGGTTTTCTATCCTTCTCCTGATGATCAATAGAAATCTTTCTATTCGAAAGCTTGAAACCTGATAAAACCTTCAACGTTGAGTTTAAATAACTTCATAGTAATATGGATTTCCCGTTGAGTTTGAATCTTTTTCATCAATTAAAAATATGCTGGCAAATTTGATAGGGTTTACAGAAAAATGATGAAACATTAACCTCGTTGATTAAAGGAATAAAAAAAATTGCTTGGAGAGGACATTTAAGGGAGTATCCAAGGGTAGAAACATTGATTCCTGAGATATATCCCCAATATCCATGGAAGATATCCTTATTGCCTGGGATAATAATCTAAGGAACTGCGCATGTCTCTCTCTCTCTCTCTCTCTTCTGGTTACCATGGAAACAGCTTCTTCAGATACACATGTAAGGGAAATACTGTATTGTCACTATTGTGTATCCTAGATACGATACTGTGCTGTGTATCCTAGATACTGACTGTTATACGGCTGTACTGTGTATCCTAGATACTGACTGTTATACGACTGTACTGCGTATTCTAGATACTGGCTGTTATACGTTACTGTGTATCCTAGATACAGACTGTTATACGTTACTGTGCTGTGTATCCTAGATACTGACTGGTATACGACTTTGTTGTGTATCCTAGATACTGACTGTTATACGACTGTACTGTGTATCCTAGATACTGACAGTTCTACGTTACTGTGCTGTGTATTCTAGATACTTATTGTTTATTTTCATTACAAATTACAACAGTTCACACCCTAGTAAATTTACTCCAAATAATGGAGGCAAGTAAAACCTTTAGCCTACTGAAACTAATGTTTACATGGTATTATTATTTTGGTAAAAATTTCCTATGACAGTCAATATGTTCCACGCCATTTGCACAATCTCGAGAATGAGCTGCGCGTTTATGACCCCCTAATGCAGAGCGTGCCTTAATACCTTCATTACCTTCACGAATGCAGAAGGTAATGTTTTAGGCGGACAGTAGGAGAAAGTGATTGGGAATGGGGAGAAAGTGATGAGAAATTGAAAAAAAATGATGGGAACTGTGGAGAAAATGGTGAGGAATGTGATGAAATTGGGCAAGACGTGACCCTGTAATATTAGATTACGTACTTTACATACTATACAACACTTTTTCATTGCATCCGTACACTGCACAAACAACCATGGACAAATCCTTATATACAAATAACTATTTAACCCACTGTATAGTATATAGAGTATTTAATGTAATATATTAAATATAACAAGGGTCACATCTGTGCGTGCGTATTTGTATATGCGCTGAAGAGTCTAAAACTTGTATCAAGATATTTAGCATATATAACTTTCTATCTTAATATATCTTGCGAATAATCAAGGCGATGCTGAGTTCAGTCAGGGGGTTAAAAACGTGCAGCGCAATCTCGAGATTGTGTAAATTGGCAAAGGGCACCGAACGAATATATCTTCACTATACAATAATTTTAACTTTACTATATTAGGGTGAAAACTGTCATAAAGTTTTTTACAATATCGGCAAAAGTGACGTCAGAGTCAATTACAGTGATGATTTTTATCTGACATATCAGACAGTTTTGTATGGAAATAAAAGATATCTTTATTAGTTTGTTATGAGAATTATAAAAGTATTACATTATTGACATTAAGGATAAAGATTTCTTTTAGCAATTTCACCAGCTATAAATGCTAAAATGAATAGAGATTGAAATTAGAAATTTCACCCTTCACTGCGCGCTTTATTTACAAAAACATTTTCGGACATAATTATTATTATTTATCTTTTAAACACTATCTCCTATACCAATTTTTAATACCAAATTATGTAAGAGTATACGCTAACTCATAGGTTGCCCTGGAGTACGGACATAAGTCCCTCTGGATACTTGCAGGACACGGTACTTGCTGACTAAATACGTAGCTAGTTTACACTTTCAACATCTCGACGGTTCGTCGACGAATGTTTCCAAGCCCCCCCCCCCCTGTTCATATCCAGAGGGGGGGGGGGATCCGGTTGCCCTAGATCTAGAGTGTAGTTTCAAACAAAGACATATCTCTCTTAAGCGATGACTATTCTTACATAGAAAAGTTTCCGTTTGTTCTCAATAGTTTTCCCATTAAAAGTTACCCTTTTCTAAATAGTTTCCCCATTAATATGTTGACAAGAAGAGAGGCAGTCATAGACCAACCATTCAGAGACAGGAGGTACAGACAACACAGGAGAAAGGTAACTAGGTTGTATTACCTTTAGAAAACAGATATCTTGTTCATATATTTTATCAATCATTTATTTCTATTCGCCTGTTTCTTCTTAAAACTTTTTATAAATTGATCCCATTAAAACAATTTTTTTCATTCTTGTCCTTTGCTTCTTGATAATCTCATTCTTGCTCTTCTCTTTTTTCTGTTTCATCTTTACTTTTGATTCTCCTCAACTGCTTTGTTTTCTCCTCACTACTCTTTTCTTCTCCTAATTCCGGTTCATCTTTTAGTTTAATTTTTCCCCTATTCTTTTTTATCTCCCCCCTCCCCTCCCCCAAAGGTAATGAGCGCCACCCCGCGAATAGACGCTACTCCCCCCACCCCTCATCCACACCTTACGACAAAACTCAAAAAGTTGCGCCTGGAAGAAGACAGGCAGAATAAGATATGTGAGGACAACATTCGCTTGGCTTACAAGATGGCTGTCATCATGCGTTCCAAGAGGCTTGACAACTACAACTACGGGCCTGTGGGGTGAGTCTCAAACCACTTGGAGGCTTGGGGGACATACCTTATACTCTATTCATTTTTGGATGTATTTACAGCTTGCACATTTGCTACGACTCGAAATCTGAATAATGAACAAAAAATGTAGTCAAGTATACAGAGAAACTCCTGAGTTATGAAGTATTGGTTTTTCATAACTCACAGCTACTTCATATCTCAGGTGCACTAGATAGTTTTCTATGGTTAAAATCGTAGAAAACTTTGATCATTGAGAGATAACTATGACGCAATTCTTGACGTATATAATTTTCTGCAATTTAAACATGAAAAACTATTTCATAACTCAAGTGCATTTCATAATTCACGCACCTCATTTCTCGAGTTCTTCATAATTCATGAGGTTTATTATATTTTATTTCTTCACAGACCGTATGATGACGTATGTCCAGGTGCTACTCTTCTTCCAATACTCTCACCTAAGAAGCAAAAGAAAAAGGCTAGACCTGGTGACAACCACGCTCTGAAAACAGTAACAACTGGTACAACAGTTGATAAAAGGGCGTCAAGAAAACCAACAGTACTACTCAGTGACTCTTTAGGCAGTGACTTTAATCAAAAAAATTCTAGAAGAATTCAAGTAAGTTAAAAATCTGATCTACAATTATCTGAAGATTGTTGTTGTCCATGCCGTTTCTTTTGAATCATTTTTTTAAATATATTTCAACACTTGTCATTCCTTCGAGAAATTTTCTATATATTAATTTTAATGAAAAAAAAGAAGATTTTCTTTAAGTCATTATTTTAGTAATCACTTGTGTGAATGATTACTGTTTACACTAGCACGGGGATAATTGCAATTAGAATTGAAGCCTCCATTTACTTAAAAACTATCTCGTCTGTACCAAAGAGTCGAACTTAAGAAATTTAGAGAAATAAGGTTATTCTTTTCGAAACAGCACAGAGCTCCCGCAGGTTCGTGCCTAGTTCCTCGAGTTGGAAGTGCCAAGAGGATTCGTCCACTCACCGTTTCGATTGTGACGAATGATATCGACAAACAAAAGAGCAGGAAACAACCACGACCTAAATCTGCACGACATTGCAAGGTATAGTCTTTGATCTATTGGCTTTAAGAAGATATTTTACAGATATTAACGCATATGTTAGTGATGATAACTGTTTATAGCTCAATTTTATCAAATTGTGACAGATCTAAGAATATTATAGTATGTCAACTGATTGATAATTGGCTATTTTCATTATCTCTTCCATTTTCATTTTGTAGTATTATCGAAACAAAGTTAAACTAGTTTTCAGTCTCATCCTATTTCCAGGTAGGAAATTTAAGTGTTCGACGTCAGTTGGAACCTCTGGTAACTTTAACAGGAGATTCAAGACAAGATTCTTCGGATTCGGAGAGCAAAGACGAAGACCAATCGAAAAGTACCCTTCTACAGCAAGAACCAAAGCAATTCCGAGAGGAGCTACAGGATTCGAATCAATCCTCTGTTAGGAATTTCGTACAAGATTCGAATCACACCTCGGAAAATAGTGACAAGACTTCTCAAGAGGATGATTTCTTCGATCGATATCTGGACACAACGTCTGAGTCGCTGAAGAACATTTCTCTAGACTCAGTCGTTAAGAGGGAAGTGACCCTTTGCCTTAGTGGTGGGGAGAGGAGTGAGGGGGAAGGGAGTGAGGGGGAAGGGACTGAGGGGGTAAATGGAAGGGAGGAGACTTCTGAGAATGGAGAGAATGGGGGAGAAGAAACTTCTGAAACCGGAGAGAATGGAGGAGAGGAGACTTCTGAAACCGAAGAGAATGGGGGAGATCAGACTTCAGGGTAAAAGTGGAGGGATTTGGAGAAACCGTTACTGATGAGGAAAAAGGATATACAAGAAGATTGAGTCAATGGGAGAGGAAAGGTTTAGGCGTTGATGGGGAAATTAAAGGGGGTGGAGGAGAAATTGTGGTTGGGTAATGGTAGGGAAATTGTGGTGGGGGAATGGTAGGGGTTGGTAGCGAAATTGTGGTGGGGGAATGGTAGGGGTTGGTAGAGAAATTGGGGTGGGGGAATGGTAGGGGTTGGTAGGGAAATTGTGGTGGGGGAATGGTAGGGGTTGGTAGAGAAATTGTGGTGGGGGAATGGTAGGGGTTGGTAGGGAAATTGTTGTGGGGGAATGGTAGGGGTTGGTAGGGAAATTGTGGTTGGGGAATGGTAGGAGTTGGTGCTAATTTTATTACCGATACTCATATCTTTTCAAAAACATGTTTAAGAAGACTTTAAAAATAATACAGGTTGGATCTATAATTTAAGGTTAATATTGTTGAATAAAGTATCGATACTGTTATTTTCAATGTGCTATTAACAAAAAAAATATATGGAAACTTTAGTTTCGTTTTTAAAAAGAATGTATAATATAATATTCCTTAAATATTATAAAATTAAAAAAGCATGTTTATATTGTAAGTTTATAGGTTTTTAAATACATATAATATTGTTAGGTGTTGATTAAATTATAAATATTTTGATTTATTATTGTTGATATATATTCAATTAATTTAACTTATTAAAGTAATATTCAATTATATTAAATAAAGTTATACACAATTATTAGTATAGGAAAGAGTTGAAACTAATTCAAAAAACACAGTCAATTGATGTAATGATTGCCCGTGTGATGGCGCTGTATCTTTGCATTGGCTATCATTTATGTTACTCTTGAAAAAATAATTCATTGAAAAACTATAAGAAATATTTTTGTTGTTCAAACGACTTAATATTTTTTTTTTTTCACAAGAAATATAGCAAATATTTTATAACAGTATTCATAGCTTAACAATAAGATTATAATTACTTACTGCAAATAAAAAACGACTCTTATACATATGTTCTTCAATAGGGTTAGTTACGTATTGCTGTACAGTTTCATATTCCCGTACAGCACATTCACTGGTAAATTCTTTTTTAAGATAAGTGTTCAGACGATTAAAGTAAACACCCACTGTGAGTCTGTGACACGTTCTACCAAACTGTCAGTGTATTTATACTAAAATTAATAAATGTACGAAATTGTGTGTGGGTCGGAGTAACGTAACTTACCCCATAGGAAACATTTCACAATGTTAATTAATAAAAAGAGTCTCATCCATCTTCTTCATTTTCCTTTAAAGGCAAAAGCTTTTGTTGATTAAAACGTTTTTTCGTTAGAAAATGGTAAAATAGAAGGTTTATAATTTCCCTTAGTTCCATTGTTCATGTTTTGTAAGTACAGCAGTAATTGTCATGGGAAATTACACAGCAAGACCTGCTATACATACTAGGGTAACTTACTCAGTTAATGAACTGATAAACATTTTCGGTCATGTAATAAAAATTATATAATAATATATATTTTTATTTTTATTTAAAAATATCTTTTATGACCGAAGATTGTGGTCTAAACTGACCGATAATTCGTAACTTACTCTATGTCATTTGTGAGACACCCTATAAAAACGTTACTTTTATTTAAAAAGTATAATTATATGATATAAATAGAATTCTATTTTTATTAATGAATATAGAAAGAGGTAGGTAGAATTAAGCCGAAGTTGTTTCTTGTTTACTTTAATTCGCAGTAAAAGTTTTATAGAACATATATTTTACTACGTCTTTTACGGAGAAGATTATTTAGTTATTTATTGCAAGGGTGTTTTTAGTGAATGGAAACACATTGGAAAAAAGACCGTGACCTTTGACCTGAGTGACCTGAGGAGAAATATGTCTGCTTTGGTTATCAGTTTTACCCTAAATTGAATATTGGTTATTATTTTTTCTTAAATTCAATATTGTTTATCAGTTTTACCTTAAATTGAATATTGGTAATCAGTTTTTTACCTCAAATTGAATATTGGTAATCAGTTTTTACCTCAAATTGAATATTGGTAATCAGTTTTACCTTAAATTAAATATTGGTAATCAGTTTTACCTCAATTGAATATTGGTAATCAGTTTTACCTCAAATTCAATATTGGTAATCAGTTTTACCTCAAATTGAATATTGGTAATCAGTTTTACCTCAAATTCAATATTGGTTATCATTTTACCTTAAATTGAATACTGGTTATTAATCTTTACCTTAAATTGAACTTGGTTATCATTTTACCTTAAATTGAATACTGGTTATTAATTTTTACCTTAAATTGATTTAGTTATCATTTTACCTTAAATTGATTTGATTATCATTTTTACCTTAGATTGGATATTGGTATACCATTTTACCTTAAATTGATTTTGTTATCATTTACCTTGAATTGAATACTGGTTATTAATTTTTACCTTAAATTGAACTTGGTTATTATTTTTACCTCAGATAGGATGTTGGTATACCATTTTACCTTAAATTGGATACTGAATATTATTTTTAACTCAGATTGAAAAAAAAAACTATTATTTCTACCTACCTTAAGTTGAATTTTATTATTAATTTTACCTCAGATTGAATACTGGTTATCATATATATTACATTATTTTCACATTTGTTATCATATACATTACATTATTCTCACATTGGTTATCATTTTCTACATAAACTTGAGACTTTATTTGTAGACAGCATAGGGCGGGTATCTTTCTTTTCGCCTTTTTTCCATAAAACATAAAGATATTTGTTCATTTATAAAGTCAATTTAAAATTAATATAATGCCTAGCAATAATATTTTAAAATATGGGAGGGTTTAACACCAATTTCTGGTAATTGTTTTCTCTATAATTTGAATAATTTGAAGCAACCACCCTTGTATACATCAATTTAAAGTTCTCAACCATGTAATGCCAATTTATCAGCTTTACTTAATAAACTGAGGGTCAAACTACCTCTTAAAACCCTTTCACCAGATTCATTTGGTTTTAAACTCTTAATATATTATCTGCCAACAATTTCAATTGAAAAATGATTAACAAAATAGTCACACAGTGAATACATTTAAATACCAATTCACACATTAAGTTCATATTATTATAACTAGTGTACGCGTCGTAAAAAATGACTGTACTTTTACCATATCTATTTTATGGAAATTAATCAAAGTTCAATTCATATAATTATTATCCCTGACTCCGCTTTTACTCCAATATTTTCAACTGAATTAAATAAAAATTAATATAGTTATTGAAACCATTTATTGAACTGATATCAGAATAAAATTATTTTATCCACGCTTGCCAAGGCTATATTATATAGGTTAGTGTGACGGACAGAGAGACAGAAGTCAAAAAATATAGATACCTCTATTAAATTGTGCTTAGAAAAATTATTTAAAAAAACAATATTTTTCAATAACAATTTGTTTCCCATGTACATTATATAACAACACGAAAAGGGTTTCGATACTTTATTGTCCATGATATAATTATTATTATTATATGTATAACATAATGTATACACACATATATAATTACCGCTCCGTTTCCGCAAGTTGAGTATGTAATTTTTTCCGTATAAGTGTATATATATATAATATAAGTTTATGCGTATCCTCTTCTTTTCTCTGACTAAACAAATATTTTTAAGTTCAAAACATAGATAGGAAGTTCAAGGTACGCTCTAAATTATGAGGTCAAAATGTTCAACATTTTTCCAAGTCAAGCTATTTTTTCCCGAAATAGAAAAGGGTCTGAAAACAGTAAATATTTCCCGTACTTCGTAAAGTTTCCTGAGCAAAATAATTAGTTATTTGAGAGATTTAATATTTTAAATTTAATTTAATATAAATTTACTAAGATTTCCAAGAAGGAAGCCAATTACTGAAATTTTAATTTAAATATGATACTATAATTCCAATGGAATATGATAGTGATAGAATATGATTAATTTTCAAGTATTAAAGTGATTACAAAAATAAACCACATAATCTATAAATTTAAGACGGTTTTACATTCTCAATCAAATAAAAAGTATACCCATAAGGGTAGAATAATAATGATTATATTTATTTCTTATATAATCGAAAATGTGGAACCATTCGATAACTCGAAGTTTACCCATATTTATACAAGATACGAATCTCTACACGAATATAATATAATAGGAATGAACATTTAAAGATTGCCCTATAAAAGATCAAACTCCTTTACCCTGAAAAAAAACATTTCTCGTGTTGGATAGAAATGAAATGAAAATCGTGATTTAAAAAGTTAATTCAAACGAACTAAATTGGTGACTTATTGACTAACAAAATGAATAAATTGAACAATAGGTGATTTTTACCGTTGGTGTTCGTGTTTTACAGTTGGTATTTCTGTTTTAGTGTGTTACAGTTGGTATTCCTATTTTTAGTGTTTTACAGTTGGTATTCCTGTTTTAGTGTTTTACAGTTGGTATTTCTGTTTTAGTGTGTTACAGTTGGTATTCCTATTTTTAGTGTTTTACAGTTGTTATTCCTATTTTTAGTGTTTTACAGTTGGTATTCCTGTTTTAGTGTTTTACAGTTGGTATTTCTGTTTTAGTGTTTTACAGTTGGTATTTCTGTTTTAGTGTTTTACAGTTGGTATTCCTGTTTTAGTGTTTTACAGTTGGTATTCCTGTTTTAGTGTGTTACAGTTGGTATTCCTATTTTCAGTGTTTTACAGTTGGTATTCCTATTTTTAGTGTTTTACAGTTGGTATTTCTGTTTTAGTGTTTTACAGTTGGTATTCCTGTTTTAGTGTTTTACAGTTGGTATTCCTGTTTTAGTGTTTTACAGTTGGTATTCCTGTTTTAGTGTTTTACTTTTGGTATTCCTGTTTTAGTGTTTTACAGTTGGTATTCCTGTTTTAGTGTTTTACAGTTGGTATTCCTGTTTTAGTGTTTTACAGTTGGTATTTCTGTTTTAGTGTTTTACAGTTGGTATTTCTGTTTTAGTGTTTTACAGTTGGTATTCCTGTTTTAGTGTTTTACAGTTGGTATTCCTGTTTTAGTGTGTTACAGTTGGTATTCCTATTTTCAGTGTTTTACAGTTGGTATTCCTATTTTTAGTGTTTTACAGTTGGTATTTCTGTTTTAGTGTTTTACAGTTGGTATTCCTGTTTTAGTGTTTTACAGTTGGTATTCCTGTTTTAGTGTTTTACAGTTGGTTTTTCTGTTTTAGTGTTTTACAGTTGGTATTCCTGTTTTAGTGTTTTACTTTTGGTATTCCTGTTTTAGTGTTTTACAGTTGGTATTCCTGTTTTAGTGTTTTACAGTTGGTATTCCTGTTTTAGTGTTTTACAGTTGGTATTCCTGTTTTAGTGTTTTACAGTTGGTATTCCTGTTTTAGTGTTTTACAGTTGGTATTCCTGTTTTAGTGTTTTACAGTTGGTATTCCTGTTTTAGTGTTTTACAGTTGGTATTCCTGTTTTAGTGTTTCACAGTTGGTATTCCTGTTTTAGTGTGTTTCAGTTGGTATTCCTGTTTTAGTGTTTTACAGTTGGTATTCCTGTTTTAGTGTTTTACAGTTGGTATTCCTGTTTTAGTGTTTTACAGTTGGTATTCCTGTTTTAGTGTTTTACAGTTGGTATTCCGTTTTTAGTGTTTTACAGTTGGTATTCCTGTTTTAGTGTTTTACAGTTGGTTTTTCTGTTTTAGTGTTTTACAGTTGGTATTCCTGTTTTAGTGTTTTACTTTTGGTATTCCTGTTTTAGTGTTTTACAGTTGGTATTCCTGTTTTAGTGTTTTACAGTTGGTATTCCTGTTTTAGTGTTTTACAGTTGGTATTCCTGTTTTAGTGTTTTACAGTTGGTATTCCTGTTTTAGTGTTTTACAGTTGGTATTCCTGTTTTAGTGTTTTACAGTTGGTATTCCTGTTTTAGTGTTTTACAGTTGGTATTCCTGTTTTAGTGTTTCACAGTTGGTATTCCTGTTTTAGTGTGTTTCAGTTGGTATTCCTGTTTTAGTGTTTTACAGTTGGTATTCCTGTTTTAGTGTTTTACAGTTGGTATTCCTGTTTTAGTGTTTTACAGTTGGTATTCCTGTTTTAGTGTTTTACAGTTGGTATTCCGTTTTTAGTGTTTTACAGTTGGTATTCCTGTTTTAGTGTTTTACAGTTGGTATTCCTGTTTTAGTGTTTTACAGTTGGTATTCCTGTTTTAGTGTTTTACAGTTGGTGGTCCTGTTTTAGTGTTTTACAGTTGGTATTCCTGTTTTAGTGTTTTACAGTTGGTATTCCTGTTTTAGTGTGTTTCAGTTGGTATTCCTGTTTTAGTGTTTTAAAGTTGGTATTCCTGTTTTAGTGTTTTACAGTTGGTATTCCTGTTTTAGTGTTTTAAAGTTGGTATTCCTGTTTTAGTGTTTTACAGTTGGTATTCCTGTTTTAGTGTTTTACAGTTGGCAATCGTGTTCAGGGGTGATTGCTTAATGTTTTTTTCGTGGAATTTCTTCATTTTTATTCTTTTTTCAATCACTTTTACTTTCAGTTTGAAGATAGGTATAATTATTATTTGTAATTTGCTTAATGAATTTAGTAGACAATTAATTAAAATTATTACACAAACACAAAAGCACGAAAATTAAAAACATTTTAAGTACCGCGACTCTAAAGTCAGTACACCGAATAACATATTCTAAAAAGCTATTTATTCCTTCCAATAAATACAGTATAATATATTTCATCATTAACATCAATTGCATCTGTTATTTTAAATATTTTCTTAACATTTTAATTTATGATGTTTTTAGATACTTGGAATTTAAGAGAGATACCGAAACATATTTCTAAAACAGTAGCGTTACAAAATAAAATATTTTGTAAAATGTTTTTCCAATTAATTAATTCATAATTAGCAGATTTCTAATTGGAAACGTCCGACGAAAGATTGAAAGTCTATTTTTTTAATTACTATTGGATTTATATCGACTTATTTATTGCCGTAGATGAATGATCTTTTAACCATCGATTATAATTTCCGTTCAAAATCCGACGAAGGACGACTATAATATATAGTTAATAGTCTACACATAAAATGGCCATTTAATATCTATATTATTATATACATTTAGGAAAATCCTTTTCTTAAATGCCATTAAAATATATGACATGACCTTGTGTTGAAAATATAAATAGCGTAATTTATTGATTGACCCCTTAACCCTTTCGCGCCGACTTTTTTCCTACGTTCATTATGAATGATAATTAAGTTTTTTAATGATTTTTGAGTACTTTTATCTTATTTGAATCTATTGATATATTGTTTATATCAAAATTGTGATGGGACAATATGTCCCACCAGTGGTGTACATCACATACTATTGGGACATTATGTCCCAATCGTATTTTATTCAGTGTAAATATAGTCAAAAATGACTTTTATAATACAATCAAACTAAGGATATATGAAATTAAAGACTGCAGTAGAAATGAAGCTTTATTGAAAAATAAAAGATTCCGTTATGTCACGAGCCTTCAAAATAACAAACTAGTGATATATGACTGCATAATTGACTAGACACTCGAGGCTTATTCAAGAAATATAAAACATTATGAAAAAATACTTTGAACTCCTTGTCTTAATAGAATAAGTAATATTTTATCAATATAGCAATAGTAATCCTTGTAAAAAATAAAAGATTTGTGAAATAATAAATTTGAAATAAACATAATTTTCAGAATATTGAATAGTTACTGATGAAATGGAGTGAAACAGGAATCACAGAGCGGTACTTTGCAAGCAGTACATGTAAGATATGTTCTCTTTTCTTTATTGTCAGTGGCACACATTCTGCATCTTTTTCTGGTTGGTCCCTTTTCTGGTAAGTGGTCCCCGACATTAGACATCTGCATCGACCTCCTCCTGTTAGAAGGTCTGCCCATTTTTTTAATCCTCTTCACTGCTGCGATCTGTCTTCCATTATGAACAAGTTCTTCAGCAGCATCAATGATGAATTCAAGTTGCGGGATGTTCTTACATTTCACTTGTTTATAGATAATCCACGCATTTACTACTGCAGTTTTTATGAGTTTGAAAAATACTTTCTTCCACCATTTATTTGATTTTCTCTCAAAGTTGTGGGATGCAACCGATTGATCAGATCTATCAACTCCCATCATGAATTCATTGTAGAAAATAATGGCTTCAGGACATCTAACTTGAAGTTTATCGCCAGTTTTTGCGGTTCTGACTGCAGTGCCTACCTCAGGGTTATGACAGTTGCTCATGATATGAACATTTTTGGTGTCACACCACTTCATTGCAAGTACTCCCATATTGCTCTGCATGAATTGTGTCTCTCCTCTACTCAGTTTTGCATCTAAAGTCGGAGTATGCTTCCTTGTTGCCATATATGTTCCAACAGCACAGATGTCCAAGTTAGTGAACAGTTTGACTGATGAAAAAAATCTGTCAAAACACATTGCAACACCGTCTTTTTTGATTGAGCTACACAACTTTGTAACAACTTTTTCTCCTAATCCAAGAGAACTGTTGTCATTTACAATCTTTCCTGCATAGATATCGAAATCATAGGTATAACCAGTTAGTGCATCACATCTCTGCCAGCATTTGATTCCCCGTTTTATCGGTTTCATAGGCTGGTATTGTTTTAGTGATGATCTCCCCTTGAATTTTGTCATCGATTCGTCAATACTTTGCCGAGTACTGTCAGAGTAACACTTCATGAAAGTTCCTTTGAAACAGTTCACTACATCATCAATGTAATAAGTTTTACCAGCATCAGTAGGCTTTTGTGGATCTGCAAAATAAAGCTTTGATAGAAGAAAGCAAAATCTGTCACGTGAAATAGCATCAGCAATGCAGTCATTCTTCATTGATGGTTTAGAGCTCCAATAGTAATGTAGGCTGGGCAATTTATTATAGCCCATTACTAAGGTGCAGCCTATCACTATCATAATCTCTCCTGCATCTGTTAGCGGGTGCTTATTTTTTGAAGATGCATTCTCTTTTTCAATTCGCAGGTTCGTGTTTTGTGCTATATAAATGAACAGACTTTTTGGAAACAAACATAACAGAGCATCTAATGGAGAAGCAGATCGGTCCAACTTGCACAAAAGAATTCCTCCATCCTTTGGTGACAATTTCATTTTGGGTTCAAAATTACCATCTACTACTGACCACTTGATACTGGTTACATCTAAATTTTCATCAGAAAAGACTTCATTATTATTTAGTGAACGAGAACGTTCATCTAAATCATCTTCATCTAATGGATCTGAATTATCTTTATTAGAATCCATTGGCTGCGGAACAATGTCATCTTCAGTGATTTCGTCATCACTCTCTTCACTTTCGTCAAGAGTAAAGTCTTTATCGATGTCACTGTCGTCAAAAACTGATTCTACAGAGTCTGATAATTCATCAGAAACATGTTCCAGGGACCTTAATTCGTTGAATATGTCTTCTGAACTTCTCAAAAATCTTTTTCTGCTCCTGTAAAGTAATGAAAAGTGTTACAACTTGCTATTAAAAGCGTCTTGAATGTATTACCTAAGTTATATTGTGTATTTATATTGGTTTATGATGATTTTTGAAGCAGAACAGTGCAATATAATATCACTATGGTTATATATTCACTTGTCAATAAAACTGGTGGGATGTATTTGTCCCAGAAAATATGGTTATTATTATACAAGTGGGATTAAGTATAATTTCTCAAACACAAGTGGGATGAATAGTCCCTTTCCAATTAAACACAAATGGGACAAATGGAAATCATATCACAAGTGGGACATACTGGAAAAATTACAAAACGGGTGGGACACTATTTCCCAAAGTCCAATAAAAGGCAAAATATACTTATAATATATATAATAGCAGTTTCAAATATATATTTGCAATGTGTTAACTTGATTTAGTAGCTATTTCACAATATGGATATCTATAAAAGTATAAATAAGTGTAGATTACTTACATTTTGGGAGTAAATATTGCACACAACCTCCTCTCACAGCTATTTGGCACCAACTGAACGGGCTTCTGTCGATCCACTATATTCTGATGCAATTGCCTATGCCTATTGCATCATCCTGTACCACCTAAACCTTTGTAGTGGTAATATTTTGGGACTTATTGTCCCAATTGTATATGGATGTTACTAGTGGGACATATTAGCCCATTCGGCGCGAAAGGGTTAAAGGAATCGCGTCAAAACGAATCACCGATAGCGATAACAGCGATAAAACATTTAATGATACACGCTTTCTACCGATAAAGAACAATTAAAACAAGACATGGCAACCCACTAAACGTGTATTTTTTCAATTCCTTCATTCAGTTTTTTATTGTGTAATCGTTTTAGCAGTGTTTTGAATTGTAATGTTCGTGTAGAACAAGGCGTAATGTTACTTATGGATAATATAATCTTTTATCAATTTAATAAATTATATAGTTAGGCAAGATAATAAGGATTATTAAATTATGAAGGTAAAATGAATAACCTTAAATTCCACGGAATTTTGTATTTTTAAAATAAAGTTACAAGATGGGTAGAGATAAAAAAATTATTTCTATATTTTCACTTTATAAATATTTTTTTTATAGATTAATAGAAAATGATGAAAATAAAAGAAATATTTAACTAACTTTTTTTTCTGTGTTAATGATAATGAAAAATTTATTTATAAAAATATTATTATATACTAGTTTGTTATTAGTTGTGCAATAATTGATATAATCAAATAAAATCAATTTAAAAAAAGGTTAATTTTGATAAAAACAAGTGGCACTATACCTCTTTAACTAATAATTCGAATTTATTATTCTGATGTAAATGTATAAGGGTGCTACGTGCAAATAAATAAAACAAATTTAAAGTTATTACCAATTTGTTACTAATTTATATAGCGGAAAGTTTTTTTATTGTTTGTAGACACACGACAGTTCGTCTTCAGGGCATTTTACGGCAGACTTTAACTATGGCACCCATGCAGTTTTTACTCTCCTAAAAATGCCATTTAATTGACAATGGCAAGGTAGATAGGTAGACATTAGTCTACCATTTACGAGGTAGATGACCCAACTAACGGTAGAAAATGTCATCAATTTGATGTCAATCTGATCAATTAGAATGCTATACCCCTTCGGACATGTTAGTAAATTCATGTATGTTACCATTGTTTTTATCTACAACTGTTTTAGGAATGAACCAAGTTATCCTCACCTAAATAGATAGTGAGATATTGAAGTTGTGCAAGGGGCGTGTCCAAAATGAAACCTCACTCACAGTTTATGAATTGCTGTTTGTAGAAATGCACCATACACCCTCTACTATCCTCTCCTTTCAATCAACTCACTTTATGAAACACTATTTATAGATTTAGTACTTCTATTCACCAACCTAATTTTATGTAACGCTGTTTATATAAATGGTATCTATGCGAATACTATTTACGCCAAGTTACATTTATGGTATGATGTGGCAATAGGTTGAGTTGTCCCATATGGTACACATTGGTAATTATACCACGCTTTATTTTCTTAGGTCAGGTTCAAACTATGAAAGTTACTACACCCAATTACTAGAGGATGGAGTAAATATATAAACAAATTCTTTACTATTTAATATTTATATATATATATATATATAAAATAAGGATTATAAATAAAAAGAGGAAATTATCAATGTAGGATATTAATGAGTAACTTGATAATGAAGTAATTAGTTAGAATGAAATTGAGGAAATTGATGTGAAAAAAGAACATAAATAATTATGTTATCCTGCGTATAATAAATAAATAATTAGATTTTTCCTTGTAATTTTGAAACATAATATTCAAGTTATTTTGAAATAATAATAATATATTGATTGGCACATGGCCATTTTTTGCAATCATTAAATGAAATTTATTTTATTATATAGCTAGGATTATATTATTTTTTCAATATATCTGAATTTGGTTAAAAGTCTTTAGTAATTAAAATAAATAGCTATATTTAATTACAATACATTATTTCAGACTATAATACAGTAATTACAAACAGGATGCCATAACAGAAGGGTAAAGCAATTTAAAAATAAACTCAAATTAAAGAACTGAAAAAAGACAAATATTCTAAATCTATTTGTTATAAAAATAATTCAAAACATATAGAAATATTTTGATAATGATAATAGTTTGGATTAAATTATAAATTGATTTGATAAATAAAATTAATTTAAACGGTGAAAATCTTTGATTGAAATATATATTTATCTAAATTATAGGGTAATTTTATATTATTGGATGATTCCACATATTCAATCATGTATAAAAAAAGTTCGTGAAAATTATTAAATAACTTTTATTTCAATAAAAGTTAAATAAACAATAATTAATATTATTTTGTTACATTATCGAAAATGTGGATCCGTCCAATAACTCAAAACTTACCCTAGCCGTTATTTTCCATCATTAATTTCGAGTTGATTATACATATTATTATCAATCTACATATTTTAATTTCTAATTTCAACATTTTGAAACATTAATTATACTATAAACCATATTAAGTAGAAAATTATTTTCTTCTAATCTTCCCTATTTTTTCACTAAATTAGCAATAAATCTTCTGGAGAGGTGATAAAATGTGTGCCATCGCTAGTGACATCTCCTTAGCGTCTGGAGGTCGTTTGTGGCACATATAACATGACGCATGTCCCTCTGGGTCACAGTCTCGTCACTAACCTCTCTGCAGTGCGACACACTACTGTACAGTGCACATACAGCACTAATACATTCTAACACAGTGCACATACATCACTAATAGTTACCATCTACCTAAAAATAAAATGATAAACAATAGGGTTAGGATTGAAAATGATGACCAATATGGTACTGGATTAAAATTGATAACCAACATGGTTCTGAATTGAAAATGATAACTGATATTGTTTTGTATTGAAAATGATGACCAACATGATTTTGGATTGAAAATAATAATCAATATGGTTCTGAATTGATAATTATTATAACAAATGTATTTTGGATTGAAAATGATAACCAATTAAATTTGAATTGAAAAGGATGACCAATAGGGTTAGAATTGATAATAATAACCAATATGGTTTTGGGTTGAAAATACTAACCAATGTATTTTGGATTGAAAATGATAACCAAAAGTTTCCATTTCAGAAATGTATAGCTGCGTATTTATTAATTTAGATATACATTGAGGAGCATCACAAATTTTCTTTAATAACGATCATTTAAACAACGAGGCATATACATTAAAATAATAAAAGAAACTAAAATCATTTTATTTACAGAATTCTCTTAATAATTCAAATCATTAATTTTTTTCTATATATATTTTATATATAATTAATACAAAATGTACAGTAACATCAAAATGACATTTGGAGGTAAGTGAAAATAAAAGGTAAAATATTATTAATATATAAATAATAATAATAAATAAATATCGCTCAATGAAAACCAATACCATCATTTATTCATTTTAGTTAAATTGCTAAATATATTAATAGGGTAAGTTACGAGTTATCGGACTCTTTCACATTTTCGATCATATAAAAAAATATAATAATTTAAATTATATACTCTCTTACTTGATCGAAAATGTGGAGCAGTCTTGATAACTAGGAACCTACCCTAATAAAAAAACAACTCTTAATAACAATTGAGGTGATATGGTAAGTTACGAATTATCGATCGGTTTCATATTATCGTTCTTATAAAAAAAAATATATTAATAATTATTCTATATTTTTTCCCTATATGACCGGAGATGTGACACCGACCAATAATTCGTAATTTACCCTACACATACTTTTCTTAAAAATCATCAACATTATTTACAATACATTTTATTACGTAATAAAAACCATGTGCAATTGTAAAGCTTTTTTACAGTTTGCAAATTTCAATGAACTTAAATAGCTGACATGAATAAATAAATAAATTGTGATGAGTGGGTCATAGTGAGGAGATGTATATGAAGTATTTAAAAAATATATTCAGTTATATAATAATAAGAATATATAGATAATATTATAATAAATATTCATACAATAACAAAAAAAAAGGAAACAAAAAATCTGAATTTTATTTTACTAATTATATATTCATATTTCCCCAGAAATGAAAAAAAAATTATAGAACTTTTTTGGGAGAAGATAAATAGAAAAAACAATCAGCTATTGTTTCTAGAGCTGTGGCATAGTTATATGCAGAGCGTTAAATTCGAAATGTTAGACCCAGACACACACAGAGTTCTTTTTAAGGATATAAAAATAATAATAATGTACTATAAGTCACCACCCATGAAAAAAACATATAACAAAAATGATAAAACTGAAAACAAGTGACTAGAGTTATAATGGAGTAAAGCCATAGTGAAGAAAATTATAGGATAACCGCCCCCTAATTTCCTAGTGGGTTGTCCCTGCCTATAACCATATGGGGAAAAATCAAACATTTGCTATGCTTTTTAATGGAATGAAGGTAATTAATTATGTGATATAATATACTTAGTTCATTGAATAATGATCAGAAAAGAAGATTTCACTTCATTCCAGAAAATTGAAACAGTTTTTTTGTTTTAAAAACATTGCGCAAAGAATGTACATTTATCTATTTGTAATTATGATTCTAGAAATAGTTTATTTAATAGTGTATACATATCTTAAATTCGATTAACTATTCATTACGAAGTTATTGCGACATTTTGTATGATGTAGTAAAGATTCAAGAAATTAAATAATTATTAACTATTTAATTGATGTTTATCAATTATAATTATTATGCTAAAATGTTGTATATGAAAAACTAGACGCTTAATGACTCTAATATAATTATTGTACTAATATGTAACGGTAGAACCAGTCGAAAATGAATTTAATATGATAATGATAATAATTTTACCGAGATCTATAAATATAAAAGTGCATCAAATTTACAAGATTAAAAAAAATAAAAATTTAGACTAATATCAATCATACCTTTTATGAATTTGTTATACACTTGAGGAGATGAATATGTGTTACATACTTGTAACACATATTATACAATATGTTGAGAAAGAAGTTTCATTACGTTTCAATTAATAAATAGACAATTAACGACTGTAACTTACTAACATTATCGTTATAGTTAAGCATAATTATTTCTTTAACGGTAGTGTTTGTTCTATTGCTAATTTAAAACATTTATCGAAAAATTGAATAAGTATTAATAACATTAATAATTATTGTAATTTAAATGAAATGTTTGTTGTTAAAATGTGAATTAGGTATTTAATTTTTTTAGCTGTTCCACTTTTCCAATCACATGAGAAAATATCTATTATAATTAAAATAACAATTTAAATAATAATTTAGAAAAATATATTTTAACATAAGATATTGCTTTTTTATTTAAGATACGTTTTATCTGCACATTTGTATACGTATATAATTTATTTTGATTTCTTGCCATATTTGAAAAAAAAAAATTGTCGATAATTTGATTTCATTCTCAATTGCTTTTTTTAAGATTTGGCAGAATCTTTTTAAGAACCAACAATCTTAGTAAAGAATAATGTGTGCTATAAATTAATTTAACATTAGTGATTTAAGTAGCTATAATGTATTTATTAAAAGCTAAATAATAATATACAAAAGAAAAATAGGCATAATTATGTAAAATCACTTATCTGATTCAAATTAACTTTAACACATTGCAATGAAACTTTACTGATGATATCAATTGAATATTAATGTAGGTGTCATGGACATCGTTTTCTAAGATTCATTCAAGAAAATAAATCACGATTTTACGCTACTCACTTTACATAAAAATGTAAATATACAGAAAATAATTAAAAGGAATTTACCAATCATACCTCAGCAGATGTTTTTTGTAGGTCTGTTTTCCGTTTCAGGAATCTTCCTCTGCATGCTCCTCCCCTTCGCTCTCTCAGACTCCTCCCCAAATGATTATGAGTTGCCATCAAACGCCACAGCGGTGAACAGAGGCCCAATCGTCACAGGATTCAGGTTATTTGAAATGTTTTAATGATTTTTTGATTAAGAAAACAAAAAGAGTTGAAGAAGATAAATTAATAAACATGGAAATAAAAATCATGCAAATACCTATATTATTATTGTTAATTCGGCATTATTATTGTGACTTCAGAATTTAAATACCTAAGAATTCTCAAATTTACAATTTTCTATGTACTTTTCAACTATGTAGGCTCAGTAAGAGTTTATTAAGTTTTTAAATTATCATTATGTAACTTATTAGCTACCAATTATTTGGTGAATAATATTGATTATTGTTTAGTTGCGACGGTTTGGCGTACGGATACTACGCAGACACCGCTAACAACTGCAGAATCTTCCACGTGTGTCACCCTTACGTGGACGCAGAGGGTTTCCAGAGGACGAGAATGTGGTCATTCATTTGCGGAGCTGGAAGTATTTTCAATCAGGTGAGGAGGAGGTGACCTACTTATCAATAGGAATCAGGATCACCAAACCCTAGATAGCCTACCTATCACTAGGAATCAGAATCACTTAAATATCCTATACTATACCTATCGGCTATCAATAGAAATCAGAATAAAGTAGGTAGCCTATACCATAGTAAACAGAATAATATAGTACCCCAGATCCATGTATTATTCAAATTTATTCTGGGTAGGCTGTGACGTCATGTATGTAAACAAGAGGTCACGTCATAGTAAACAGAATTGCTGTGGGTCACGTGGAATAGAGAATTAAGATGGCGGCCAACGCGACCGATCTGACTAATGATATAATTATCTTGAATAAATCGTCTTCTTCAATTTGTTACTATTTTGGGTGTAAAAAGACCGATAGCAATTTCATCAACAGTCATTTTTTTAATTTTCGTCCGTATGACTATAAAGATTGGATAATAGCATTCGGTAATGTGGAATTTAAAAAAATATCACCGAAAACGTTATTTAACAAAAGTTGGGTGTGTTGCAGCCATCTTTTGTGTTTGTACTGTACGTACAAACGTATGCACCATTGTTGACATGTGACGTCACAGCCTACCGGGACACGCGTAGTCAAGGTTTATATACACCATATACACCGTATAATAGTCTATGAGCCTTGCGCGTAGTATCCCCCCTATAGCTCTGGGATACTATATCTTCTCTGCACTGTGCCTATACCCAGGATACAGTAACATAGGGTATGGTAATCAGCTGATTGAATCTATAGTTTGACGTGACCACCGGGTGACTCAAAATGGCGACTCTGACCACACTTTGAAACATGGAAAAACCTACTTAAACTTAATCACTTTTAAATTGAATTTTTTCTTATCAATTACTAACTAGGCATTGGTTAAATTGTATTTCCATTATTTTTTTCCTTATTTGTTATTCATTGGAACTACAATTTAGCAGTTAACTAGTACTAGTTTAGGCTGCTAGGTACCAAATTTTCAAGACCCTATTTTTTATAGATAAGTAAAAGAAATGAACAATTAAAACACACCTGAATTATATCTATATATTCAACTTTGAGGTTCAATCACCATTTTCGCTTTTCTTTTGTACGAAACCCTTATAAAATGACTTTAAACTTCTCGATATTAACATGCAAATACGAGGAATTATGAGCCGCTCGGTCACAAACAAGGAATGTGTTGTTGTGGTGACGTCATATTTTTGTATCGTCTGCTAGGTACTATACCTGATTATGTTCTTATACCTTGCCTATACCCATCATTAGAAATCAAGATCAACTAGGTAGCCTACATATCAATGGGAATCAGCATCAACTAGGTAGCCTACCCTACCTATCAATAAGAATTACGATCAAGTAGATAGCCTATACTTATCAATAGGAATCAAGATCAACTAGGTAGCCTATATCTATCAATAGCCAATAGGAATCAGGATCAATTAGGTACCCTACCCTACCTATCAATAAGAATCAGGATCATTAGATAGCCTATACGGCTATATCAATCAATATAAATCATGATCAACTAGGTAGCCTATACCTATCAATAGGAATCAGGATCAAATAGGTAGCCTATACCTATCAATAGGAATCAAGATCAACTCGGTAGCCTATACCTATCAATAGGAATCACGATCAAATAGGTAGCCTATACCTATCAATAGGAATCAAGATCAACTCGGTAGCCTATACCTATCAATAGGAATCAAGATCAACTCGGTAGCCTATACCTATCAATAGGAATCCGGATCAAATAGGTAACCTATACCTATAATTATCAATAGAAATCCGGATCAACTCGGTAGCCTATACCTATCAATAGGAATCAGGATCAAATACCAATTCAATAGGAATCAGGATCAACTAGGTAGCCAAAAGCAACCTATCAATAGGAATCAGGATCAACTCGGTAGCCTACATATCAACAAGATCACCTACCGGCTATACCAGTGCAAGGATACCAGAGTTAATAATATTGTCTGTTTATGTTGTAGGTTACAGTAGGTACTTACCGCCACTGTAATTTGTAAAATGAATTTAAAAAGTACTTACCTAGTCTCACTTCAATTGGTACTACACATTTTATTGTCATAAATCCCAAGACATAAATCAAAGATTAAAGAACTTTACCACACTTTGGTAACTTAATACAACAGTTACCAGATATCGCCATTGTGTTACAACATCAGCGGCTTCAGCGCTTTATGTGCTTGTGGAGGGAAAATGAGAAAACGTAAAACAAACTTTTATATGACAATATTAAGAGTAAATGAAAGCGAGGGAGATTCATGCACATTAATCATAATGCAATAAGCGTTAAATTTTCCTGCTCTAATTAGTTTATTCATACCAACGTGAAAAGAGGGTGATCATCTGTGCAAAATTTAATGGGTGAATATGTATAAACAATGTAGGTACATAGCGCGGCTTCAATTTTATTCATTTTATTTTCTATAATACATGTAATATAGTATCATACTACTTAAAAAAACCTTTAAGATACATATAATAATACCTTATTTTATTTATAATATTAAAATTATTAAATTCACGTTACTGACTTTTAAAAAAAGTGAAAAATCTATCACTCAGTATAAAAAAAGAATCAATTGTAATGCTAATCACTTCAATTTCGAGCGTCACGTTATGTCCATATAGAAGACAGCCCCCTGACGCGTTATACAGACGTTAATGGCATGCCATTACATTAAATAATCATACGGCAACTTAGCATTCAATCAAATTACACAGGATATTAGTTAAGACATGTTAAATCCTTGTCTGAACGTGATAGATCATTTCGTGATGAAATAAAAGGATTTCCTCTATCTACTCAATTCAAATTGATCTTGACTATATATGGCTTTGCAAACTAAATATGCGATAGATATGAAATAAATATAAAGGAGTATTATGTCGCTACGTCACAGTGAAGGTCTCGCGATACATGCTTAGAATGAAGATGATTCCATTGACCTGTGAACAGTTTTGTAGAGGTCAGTGGCAGTGACCTTTACTAGGTATAGAGAGTCCTAGGTAGGTCAAAGTGAATTATTTTTAGGTAGGTCATGAAAGCAGTATATGGGCTTACAATTGAATGCTTGTAAGTTATTGTAAATAATGAAATGTTTTGGTCGATGGTTATCATTTTTCTCTAATTTTAAATTTAAAGTACGTAATTTATAACTATATAATTATTAAATTTTTATTATTAATTACATAATTAATAATATAAATTGGAACTTATATTATTAATTATGTAAATTCTAGCAATTGCATTGATGTACAAAACGATCATCATCATTGTATCCATCCATGCAATGGTTATCATTTACACAATTAAGTTACATTATTATGTATTATGTTTTGGCTATCATTTTCTCATCCATGCAATTCCTTTTATTTTTCCAATGGATACTATTATTTAAATTAGTGTAATAATTATTATTCATACATAAATTTCAATTCTTTCTCTCAGCAATCATTGGTCTGTGATTTCCCCGAGAATTCCGTACCTTGCCAAGACGCTCCAAATTACTACAACGTCAACAACTACTTCGGTAGAGTCGACGTCAATTTCCTCGAGTGAGAGACGCTCATCCGATGCTCTTTTGTTGTCATGAAGTAAATTTACTTAAATTTGGTAAAAAAAATTATTCGAGAATGATTTTCTGAAGGGCATCTGTCAAATAAAAAATGATAAAAAAAATCCGTAGATTTTAATTACATTTTAACGTGAATATAAATAGAATAGATATTGTGAATTTGATTTGTATACATAGTTAAATTTTCTTTTATATGCATAATAAACTTTTAATTCAATCATATTTCAATATATTTTATATTATTATAAACACATTGTCGTTTTTTAAAACATAATTTCAATACCCAATTTATATTTTATTACATTTATACGAAATAATACAATTTGTTTAAATTCTCATCCAAATGTATATATGTACTATTATTTGCATTGAAACTATAACATATATTGAAACTAAGGCTTTTTAATAGATATGTACGGAATGTGTGAAGATGGTCAGCATTTTATTAATATAACAATTTTGAAATACATTCGTAGCAGTGTAAGTTCTTAATTAATTAATTATCATATAGTTTTTTCTCACATGACCGAAAATGTTGAACTGACCGATAATTAAGAATTTACCCTAGTTACACGTTGGTAATATAAAACCATATGAATATGTATTCATACCACCATTCAATTATATTATTAATGATAACAATTAATTTTTTTCATTCATTGAATTTCAATATTGTCAATTATTTCTGATACATTTCGAATACAAGAATCTTTCTATTTAAATTACCAATTATTAACTTTGATACTCATAACTTTTATTGCAATAAAATATAAACGATTGCGATTTTTTATTTTTCTGAAACTTGTTACCCTTAAAAGTTAAAAACAACGCAGTTAATTAAAATTTCGTAATTCAGTTTACTACCATCAGTAGAGAGCATATCAAGCTATCATTAGAAATTTCTTTCAATCTAATCAGTACATAGCTAACTAAAGCAGAATAAATGTTAGTACGTGCCTGCAAGAGAAAAACAAGTCCATGCTAAATTTTAATTTTAAACTGTTAGAAACAATTAGTTTTAAGGAAATTGTAGTGAATGCACCAGGCAACCTATTAAAACATTTTCCAGCAATTAGATTCATTATCGAAGAAGAAGCAATTTTACTGGTACCATCAGCAGAAAAAAATCATAAGTCCAAAATTCTACTTTCTAGAAACTGTAGTAAATACACCAGACTACCATTTGAAGTTCGTTTCAAGAAAATCTATTGATTATTGAAGGAGAATTAAGAAGCACTTTTAGTGTTCAGTATCGGATGAGATTATAAATTTCATTTTAATTATTTTTTCAATTTCATATCCTAGAAAGTGAAGCAAATAAGTCAGGCAACCATTCAAAGTTTGTTTCAATCAAATAAGTTCAATATTGAAGGAGTAGTAACAATTTTCCCAAAATCACCAACAACACTTAGGCCCCCTTCACACCTGCGTTTCTCAACACCACGTAAGAAAAAAAGCTCATTTGGAATGTGTTCACACTTGCGTTTTTGTAACGCCGTGTAGAAAAAAAACTCATCTAATCATTTTTTTCCTTGTTATTATTTGGTTATCATTTTCTCTGTTAATCATTTTCTATGGATATCCTTTTCTCTGGTTATCATTTTCTCTTGTTATCAATTTCTTTGGTAATCATTTCCCCTTGTTATTATTTCCTCTGGTTATCATTTTCTCTGGTTATAATTTTCTCTGGATATCATTTTCTCTGGTTATCATTTCCTTTGGTTATCATTTCCTCTGTCTATTATTTTTTATGATTATCATATTCTTTGGTTATCATTTTCTCTGTTATAATTTCCCCTGGCTATTATTTCCTTTGGTTACCATTTTCTATAGTTATCAACTTATCATTTTCTTTGGTTATCATTTCCTTCGTCATCATTTTCACTGTTTATCATTTTCTCTGGTTATTATTTTCTTTGTGTATCATTTCCTCTGGTCATGATATGGAAAGAAGTAATTTGGCATAATAGGGTATGTTCTGAATTATCGAACAGTTCCACATTTTCGATCATCAACAAATAACGAGTTAAAATGTAATATTAATTATATAATTTTTCTTATATGATCGAATATGTGTAGCTGTCCGATAATTCATAACTTACCTAACTATTACAACTCTATCACAATTGCCAGGGACCCTTGTTACGTGGGTAGAAAATGATAACCATGCATTGTAGACAATTATTTTTCATTTTCTATTTTTCGTCATATGTATAGTGTATGTGTATGCAATCCCAGCAGTGAAAAAAACGCCAATGTGAACGGGTACAATAGACATTCATATCCTGCTAAAGTTCTAGCGTTAAAAATTCTGCTCGTATTTTAGCAGGAGACTGAGCTATATGTTGCGTTAAAAAAATTGCCGGTGAAAAGAAAACGCAAGTGTGAAGGGCTCCGTTAAAATCAGTTGTAGCTAAACTTTTTGCAATGAGCAATTTTTATAACGCGGCGTTCAGAAACGCACGTGTGAAGGGGGTCTTAAGGTTTATTTTGCATGCAGAGATTATTAATTGCGATCATCACCCTGCGATTATCGCTGAGCACTAGTTCTATGTTCTCCAATGTTCAATGTGCTCCTAGCGGGTCGCAGCAATAATAGATACAGTTCAGTTAATGACGTCACAAAATTAATAATCTTTTTATAAAAAAAACTAATATTTTTAATAATATCATTTGAAATAATACAATATCTCCAATTAATATTTATTGTTCAAAATAAACTCAAAATAGGCGCAACACACAAAATAAAACATAATAATTATTAAATAAATATAAAAAAAATGTGAAAAAAAATGTTATAATATATTCTTAAAATTAAGAATTTATTTTCCATGGTTCCTAAGGACCATTAAAATAAAACTTTTCAACATAGAAATACAACGATCTGATTTAGGAAATTTTATCCCATCAATAATATTTTTGACTATAAAATATAAAGACTATATGGAATATTTTTGACTAAAAATATAATTATTATATGGAATGTCTTGACTAGAGCAGAGAACACAACTGATGAGGGGAATAGGAAGGAATTACCAGAACTGAAATGGTGAAAAAAAGGTACAGTCACAATTACAAGATGCGAACTAAATAAACTAAAATTTCAATAGCTACAAAAATAATTACAATGTATAATTCTTAGGTTATATTTTCATGCTAATTGTTAATACTAATTAAAATAACCTATAAAAGTTTTCATCGGGTACTTAATTGTTACTTTCTATTAAAAAAGTAAATAATATTGAAACGCAGTCTTAAAAATAGAGTCCTATTTACAACAGTTCAAAGCTCTTTCATTCAGCTCAGAAAAGGCAAGTTTCACTTTAGAGACGGAAGGAAATTAAGTACAAGGGACTCCACTGAAGAAAAAACCACTTGAAATGGGTCTTCTCAAAAGATTCTATCTCACTGTAGAACATTGCAAGGATGTAACAAAGCTACTTTGTTCAAAGTATTACAGTAGGAATACACTACAGTGAATGAAGAGTCCTGAGGAAGAGAACTGGCCATTCATGACAGACTAAAGAAAATTGGTTTACTATACGGGGTTGTTCTTTTTACTCCGGACTAATCATTCACTATAGAGGTTCTACAGTACCTATTTTGACTAACGTAGAAGAATCGTATGGTGCTATGTATAACCTATGCATCTGTGAGTGAAGTAAAGAATAAAATGAATCCAAGGAACTTTGGAGAAGCAGTCAGACAGGAAAGTGGCTATCTCTTTCAATAGCCTTTATATGTAAAATAGCATAGTCTTATCTCTATCCTTACATTTGACAGATATATAACATAGTAGCATTACCTATTTACAACCAGTATATTGTTAATAATTAATATGAAGGATAGTTAGCTTGATATTACCAATATTTGTAAGCTCCTCCTGTCTTATGTGGTCAAATAGTAAATAATTGGCAAATAGTACAGCAGAAGTTAGTTATATTTAGTCATAGGGAAATTATTCAGAAAAACTGTGGAAAAATTCAGTTCTTTTTATATCAGTCATAGGCTTTCTATTGTTTGTTGTAGCTACAAAGAGTACTAAAGATTAGGCCTCATACAGACTGGACAGTGCAAGTACGCTCCATATGCAGGTAACTATTGTGATAAAATATATTAAATTGTTTGGGAGAATTACCAATTATTGAAATAACTACGGGAAAGGGAAACCATAATGAAAGTTACATTCAGAATTAATAGAAGTACTAAAAAATATATCCGTTTATAGCTAAATAGATAAAATCTAATCGTAAATTTATAAATATATGGTACTTGCATTTGGTATGAAGAAATAATGTAAAAGAACAAACAAAGCAGAACATTCATTAAATATTCCAATACTAGCTTAAGCAACATAAGAGATAAAATCCTTAAAGGAATGTTCATTTACACATTGGTGTTCTAGCAAGACCCCTTTTCATCTTCTTTGGAACCAAAGTAGTTATTGGCTGGGTCTGAGAGGGGGTCTATATCTTCAAACACTTTCGACCAATCAACTCGACTCTTTCCTGGCATTGGATCAGACACTTTCTGCTGAGATGGCTGAGGACCTGAACCACCTGAAGGAGTTGTGGAGCTGGGTTCAGCTTGTGGAGTCATTGATGGAGCATCAGTAGAGAGAGAAGTGGATTCTTTGTCCCAGTTAAGCAGTCCAAAGTCTAGGAGTTGGGAGGGCATGTACATTTGGGAGTCTGGAGCTCCATCCTGTGAGATATCTCCCACAGCACAAGGAGGTGGCAATGATTGGCGGTGAGGACTGTCAAAGAGATCTTTGAGCATCTGTTGAGTGTCTTTCTCAGTGTCTGGAATGTCAGCATTGTTAGTAAGCAGGTCTAAGTTATTCTGCTGGGTCTCACCATTGCTTTTTATTTCCTCGTTTTCCTCCGTGTAAAGGTTGACCAAACTGTCGGATTTACTCTCCAGTTCAGACTCTCCTTCTGTCTTCTTTGAATTCTTTCTTTTATTGCTACTCGTTTTTTTACTGCTTTTCTTATTCTCTTCTTTCTTGTCATCGAGGTTTTGTCTATCAACAGGCTCGGCCAGTTCTTTGATGACTGTGAAGTTATAATGTTGGTACCCCTGGAAGTTAGAGGCAACAGTGTTTAACGTTTTGGCAGTTTTTTCAGAGAAAGTGATGATGGCATTCTGGTAGAGGATGAGAGCATGAGAAAACATGTTACATCGAGAGGCAGCCAGAAGGTCTATTTTCTGAATGCTTTTGATCTTCAGTGCATCGAATTTGGCTTTTTTGTGGCGCACTATTTCCTGAACCTGACGGAACTTCTCCAACTGACTGTACTGGTCAGGGTTGAAGTCCTGGGAAATATTTTTCATCCACATCAGAGCACCTCTGTATTCAGTCCTCATCTTTTCCATCTGCTCCAGGGTGTGACCTAAAAAAAACATTAGTATATTATGAAGCTGATACATATTTTTCCTTCTTTCATGTAGCTAGTGCCATTTTATATTATATATAGCTATATTTACTTTAATTTTTTTTCAATTAACTTTTTATTGAAATCACAAAATTGAGTGTAACTAATATTTTCACAAAAAATATAGATTCAATTTAGCTACTTTGCTTAAAGTCCAACATTTTGCCTACTCTCAAACTCTCACCTGTATCTTCGATAGCTCTCGAGTGGAAAGTGTCAACCTCCTGAAACAACCTAACGAGAGGAGCTCTGAGAGCCAGCCTCTGCTGTGCCGTGTAGCTGATGCTCTTGCCAGTGGCTGACATCACTTGGTTTGCAGAACCCTTCTCTTGCTTGCTCCAGTCCTTCAAAAGGCGACCCATCTTATTTTCATCTTGAGCTAGAGTGCATATCTTATTCTGATATTCAGCCAACAAACCCTGAAAAATGGAAATAGCTAGAGTGTGTGTGCAAATGCTATAATTTGCATGTGTAAAATATAAAATTGATAATATATCTCAATATAGTGTCCAAAAGAAATGATCCATTCAGAAGGAATTTGCATCCACATATTAGATTATATTTAAGAAGTATGACTTTCAATGGATAGTCTATCAAATCTGAATAGTAAAAATCATACCTACTTAAAATTTGGATTAGCTTACATCATGAAAGTTTAAATATATCTAGTAATATTTCTGTTTGAAACAATGAAGGTAACCATCCATTATATGTATTTAAAGAAAATATTTATGTCAAATTTAAAAATGAATATTTTTAATATTATTTAAAAAAATAAACATTAAAATGAATCAGATCCGATATCAGTTCATTTTCAGGAGAATTAAGTAAACACACCTGCAGTTCTTTGGTGCTTGCTTCAATGGCTTTAAAGAGCTCCATTTTAGCATCAAGTTCAGCATCAGAAGCAACAATGTGTTCATCCTGATTCTTTCCAAACTTTCTCAGCACAGCACTCTTGGTGAACCAAAACTGCTTCTGAACTTTGCCGAGTGTGGTGCTGTGGTACAGGCTGTTGTTCTCAACATAGCGGTCAAACTTTGCACCAGACCATCCAGACGAGGCATTAGAGTTGGTGTAGGCTCGGCGGTTTTGGTAACTGCTGTGGCTCATGATTGGATGAGCGGTCAGATATTTGTGAAAAATATGAAAATGGACCTTAGGAAAGTACTAGTTACTTACTAAGAGTTAAACAAAGAACATAATCTAAATAACAATAATTTTTTTCTGGAAAGAAAAAATTTCAGTTAATTTTAATTCAACTCTGAACAGGGCTGCAGAGTCAGAGTCATGGAATCTGAGTCTTTTTTTTGTAAAGTCTGAGTTGAGAATTTGTATCAAGTCCAATTAAAGCTATAAAAATTATTATAATTCATGTAAAAAAAACTATTTATAGGTAGGTACCTATCTTATTCATAATATAGGATAAATAGGATATTTGTAATATATTATTATAAAATTGAATGTCGTAGTCATGTAGTTGGAGTTAGTGAAATTCAAAATACTGGAGTCTGAATAAGACATTTTTATGTACCGAATTATGTTTTTAGAAATGATCTAAAGAATAAAGAGGTTTTCAGAAATAATCTAAAAATAAAGATGTTTTATAAATGATCTAAAGATGTTTTATAAATGATCTAAAGATGTTTTTATAAATGATCTAAGGATGTTTTATAAATGATCTAAAGATGTTTTTATAAATGATCTAAAGATGTTTTTATAAATGATCTAAAGATGTTTTCAGAAATGATCAAAAGCTGTTTTTTTATAAATTATCTAACAATGTTTTTTTTATAAATTATCTAAAGGTGTTTTTTATAAGTTATCTAAAGATGTTTTTTATAAATTATCTAAAGATGTTTTTTATAAAATATCTAAAGATGTTTTTTATAAATTATCTAAAGATGTTTTTATAAATTATCTAAATATGTTTTTTATAAATTATCTAAAGATGTTTTTATAAATTATCTAACGATGTTTTTATAAATTATCTAAAGATGTTTTTATAAATTATCTAAAGATGTTTTTTATAAATTATCTAATGATTTTTATAAATTATCTACTAAAGATGTTTTTTATAAATTATCTACTAAAGATGTTTTTTATAAATCATCTACTAAAGATGTTTTCATAAATTATCTAAAGATGTTTTTATAAATTATCTAAAGATGTTTTTATAAATTATCTAAAGATGTTTTTATAAATTATCTAAAGATGTTTATATAAATTATCTAAAGATGTTTATATAAATTATCTAAAGATGTTTTTATAAATTATCTAAAGATGTTTTTATAAATGATCTAAAGATGTTTCCAGAAATGATCTGAAGATGTTTTTAGAAAGATCTAAAGATTTTTAGAAATCCATGTTTCAAAGTGTGGCAGGAAAGTCACCAGTTCAGTGAGAAAATGGATCCAGGTCACCACATTTAAGATGAACACTTTTGAATTAATCCCAATATTTACATTAATTTTACTGTGAACAGAATAAGAGATCTCTACAAACACTCTACCAGTTTCTGCAGACTGCCTACAAACACTATCAGTATACAGTATTCATTCAGACATTCAGTAATGTAATTTCAGTACAATGTTAAATTGCAGAGAACTAATAATAATTTGATGATTTTAGAGAGAAATTGGTTTCTGGCTGGAAAGATAAATGGTGAGTACATGAACTATACTATGTTAAGTATTTTAGTTTGTTTGGGCTTTGGAGAGTTGGAGACAGATATGAAAATCTTTGAAGACAATTTGACAAATTTTCCTGAAAATGAAATCATGGACTATCTGACTATGCAATAATGCACATTATCATATTACGCAGATATTGTCTAAAAGAACACTCTGGAAAATACCTTGTGCCAACATATGAATTTTATAGGCTGAATGCTGCGGGTTATGCAGTTGCAGTTTTGGAGTTTCCATTAATTTATTACTGTATTTCAAGATTTGCCAAACTCTAACTCAAACAGAGTAATTCCCAAAGTAAAATCTACTATCTAGGTAGCTAGTTGGGACTCTGATTTTACACAGTAATTACTAGACTGGAGCATGAGAGTACCTACCTAACTATAGTCTATATACGGTAGGTATAGTGACGGCGAATATACCGGATAGGCTACCAAGACGGCAAAACCAAGGAATAATTAATAAAATTTAGTAAACTTACTAGGAAATATATAACATATGAAATTATTAAAGGAACAACTGTGTACTAAATCTAAGAAAATTAGTCTAATCATACTTATAAGCGAAAAAAAAGACAACTGTTACTGAAGACGGAAGTTGACGTCTTTCATTTTTTCTAAATTGCAGAAAAGTAAGAAGAATTTTGCGCGTCAATTTGTTAAAATTTAATTGCTAATATTATTGTTCTCTTCGATTTTTGTATACGTCTATTCTTAGAAATACCGGAGCAAGTAAAGTTAACGGACCAGAAATGAAGCTAGTGAAGATAACGGATCAAAATTAACCTAGTTTTTATAAATCTAAAACCTTATAGCTAATTGATTCTAAATTATTAATGTTTATATCGGCTTATGCTCTTCGTAGTAATATGAATGATCCATTTTGGCCCCCTTCACACTTGCGTTTCTCAATGCCGCGTTAGAAATATTGCTCTTTTGGTATGTCTTCACACTTGCCTTTTTGTAACGCTGCCTTAGAAAAAAAGGCTCATCTAATCATTATTTTC
Organism: Caprella mutica; assembly: GCA_947561585.1. Lineage (NCBI taxonomy): Eukaryota > Metazoa > Arthropoda > Malacostraca > Amphipoda > Caprellidae > Caprella > Caprella mutica. The sequence goes on from CANNZV010000422.1 coordinate 739,165, forward strand.
TCTAATTTTCATTTTCTTTGGTTATCATTTTCTATGGGTATCACTTTCTCTTGCTATCATTTGTTTTGGTAATCATTTCCTCTAGTTTTCATTTTCTCTGATCATGATATTGTAGAAAAAGTAATTTGGCATAATAGGGTATGTTTTGAATTATCGAACAGTTCCACATTTTCGATCATCAACAAATAACGAATTAAAATGTCATTAATTATATAATTTTTCTTATTTGATCGAATATGTGTAACTGTCCGATGATCCATAATTTACCTAACTTTTACAACTCCATCACAATTGCCAGGGGGTATAAAATGATAACCATCGTAGACAGTTATTTTTCTATTTTTCGTCAAAAGTTTTGTGTATGTATGCAATCCCAGCAGTGAAAAAAACGCAAATGTGAACGGTACAATAAACATTCATATCATGCTAAAGTTCTAGCGTTAAAAATTCTGCTCGTATTTTAGCAGGGGACTGAGCTATGTTGAGTTAGAAAACTGCAGCATTTTTTCTAACGCAAGTGTGAAGGGCTCCGTTAAAATCAATTGCAGCTAAACATTTTGCCATGAGCAGTATTTCTAATGCGGCGTTGAGAAACGTAAGTGTGAAGGGGGTCTAAGAATTGAACTAAGTAAAGATAACGGACCAGAATTTAACCAAGTAAAGATAACGGACCAGAATTTAACCAAGTAAAGATAACGGATCAGAATTTAACCAAGTAAAGATAACGGACCAGAATTTAACCAAGTAAAGATAACGGACCAGAAATTAACCAAGTAAAGATAACGGACCAGAGTTTAACCAAGTAAAGATAACGGATAAAATTATAAACTGTGGTTATAAGATTTATTCGAAAGCCTTAAATACATTTTTTGGGGACACACTGTATAATATGAAATGTCCAATTACTCAGTACATTCCCTTGTGTAGGTTTGAATAGCCGCTCGTCATCAAACCTATTGAGTCTTTTTTTTTCCGCCTAACTCGAGATTATAAGCATTTATTGTGGTCTGTTTAAGCTATTCACGTAAATAGTGAACATTATGTATTGAGTTTTTATATTTTCAAAAGTAAAGTTAATAATAACGAATGTTATGATTGACATATACATAGTTTTTTAATACAGTAATGAAAAATTTGAAATACGCCATTTCTAATGAGATTTTTCGTATAAGATTTGTGTGGCTTGAAAGCGAGACCTGCATTTTATCACACTAACTAGGTACAGCTAGCTAAATAGTAAAATACATTATAGCTAGATATTCTTCCTACCTAATAAGGCTAAACAAGATATTTTATAGAAATCATACATTTCTAATAACATTGGCGACTAAGGAAACGTTTGATTATTAAACCACACATACACAAATAGGGCTACTTTTATACACCTCGTGTGAAATAGGCTTCACCATTTCATACTTACTCGTGACTTAGGTTCCTTTCGCACGAGTCTTTTTCTCATGCCGCAGCAACTAAATGAATGTATGTATTTTGTTTATCCAATTATATTAAGATTTTTTCATGCTGCATTTTTGTTGGAAAAAACGCCCCGTGTGAAGCTTTAGGGTAACTTACTTATTACCTGAGAGTTACACATTTTCGATCATATGCGAGACTAATGAAATTAACTAATAATATGAACCATCAGATAACTAACTCTTGAGCTTACACTAGTAGCTTTACATTGCTTCACAAGTTTCAGAATAAAACCAAGGAAGGGAGCATAGGTTTTAATTCCTATATATTTTCAGTATCTTGTCCTTGCCTCCACTGACTACCCTCTCGCCATCTGGTGACCAATCTAATGCATACACTTCGTCAGCATGTCCTGGTATGTCCTTCTCAAGCCTCTTGCTGCTAATGCTCCACACTGAGGCAGGAATAGAAACTTGTTTATATAACATATCTAAGCCTTCAATTTAACCAACATAATAGTTTGTCAAATTGTGTTATTTGAGTTAAAAATCACATTGGTAAATAGCACAATAAGCTTTTTTTATTCAAATTAACTCTCACCTTTCAAAGTAGAATCTCTACTTCCTGAAACAAAAAATCTGGAATCAGCAGCCCAAGCCATTTGATAGACTCCTTGAACATGACCAAGAAATGTGCAGATGTAACTACCAGTGACTCCATTCCACAGTCTGATACTCTTGTCAAAAGACGCAGAGATGATGAGGCGAGAGTCAGGGGAGAATTTCACTTCATTCACAAGCTGTTTATGACCAGTCATTCTTACTGTAGGAGTGGAACATAGTTATTAACTGTAGCTCATTTAAGGATCACAAATATTGATTGATTATAGTGATTATAATTTACAGCAAGGTTACTTCTCCAAAATTCTGTACTTGGGAGTACATAACAACAGGAAGGCACCGATGATATTCATTGTATAATTGAGCCTGATATATTGAATAATTAAGATGAAATGAAATTCATGGAATAGAATAATCATTAATACAATGATAGTATTTGAACAGTAACGGTTGACAACTTACCTCCTTTTTTATCACTGGTTTGAGGTGTCCAGAGAATCAGTGTGAAGTCATCAGAGCCAGACACCAACCTTTCAACACCTCCTACATTTTTCAGACAACTACTATATCTTTCAGCTGCTCTCTCTCTTCTTTCAGCATCTTCAACATACTCGGGTTTATTTCTCATCAAATTCTTAGGCTCATTGCCTCCTGTTCTAATAACATAGTCTGTGTTTAGTGAGAGAGTGCGAACAAAGTGGCCATGACCGTCCAATGTTTTCCATAGCACACCATTGGCAGCATTCCATATTTTTATAGTCATGTCATCCGAAGCACTGTATATATATCCCTCTCCTTCTTGGCCCCCCTCTCCACTCCACCTCAAAGATTTGACATTTTTTGTGTGTCCATTTAGAACAGGGAAACGTGTGCCGCTGTAAACATTCCAGATCGCAACCGTACCGTTTTCACTTGCAGAGGCTACCTTGCGACTAATTCCCATATCACAGAGATGAGAGGGTTGCCAACATAAGTCATTGATCCTCGAAATGGGTTGGTTTGATAATGTTCTTCCCACTTGCTGGCCTGTGCTGGGATTCCATATTCTCATCTCCCCTTTCTTACAACCGGAAGCTAATCTATTTCCGTCAGGACTCCAAGCGGTCACAAGCACATGATGTTGGTGACCTCTTGCTGTGAAATGTGGAGTCTCTGTATTCACATCCCAGAATCTGACAGTCTTATCACCTGACCCGGAGGCTAAAAATCTGCCGTCAGGACTGAAAGAGGCACACAATACTGGCTCAGCGTGACCTGGTAAAGAAGATGTGCATCTGTTGACAGCACGCACTTTGAAAACGGCCTGTGCTTGGTATTTGATCACTAACGTCTTCTCAGCTGAAAATTTCTCATCCAACAGTTCACCAATATCTTTAGTGATTTCTTTATCTTCTATGAAAAAACTGTAAGGAATTTCATTTTCATCCTGCAAAATAAAATATAATATATAAAACTAAAACTTATTTTAATATATTGATAAAAGTGATTATGTGTGATAGCTAGCTTAGCAGTCACAAATAAAGATAAGTTTAATTGAATTACCTGATTTAATAGATTGGAAAGATTTTTCTGAAGAATGTTTTTGGTGGTGTTGATTGGAAATCCAGTAATAATTGGAAGACTTTCATTTGAATCCTCAGCTTCTGATGTGAACTGAACTGTGATTGTACTGCTCTCTATGGCAGATTCGTCATCAGAACAGTCGCTCCTGTGAACAAAATAAACACAGCCAGGTAAGTATACTTCTTCTGAATGTGAATATGTACTATATAAATATATGCTAGATAGTATACTATGCTATTAGTTACCATCAGATTGGTACCCCTGCAGATTGCTAATAGAATTTGAATTCCATTGCTCAGTTTAAGATGATTAATTTTAATAATCTTATACTCACTGAATAATACATTCGGAATATTTGATTTTTAATAGCTAACATTGGGGTAGGGCTGTAGGTGCTGAAGAGGAAATTTAAATCAGTTTTTTGAAGTTCCAGTTATAGGATATATTTGTATGATTTTTAATCATATAAAAAAGTATACCTAATTTCTTACAATTATTATTGAAGAAAGTTCACATAAAAAGTTCAGTATGACACTTAATAATATAGTCCTATGAACAATTACTTACATGTTGGTATCCATTTGTCTTGATTTTATTTTTCTTTTGGATGAGAGACTGTGTTCTTCACTAGGTACTTTTCTTTTTCTGTTAGCTACAGCAAGCATTTTAACTTGAGGAAATTAATCTTGCTTATCTGTTATTAGAAATTAAATTGAAGTAGTGTGGAGTCCTTTCTAAAATCAAATTTATCTATTTAATATGAATTTTACAAATTTAAATATTGGTTTGGAGACTATCTTTTGTTCTGGTAACACAACTAAATCTAGGAGTATAGTACTGTCTGAATCTTTGTTTACAATAATTGTTATTTTCGTTCTAGTCAAGTTTAGTTTTAGGCACAATTATGACTTTTGAGCTCTCAATTATCATATTTGCTCAGATAAATTCAATATTTCCATTAAAATATTGAAGTGTTTATTACTTTATTTTCAAAATATTAATTGTAATGGCTACAGTTATTTTATTTCAGTCGGCAGAATGTGGGAGTGATTCCAAGTGAGGAGACATTTACAGTACAGACATGAAACAATTCCTAATCTCAAATCTCTTCTTATATCTACATCTATTAAGCAGAATACAGAACTATAGAAGAGAAAAAATATGGCACATTATTAGTGTGAGCAATCCTTTATTTCCTCCAATTTTCCTATATTTTATTGAGAACAGAAGCCAAAATAGAGGATTTCTTGGAGAAAATTTTACCATTTCCTGCAGTCTGGATTTCTTAGGAGAACACTTATCTGTTTTAACAGTTTGTTTGTAACAGTCAGATTAAAAATTAGTATATTTGAACAAATTAAATTTATATAGGTATATATATTATATATACCTCAATAATTAATATGGATACACTCCCCTAGGCCAAATGCTAAGGCCTTAATAAAGAAGCTTGCTGTTTGTAAGCCAATTTTGAGCCAAAGTTTCACAAAAATTCTGAGCCAAGCTAATTTGTGAAGATTCCAAGCCAATATTAACAATGGAAAATAAGAATTAATTCAAAAATTTAAGCCAATTAGTCATTGAGTTTTGACCTTTTCAAATGAAAGCCAATTAATAGGCTTTAACTGATATACTCTGAAACTTGGCAGGGGCAAATTTCATATTTCAGCCAGTCTGCAAAATACGGAACATTTTTCCAAGACTCTCTGCAGGAGTTTTTGATTGAATTTTAGAAATTTGAGATCCCTGCGGGAGATCTTGAATTAATTCCTATGTTACCATTAATTTAGCTGCGGGAGATTTTGAATTAATTCCTATGTTACCATTAATTTAGCTACGGGAGATTTTGAATTAATTCCTATGTTACCATTAATTTAGCTGCGGGAGATTCTGAATCTGCTAGGTACTGTGAGTCAGAGAGTAACTGTCTCTCAAATTAAAATCTCTGCGGGAGAAGAGACACATTCTGCAGACTGGTATTTCAGGACAATTAGTCTCCAAAAAATTTCAAATTTGTCTCCAAAATGACCAAATTTCTTCAAAATGTCTCCAATAATAACATGTAAACAAAGGAATTAATTAGAAAATAGTCACCAAGATCTTGTTTAAATGAATTTTCCCTCAAAAATAGTCTCCAAATATCTTTGGCGACATGGATGCACTTTGCAGACGGGTCAATGTCACAGAATTTTGAAGATCTTTGGAGATGTTTTGTGGGAAGAGGTACCATTACAAGATCTTGATCCTTGGAGACAATTTTCTTATTAATTCCTGTTTACATGCTATTATTGGAGACATTTTGAAGAATTTTAGTAATTTTGGAGACAGATTTGATAATCTTTGGACCATGTTTTAAAGTGTGGACAAAGTCGCCAGTATATTGGCGACTTTTGAGGGGCTAAATAAGTTGAAAAACATGTAAATAAGGAGTAAATCACTCCCAAAATAGTCTCAAGATATGCACTTGCATCAGACAAGAAGCATGAAGACGTTTTCAAGTGTAAAATTTTCACTAGGAAGTCAAATTTCTCCTTAAAGTACCTTAAATGTGGCGACCTGGATCCATTTTTTCACTAAACTGGCGACTTTCCTGCCACACTTTGAAATATGGTCTTTGGATGCAAGTTGTCCTCAAAATAAAATCTTGGAAACAGATTTGACACCCTTTACAGACTGGACAATATATATCCTAGAAAGTAGTAGTTAGGTAACTAGCTCACTGCTCAGTAAGGTAAAGCCAGTAAATTGCGACACAGACACACTAACTTCGGCTCAGTTCACAAACAATAGAAACAATAATATTTAATATGCTATAGCTATTTAGTATTAAATAATTTATCACATTTTAAGAAGACCGTCCCCAAAGAAATCTCAAAATGTTATCTTTTTTTTTTATTGTGTAAATAGTTGCTTTTTAACCTTCTTATAGTGTGTGCAAAATACCAGACATATCGTATAACTCTAACCCCCCTGGGGAGAGGGAGAAAGGGAAAAGTGGGCTGGTACTCTAAAAATCCTCAATATGTACTCTAAAAATCATCTCTCAGCCAATTATAATTCGTAATAATTAATTATCTCGCTATATCTGGTATCTAACCTACCACTATAACACGCTCACACCAATGAATGCAAAGAAAGATTGCTCAGTTAGCCCCAAACCTTCAAAGCGGATGGATGCTGCGTGTCAGATCATCAAACTTTGAAAGGAAATTCCTACTAATTCTGAGATCTACAAATCTTGTAATTCAAAACCATACTCCTGCTTTTTGGTTGAAGCTAGAGCATTGCGGTTTTTTACATTCAATACTCCATAATGATATCTACAATATGATTTTTTACGATTTTTGATTTTCGAATTTGTTGTAGAAAATTTTTTCAGACAAATTTTTTTTAAATTTTTATGAAAAAGTGAAAATTTAGAAAACCCATTCGAAAATCAAAAATCGAAGAAAATCATATTGTAGATATCAGTATGGAGAATCGAATGCAAAATACCGCAATGCTCTAGCTTCAACCAAAAAACAGATGTAGGGTTTTTGAAAATGATTCAAAATTCGAATAACTCGTTTTCTATGGGTCTAATCGAAAAAATGTCATGAACAAAAACGATAGGGAATTTAATTTTATATATACATACAGAGTTTCAGAACCATAACTTCAATAATAAAAAACTTTTAAAAAATTTGGGGACGGTCCCCTTAAGTGATTCAACTAATATGGAATACAGTTTTTTATACATAGTTAGGAGTTAGGCCTGTTAGTTGGTTAGTATTAGAGAATATTATGATAACATGTTCCCCAAGTGCCAACGCCCCGAAACGGAGGATCTTGCATGGCCCATGGTTGACCGTTCTCTTCAGACTTCAGTCACTATTTTCTGTCTCATCATAATGGATGGTGACAGAATAGGATCTACTGGGAACATTTGGAGACCAAGAATTCAATCATTAGATCATAAATTGCAACTCGCAAATGAAAGTAAAGTAACTGATAAAATCTTATGTCCATCAATAGGGTCTACATGACTACATCAGTAAGTAATAGACCTAATCCAGTCAGTTTCTGTCTCCGATGACAGATGCAGCAAAAAACATGGAGGCATGCATACTAATAATAAAACAGACTTCAGTCTTTGTATTCCTCATCACTAGGGTTGTGACATTGCATATGCTTTTCTAAAACGCATATGCTTATTAGATTCACATATGCATTTATCAACATGCATATGCAATTATAAATATGCATATGCATTTAACAATATGCATGCATATGCATTTACTAATTTGCATATATGCATTTAGCAATATGTATATGCATTTACTAATTTGCATATGCATTTACCTATATGCAAATGCATTTACCTATATGCAAATGCATTTACCTATATGCAAATGCATTTACCAATATGCAAATGCATTTACCTATATGCAAATGCATTTACCTATATGCAAATGCATTTACCTATATGCAAATGCATTTACCAATATGCAAATGCATTTACCAATATGCAAATGCATTTACCTATATGCAAATGCATTTACCTATATGCAAATGCATTTACCAATATGCAAATGCATTTACCAATATGCAAATGCATTTAACAATATGCAAATGCATTTATAAGCATGCATATACTTTTATAAATATGCCTATCCTGAAGCTGTCTATGGTGAATGGAAGAGAAGTGGGTGGTGTACATTGGACCCCGAACTGTTGTAATTTGGATTATGGATTGTTTTTTTTTCTTCATTTTTATTATATTTATCATTTTTCAACGCTACTTGCAGTCTTAGAGGATGGTTATGCTCTTCAACTAAGAGGTCTTTGATTTTTGGGTTTGGTAGGCTCGTACCAGATTGCATTAGTTGTTGTCTAAGACTAAGAGCCGCCATTTCACCAACAGGTTATTTGAAGAGCAGAGGGGATATCATATCTGAGCCGTGGGATAAAAATCGCGAGCCGTGGGATAAAAAATACGAGCCGTGGGATAAAAAATGAGAGCCGTGGGATAAAAAATGAGAGCCGTTTGATAAAAAATGAAAGTCGGGGGATAAAAAATATGAGCTGTGGGATAAAAACTACAAGCAATGGGATATAAAGAGAGCCGTGGTGGAAGGAGCAATTATTACCTAGATTTAGTTACTTATTAGTTATTAACAGACCGGGAATATTTGATCAAGTGAAAATTCACATTTGATGAGCCGTAAAGTTTTGAAACTCTATATAAATGTCTTTTAGAAGACCGCGAGTTTCGAAAAAAATTCACAAAGAATGCAATCTGGGGCTCGACGGCTCGTTGGGTTCATTTTCTATCCCCTTTTCATTTTCCTCTTCCATCCGTAAGTGCAGCCACCGTTGTTTTGTGTCCCTTTTCATCACTGCATTCACTGAGTAGCTTTTCTGTTTCCATGAGCTTTGTCACCGACAGTAGTAAGTGACTTTGTTCCATATAGAACCACTTTCCTTTCTGACTGCTTCTTCTAGTCCCTTGTATTTAATTTCCTTTTGACGTCAGCGATATGGCCTTTGGTTCAGAAGCAGACGTTAAACCCCTACTAAATTAATTATCAATATGAATTTGCATATATTATGAATTATTATGCATTTAATAATAATGTTCCAAATTTAAAATGTCAAGTATTTCAAAACACTTAAAAGTGTTTCAGAGAACGACACATTATATTGTTGCACTGTACGTGACTGTAGGATACTATATTAGTGAAGTGAATTTTCATGGCTACCAGTTATTTAAGAACAGAAACTAAGAATCACGGGAAACGGACTATTCCCAGCCGGACTATTACTCAACCGCAGACTTTTCCCCGCACTCTAACTTACTTAGGTATTTTTATAATAATGGCTAAAGCATTGTAAGATTTTTAAGGTACAAATATTAAATATACATATTAGATAAAGGACACTAAAAAATAGGTCAATATTTAGTGTAATAAAAATCTATAGTAGGTTCATTAATTATGAGGTTAATAAATTAATTTAACCCTTTCGAGTCTCCTGGGACACATTTGTCCCGCAGAATTGTTCATAAAGTTATTCTTTTTCTTCTATTTAGACTGATATACATTGTCGATAAATCGTAAGTATTGATTTTTTGTAAGTATATATGTGAGATCCAATAGTACAGAGAATTTTATTAATTATGCTCAAATAATGAAATATAATAGATTTTTCTCATTCTAGGACTCGGGTGTCCCAAGAGGCTTTTTCAAAGATCGAACTTGGGACACATGTGTCCGAACAGACTTTCATTTCTATAAATGATCATTTTTTTACAGTCTGCTGGGACATAAGTGTCTTAGGTAGGAGACTGGGACTAAAATGTCTGTTGGGACACCAGTGTCCCATAGCTAAAATTCTATAATAATATGTAATTTCACTAATTTTTCAATTAAGTTCCATTGATACATGTCCAATGATTATATACACAAGTTTTTTGAGCTGTAGAGTGTAAATCAAATACACGAAAGCCGACTCGAAAGGGTTAAAAAAATAATAAAGTTAGTTAATGATCTGTAAAAGCATAAATTTGAACGAGAAGTTAATAGATCGCCACTTTATGTATACCTAGCTGAAAAATAAAATAATAAATTCACGATATAGAAAACTACAGAGTTTAAATAACTGAACAAATCGAAGCTGCTTAGAGTACCTTGCGACACTAGTCACTAGGTAACCCTTAGTATTGCAATAATGTTCGTACTTTGTTGCATCTCCTAATTATATACGAAAATACGTAGGCACAGTCTTAAAATCGAACGAACATTATGGAAACATAATTAGGGGAATCAAATTCTGTTAATAAAGTGTGTTTTCTATTAATAAATTAATTTTGTGTTTTATCAAAATCATACTTTAATTAATAACCTAAATTACTGATATTTTATTCGGCGGGGAAAGGTCCTGACGAGGAATAGTCCGGCAGGGGAAATTCCTATTGCCATGGCCCATACTGACCACCTGTGTCTATAATCTGTAACTATAGTTATCCTATTCTTTACTTACATTACTGTGAGTGTTACTTTTAGCTTGATGGCGCCATATAGATAACCATATTCTTTAATTTTCGAACAAAATTTCAAAATCATATTCATTAGGTAAACAAAATGATAGAACACATGAAGGTATACTGTATGTATAACAAATAAATTAGGGTGTTTGTTCAACCTCCCACCAGATATAAACATGCTGGAAGTGCATATATTGCCTTCCTTTCAGTTTCAAATGCATAGGTATGCCTTTTTTTATATGCATTATCTTTAAGTGCATATGTTTTATCTGCAAAACATATGCGTTTCCTAAAATCAAGATGCATATGCGTTTTCTCAAATGCATATGCGTTTTCTCAAATGCATATGCGTTTTTTCAAATGCATATGCGTTTCCTCAAATGCATATACGTTTCCTCAAATGCATATTCTCAAAAAGCATAAAACCTGTTGCATATGCAGTATATTTCCCAGTGCATATACTGCATACATGCATAATGTCACAACCCTACTCATCACCCACCTCCTCCAGAGACTAGATCTAGTTCCTTACCACCACAGTTCATAGAATAAGGTAGTTAGGACAAGTCTACGGGTACAAATTCGGGTCAAAATAGCATGGACCCAGTGACGTAACAGGCAGTTGCCAAGTATTGTTTTTATCGCGCGATGCCTTAGCTAAAAAATCAAAATAGCATACTTGAACAAATTTAATTATTTGGTTAATTCGATTATTTTCTTTTCATAATGAGGTTATTAATTACCATTATAGATTATTTACGTGAAATTCAGTTACTTAGAGCACTCTGATCATATAATAAACTCTTATTTAAGCATTTTTCGTTAGTAGCTTACAGCACTAGAAACCAATTTCAGCTTATTGAGCCTGATACTAGATTACTATGCATGTAAGATGGTTATATTCAAAAATGTAAGCTAAAAATATTATTTATATTCATACGTATAGACTATATTGAACTTGATATAAAAACATATAATTAGGTATTATTTTTAAAGGATAGTAATCATATTCACAGATTTTATTGGATGGATCATTTATACCCCAAATATTATTATGGTTTAACTTTCAGCATTAAATAGATGATAAATATTTATAATCCATATTTAGAACTTATCACAGGTTACCACAGACTATTGCGAATCAACAAAACTGACATTTCCATTACTATTTTCAACTAAATTTTGAATTCTTTAAAGTATAGGAACAATCATTTAAAAAAAGAGCTGTATCACAAACACAATATAATCATACAATAGTATTATAGTTCATTTAAGGTTTGAAAAAATGAAAAAAAAACTCGAATTTTAGTGGTTGATTTAAGTCTCCCCTATAAACAACGTATATCGATTCGATTTCTGGGATATCAAATCGATGGATTGTTCTATCGAATCGACAGACCGATGTTTATAGGGTCTCCTTTGGCTACCTAGAACAAATATACAACAGGAAAATGAGTGAATTAAATACAAGGGACTGGAAGAAGCAGTCAGAAAAGAAAGTGGCTCAATGAACAAAGTCACCTACCACTTTCAGTGACAATGCTCATGGATGAAGAAAAGCTACTCCATCACTTACCAAGGAATGTAATGAAAAGGGAAACAAGCACCGGTGGCTTCACTCACGGATGGAAGAGGAAAATGAAGAGCTGATAGTAACTGAAGTCTGAACCATTTACTGGTCATTGACAGACATAATTCATTCCACGCATAAATAACTTTAATAATAACAGTACTTTTATGAGTATGAAAAAAAAATGAAACTACTAAACTAGTTCATGTCGCTATATAGAATAAATTATATCCATTTTAATAGGATACAATGGATACAATTTCAAAATTTATAGATTAAAGCATAATTTTTCAGCTGCAAAATGAATCGTCCAGTGATCCAGAAACAAAATTAATAATAGAAAAAAAAATTAAAATTCATTGAAGCAGAATAGTTTTAATTGTTAACTCTATTCAATCAAAATGAAAAATTAAAACTATCTCGCTTATTTGAATATACTTTCAAATGGTCATTGGAAACTTAATGGACAAATTTAATTATTAGTTATTATCATTAATTTATTCTTTTCATTTACATGTCTAAGCTTCTGATTCCACGTTATAAGACATAAAACTTAACTAAATATTTGTTCATTTGATCACAGCATAGTTGAGGGAGCATACAATATTAATTGTACTTCAATTCTGATAGTTATTTAGTAAATTCTAAAATAGCAGTTCTTATTTAAGAAAAAATGAGAAGAAATTCCTTAATAGAGGATATAAATGATGGGCAGCAATATTTTAATCCCCAGGATGAATCTATATTCAGATCATGGGAGATTAAAATACTGCTGCATGTTTCACAATCAGCCAGTTTTGATTCGAGATTCTTGCTGTTTTTTTTTGTCAATTTTTATGACAATTTATTCTGTAAAAGTAGCTGCAAGCATTTTCAGATGCGATGGAATGGAAGAAGCCTCCAACTGGTGTTGTTGGTGACCGTGAATAGGTCACTGCAGGCGGCTTTAACTTCACTTTCTAGAAAGCCCATTTCTTCCGATTCTAGTTCAGGCGAGGGGTCCTATGAAAATTTTCATAAAATATTAATTACAGTTAGAGTTTAACATCCATAAATTGTTAGCTTCAAATATTTATGAAAAAGACTACATAAAAAGTCTACGAAAAAGACTACATAAAAAGTCTATAAAAAAGACTAATAAGGAGCAATTAGTGAATTCATGAATTGTTTCACCTACTAAGAGTCAGTGCAATCAAAGCAATAATGAGATGAAGCTATATGGTAATATACTTACGTTGTTCAGAAGATGAATCATATGGTCATTTTCTTCTTGCGCTGCTTCAAAATTTCCAATGAGGGAGGTAGCAACCAGCTCTTCTCAGATGAAATTTGGTCAGAATCAAATAATTTTCTGAATTTAGACTTACTGACTGGAGTTCCTGTTTGAAAGTAGGAAGTAATTAATTTGACAAATTAAACAAAATACTTAAACTCTGTAAGATTATAAAAGCACAGACATATCAGTGGATTTTTTCTCCCTTTGAAAATAATAATATTCTAGCAACGTCTGTGATTTTCTAGCTAGCTATTTATTCCTAAATTTCATCTAGTTTTTGGTGAATTGGTGGCTAAATAGAGAAAAAAATTGGTCGATTAACGAATTTATTGACAATTCTGATGGATTTTAATGGTAAATTATGCTAAATTAATGGTTACATTCCAACAAAAATAGTATGGCTCATAAACTCTCCATTTATCTCTCCAAAAGAAACTAAATTTCTCTTTAATTTTAATTTATCAAAATGATGAAATTAGGCATCATAAATTCTCTCCAAAATAACATTGTAGCATACATAGATCAAAATAACTGTCATAAACTCGCCATTAAAATGGCAAGTTTGGTGATGCTTTATTTATTACATGGGTTACATAGGAATGAATTCAAAATCTCCCGCAGCTAAATTAATGGTTACATAGGAATTAATTCAAGATCTCCTGCAGAGATATGAAATTTATAAAATAGGGCTCAGAGCCTCAGATTTGTATTTTGTTGCAGAGAGTCTTAGAAAAATGTTCCATATTTTGCAGTCTGGCTATGCTACAATATTATTTAGGAAAGAATTTTGAGGAAATTTAGCTTCTTTGAGGATAACTGGAGTTTAAGAGACATACTAATATTGGTAATTTTACAATTTACTAAGTTGTCTGAGACTGATGAGGTTCTAATAAATGAGTAATAAACAAATAAATAGTGATAAAACTAAAAAGAACTTTCTACCCTTATAAAATAACTTGGATGTTAAAGGACTTGAGGCTCAAATTTACAATCACGAACTTGAAAACCAGTCTCAGAAGCTGGATTTGTGGATTATTCATGCAATCAAGAAATATTTGGCTATTTCATTCCTATGTTTCCATGTTATTTGCTGCACCTAAATCCCATTTTCTGTAAGAAAATCCTGGGTCTGTAGAGACATTCATTTCAGACTGCCTCACCAATATATTAGCTAGTAAGTAAGGACACACTGTATTACCTGGTTTGTACTTTGTATGATCATATGGTGCAAATATATCAACCAAAATACTATAGGCTTCAAATTGAAAAATTCATTTAGCTAGACCCAGTCTGTATTTGGTGCACAAAATCCCACTGACTTTTTCAAAAAGCTGAAGCATCATAAATTTTCATTAATTTGGCCGATCCACCAACATTTTCCCAATTTATCCACCGAAAAGGCGGAAAATTAATGGTAACATAGGAATAAATAGCTAAAAATCCACAAACTTTGACAAAGCAGAATATTATTTTCACAGGGGAAATTTTTTTATCAACATTTTGCCACTTGCCAGTTTGTAACTTTGTATTTGGTGCACTGAACTCATCTGACTTTTTCAAAAATCTGAGAAATATTTGCTAACATTTTTCATCAATTTGTCTAGTCCTCCAACATTTTACCAGTTTCCTCTCCAAAAATTAATGGTAATATAGGAATTAATAGCTAAATTTATTAGAGAAATTGAATATCTGTTGACAAATCATTGGAATTTACTATCATATACAATGATACAATCTGGACATGTTGGTGGAATAATGGAATTTACCATGAAATAAAGACTGGCTAACAGTCAGTTAGACAGTAGGGTCACACAGCCTTCGGGTAAATTGCGGTCCTTTAATTTCTAATTGCGGTCCTTTAATTTCTAATTACGGCACTGTAATCTGTTAAGAATGTCTCACTCTCAAAAACATTCTTAAACTAATTTATATTGAGTTGAAACTCAATGCATTCTAGATTTTGTTTATTTCCAGAGTGCTTGAAAATCAAAGCCATCATAGATTTTAGTGTACTGAGGTTAGTGGCTGCAGTTGGTTTGAGTGCCGCAATTTACCTACCTAATCGGCTGACCGCTGACGCTACGGTAGCATCAGCGGTCAGCCGATTAGGACTAGGTAGCGTCGCTACCTCCAGACTGGAAAACATAAATTCTAACAGAGTTACTCCTAACTTCATTCATTCCCAGCAGTGATGTTTATCATCACAACAAGCCCAATTGTGAAGCTTAAATGACTTATTTTACATTAGTTTTCACTGCGAAGTTGAAATTTATAAAATAATTTACTGATTTCTGCATTTTTTAGGGGTAAAATGAGTAATTTTTGTTCATTCTAAATTCCTAACAGAGTTACTAGTCAATCTGAAATGAGTTATAATTCCACTCTGGCGCTACCTAGACCTTGCCGGCTAGCCCGTAGGCTAAATCGACTGCTCACTTAGCCTCACTACGTGACGGAGACGCCTACGTCGTCTAGTTTAGTAGTTTACCTATAAGGCTATACTAGGTACTCACCAACAGATGGAAATGCTTCCTTATTCAAATTCTTCCTATGTGGAGACTGTGGAGTCTAGAGACAAAATTCTAGTGAAATCACTTTTCATTTTTCACAAATAGGTAGTAGCAACCTAAGTTATTATCTTTTTCATTCAATTTTCTCAAATTTCCAACACATACAGTAATCTAAGATTAAGATTTGAAGTCATGTTGATGAAATTGGAAAGATCTTATTAGGCAAGTGTCCATTAGCATGATTACCTAGGTATCTTAGGTTGTTTATCTTTATAATTACGGTTTAAAAACTGCATATTTATATTCTAGGCACCATTATAGAATAATAATATCATATTGTATAGTTTAATTAATAGTTGATCAAGAATTATGAAGTTGATTAGCTTTTCGGACAATCTATCAAAGTTTACATCACACTTTGTTTACATTTTTGTTTCAGAATTTGGCGCTCAGTTGTCTGAGCTCCATGATTGGTAGAAACATCCGCCATCTTGAATGACGTCACTGCCTCACAGCTCCGAAATTTATATTATAGCGTTGTCCTAACTACCCTTCTATAAACTGTGCTTACCACATTATTCTTAAGCTTATATTTCAGCTTAAATTTGAAGAAAGTTAACGAGTCAGTGAGAGGACAAGCAAATTAATTTGTCTTTGATACATATTTAGACGGTTACGCGCGCCGCAATAAAGTAAATCACAATAAGTAACGAATTACAACAAGATCAACAGATGATGAATTGTATTACGTATTGTCTAATACTATTTGTAACATCAGTTTTCATTGACAAAAACAGTTGGAAAAGTGTTTTACTGAGTTTTATTTTTTCCAATTTAAAATCACCAGTGTTCAAAATCATTTTTCTGACTACATTTTTTTCAGTATTTATATTTTTAAACACACGATGTACGAGAAATACTTTCGATAGGCATTAATCCATTTTATAGACTACATCAAATCAGCATGTTACATCAAACTGATGCCTACGTTTTTATTTATAGGTCCTACGTCACAATTATAAATTCGGTCCTACCTATGACCGTATTTATTCGGTCTGACGTAGGACCATATTTATAGGACCTAGGTACCTACGTCAGACCAAAATTTCCGAGACCAAATTTTCCACTCAATTCTCATGTTAAATAAGTGTAAAAATTACTACCCTGATAACATTGTACTATCGGGCCAACGTTGGTAAACGTTGGCAACCCTATAAACAACGTATATCGATTCGATTTCTTTTCGATTGCCTGGGATATCGAATCGATAGATTGTTCCATCGAATCGATATACCGTTGTTTGCACGGAAAAGTAAAGGCACGATCGGGCATATTGGTACGGCGGTGTTATAATTACACACTGGGCCAATGCAATGAAAACGACACTGGGCCAACGATTGCCAAACAACTTTGGCCCAATGGAGTAAAACATTGGTTAACCAATCCAGTGATTTTTTGATGTACCAGTATACTTAATATACAATTCTACTGGTTCTATTTGGCAGTTATTGCCAGACAATCAAAATGGTTAGGTTTAAACGATCTCTCCCAACTTTAATAACACCAAATAGCCAATTTAATATCCTCAATTAAGTATATCTTTGAAATTGTAGCCGTTTCAGGCAATTTAGTATAAATAGGCTTGTTATCCCTTCAATTATTAATTTAAAACTTTATTTATTTCCTTGATAAAAATGAGTTTGGCCGGTAGTTAATTCATGTATAGTATGAAATGTTATTTTTTCGTTTGAAATAATTATTCACATTGAAAATTAAACATTCAATTCAATTTCAAACAGAAATATTATTATTTGGTTGAAATAGCGTAAATAAAATAATATAGATTTCAGTTTGAATTGGTAACTGTTCGATTTTTCACCCTAATTTTGATCTGTTATTATGTTACTAATTAAATAGTAGTCATTACACTCAGAGAAATTTTGATGCACCCAGGTGTTTTGAGTTCACCCTATGACTTTGTATCTAAAGCGAGACACATTAGTGCATCAAACTATTGTTTGGATGCACTAAAGCTTTTTGATGCACCCAGGTGTTTTGAGTTCACCTTATGACTTTTTATCTAAAGCGAGACGCATTATAGTGCATAAAACTATTGTTTGGATGTACTAAATTTTGATATTAAACAACTCGGAGATAATTAGAGATATATTAAAATGAATTTAGCTGTATTGGCAAGCACCGCTTTAATAACCAAAATCACCACTTTTTCTCATTACAAATTGTACATAATAAGATGGTCAAATTATTATAGAAGTGTATATAACTCCCGTCACCCCATGACGATAAATGGAAAACCCTCTTTATTGATAACCAAATATCGACACATCGATTTACTTTAAATAATGATGACCGAATTAATTTCTGATTTTATATATAAGAAATGCAAATAAAAACAAGCAAAATTGTATGAACATTATTTTGAATTTTTTTATTTGAAGCGTAAAATCGCGCATAACAAATTCTATATACCTAATCAATTAATTTCGGTAGGTTTGTCCTGAATGTACCGTATCGTCATAAATCTCATCAGTTAAACTGACACTCCATGGTTGTATAATTTTGAATGAACTTACTTACATTTTTGTAACAATAATATAAATATATGGAGACATCGATTCGTAAAATACCTAAACCATAGTAATGTTTCTAAGTCTTGTTATAGACGAAAATAGCTGAAACGTGACGATAAATGGAGAGGAACGATAGAACGTGCCGTTACACTATATCCAATAAAGTAAGAATGTTCTATTAAAATTTTTGAATTAATTAATTTTTTTTTTTGAATACGAGTGAATATTGTTTTCTAAGCATATCAGACAATAGATATATAATTGGGCGTTGGTTCGATACAGGCATCGGCAACGTTAAGTATTGCCGGTACCAATAAGTCGTTTATACCTGGTTATACTGTTCAGGGCTGGTGGACATCCGTGAGGTGAGCCAACGTCGGGCCTTTGCTGGCCCAATACACCGAGACCGGCATGACAGCGTTGGCCCAGAGTTTCGTTCTGAATTGGGCCAACGTTGGCTTAACATTGTAATGTTTACTGTGAAATGTTACGGAGGATAATTTAACAACGGTTAATGATGTCATCCACTTTTAATAAATACACTATACATATTTTAGTACTCATAATTTCAAATTTTTCTATCATTGTTTTTTAATAACATCATTATAAAATGAGACCTAATTTTCCGAAGACGAATTTTCCTAGAGCCGTAGTTTCTACAGACCTAAATTGTTTTCCTGTGAATTTATCATATTTTATTATATCGACATATAAATTTTACTTCATGATTAGTTATTCCAAATTGCATGAGTTGAATAATGGATATAGCCAATAATACTTTATACAATGATAATAATCTTTAATATAGCGATTTTTATCTTTACAGGTTTACTAAGTATACGGCAACACGGATTTTAAGGTTAGAATTTTGAATGGCAACACTGCTATGTAAATTTCATGCTGTTAGTTATTCGTTTTCGGGCTGATAAATATTTATTATTGACAACTACACGTAACCTATTTAAGCGTTGGAGATAGATAGGTATTAAATAACATCTTAATTCTGTGAAATATTTATAGTTATTACGAACGAGTGAAGGTGTACCGAACTAACTAAGCAATTATTCAACTAACTACCTACCTAATTAGTTAGCTTAGGCTTACCGCTTACGAAGTTACGTCGTCTCCATAAATAGTAGGTAGCCTAGCTAAAGTTATATAACCTTAGCTTCTTTGTTAGCCTGATTTTTTGGAGTATTTGTGCTTCAAGTAAATTTATTTAGATATACAATAAGTCAATAACTACTAACTAGCTAGTTACTATCCATTATTGTGATTATCCAAGCCTGCTCATGAATCATGATTACCGTTTACAAGGATTTAACATTGAATCTAATGTAAATAGTGATTGGTGAGTTTGTAAAACATTTCTTGTTAGCCAGTCTGCAGAATGTGTCTCTTCTCCCGCAGAATTTTTTTATTTGTGAGACAGTTACTCTCTGTCGTCTTAAGTCTTTGACTATCTGCTCTCACTCTCAGCCCTCAGGCCAGTCTGGAAAATTGCTTAGGCTAACAGATGAACTTTAGGTATAAGCTAAATGCTGTGGATTATACAATTTTTAGCAATTTACCATTAATTTTTGAAGTCATTATAACTCCAACAGACTGCAGGAACTGGTAAAGTGTTCTCTAAGAAATCCTCTATTTTGGCTTCTGTTCTCAGTAAAATACATGTAAGCATAGCTGCATATGAGGAAATTAAGGATTGTTCGCACAGAAAATGTTAAAAATGTCCCATATTCTGCAGACTGGCAGTGAGTCCAACAGAGTAATTAGTTCATGAGAAAGCACCTATTTTTCCAGACTGACGAGTCTCAGGCCTCGTCTCTCAGTACCAGATTCAGAATCTCCCGCAGCTAAATTAATGGCCAGACTGGAAAACATAAATTCTAACAGAGTTACTCCTAACTTCATGCATTCCCATCAGTGATGTTTATCATCACAACAAGCCCAATTATGAAGCTTAAATGACTTTTTTTACATAAGTTTTCACTGCGGAGCCAAGTAATAAAGCATGTCCAAACTCGCCATTTTAATGGCGAGTTTGTGACAGTTATTTTGAGCCCTTCAATTGCAAATGGCGAGTTTTATCTATTTTTCTCCTATGCTACAATGTTATTTTGGAGAGAATTTATGAAAATTTGATCATTTTGGAGAGAAATTGTTGAATTTTGGAGAGAGCTGGAGAGAGAAATGGTGAGTTTATGAGACATACTATTTTACTTGGCTGCGGAGTTGAAATTTATAAAATAATTTACTGATTTCTTCATTTTTTAGGGTTAAAATGAGTAATTTTTCTTCATTCTAAATTCCTAACAGAGTTACTAGTCAATCTGAAATGAGTTATTATTCCACTCTGGATTAATGGTAACATAGGAATTAATGAGAAATAGGGTAGAGGCACCAAATAACGGCCAGACAAGCACATGCTATCCTGTCCAGCTTCCAGGCTTTTCTGCTCATATGCTAATTGTCGGATTTCTTTTTCTTTGCTACTATCGGACCAGTCTGTAGAATGTGTCTCTTCTCCCGCAGAGATTTTATTTTGAGAGAGTCATTCTCTGACTCTCAGCAGCAGATTCAAAATCTCCTGCAGCTAAATTAATGGTAACATAGGAATTAATTCAAAATCTCCCGCAGCTAAATTAATGGTAACATAGGAATTAATTTAAGATCTCCCGCAGAGATCTCCAATTTCTAAAAATTCAATAAAAAACTCCCGCAGAGAGTTTTGGAAAAATGTTCCATATTCTGCAGACTGGCTATCGGACAGTCTTAGAACAGAGGAACAAGAAGAGGTGGCCGTCTTTTAGAACAGATGATGTGCAATCAGAGGAATATCATGCTAAAATGTTCTTAGTTTGTAACAGTATATACTGAAAACCGGCAGATAATTTGATATGACGGCAACTGCCGCAAATCAAAATGCCGTCATATAGTATATGCCGGCACTTGAAATGCCGGTTGCCAAACATGCCGTTAATTGAAAACATGTAAGGTTGTTATTGTATCTCCGGCATCGTTAAAAGGTTAATAATATGTAATGTATATAATATGGAGACTAAACCATTTATAATCCTTTATTATCATTAATAGAACAAAACAAAGTTTAGATTTATAAACAATAATATTCCTGTACAATAATTCATCTACTGAAAACTTGTCAAAAAATCAATTAGTTTTTAGTACAATCTGAAGAGAAAAGTATAAACCATTGGATTAGCTATATTATTATATAGTAGAAAAACAAATTGATACTATTCCATTTGCTTGAAGATTTTAATTTTAATTAATACGATGAGATATAATTTCTTATTCTTCAGACAGGCATTTCTCACATTGGAAATAGTTTTCCTCATCGTCGAAATCAAAGTTTTGAGCAACGAGATGTGCCCTAGGAGTACAGCTTATATGCATTTTCATATGACAGATGTCACATTGAATCCACTTCTGATTAGTGTTACCTGCTACATCTTCATCGTAAGTGATATCACAATATGCACAAATCCACTTGGTCAAACTCTTCTTCCATGCTGGTTTGCTCAACACACAAATTCGTGCATATTTCCCACTTACAACACTCATCTCCGGGGCTGTGGGAGCCTTCCTCCTCTTGTACTTCACTTTACCTGGGTAGAATTGATACATGGAATCACCATTTGAGGAGGAAGTACTAGGAGCTGTAGTGGCACGTGAAGTATCTGGACCACATGTAGCTCTTGCAGTTGAAACTGTGGTTGATGATGAAGCCGTGGTTGATGATGAAGCCATGGTTGATGATGAAGCCGTGGTTGATGATGAAGCAATGTCAGTTGAAGTTACAGTTGATGAGGGAACAAAGGTAGTGGATGATGAAGCAATGGTTGAAGCAGACACCGAAGATTCACGGCCAACGACAACTGAAGTGTTTTCGATAGACTGGCCATCAACTTCCTGAGAGATGATGGAATCGATGATAGTTTGGTTCCAAATACTGTCTTTGAAGCCAACGAAACTTCAATCATCTAAAATATCACCAACCACCTCTTGGGCACTGGTTGATGGTACTTCACATGACAGAGGAGTTACGATGGTTTCATCAACAGTAAATGGTTCGATTATTATTCCATCATCTTCCACGTGTTGCCTTGGTGGAGTTTTTGACATCATAAATACAGTCGGATCTTCAACAACTCCATCATCATGTTCCTACTGTTGATTATTTTCTGGAGGAGTTGGTGTCTCAATAGCAGTTGCCTCCAGAGACAAATCTTCTTCCACTATTTGCATTGGCAAATTCACTTCTGCTCTCTGAACTATTGATCTTACCATTGAATTAAGCTCATTGATGCTAAGTTGTTCATTGAGAGCTTTAATAACATTCTCTTCACCAATAATTTCTCTGATGCACATATAAGCTTCTTTGTAATTTCTTGCTTCTACAACACGCGCCTCTTCTTCCACTTCGACATCATCATCTCCTTCTACTTTCATTTCCAGACACTTTGAGAAATCAACAGCTTCAACGTTGAATGGAAATATTCCTGATTTCCTAAATCCATTTATTATTGAAGAAGCTGCAATTTTCTTCACAACATTGTCCAACATTGGTGCCCCATCTTTCATAGCAATAAGGATACCAGGATTTCTTCTCTGCCATTCTATCACCTCCTCCCTCCAATAATGCTTCATTGGACGAAAAGGGCCAATATCTGCCGGTTGAAGCATGTGTGTGGTATTGGGGGGTAGAAGGTACAGGATGATCCCGTGATTTTCACATAAAACAGATGTCTGAAGAGTGACATGTGTTTTATGTCTGTCGACAAACAAAATCACTGGCCTGGGAATATTGTTCTCATTCAACCAATCTTTAAATGGGTTCCCAATGAACTCATAAAACGCCTTCGCCGTCATCCAACCTGATTCAGTTTTGCTTTGATGAAAGCGAGCAGGAAGATTTGCAACTATTTCTGCAGGGAGACGTACATACGGATAAAAAATCGTAGGGGTGACTGTTTCACCAGCAGCATTATATGTTCCGAGGAATGTAAGATTGGATTTTTCTGGGCCAGGGGCCACTTCATAAACATTCTTCCAACCAGTTATTGAAATAACTTTTCCTGTAGGCGGAGCCAATTGAATGCACGTCTCGTCAGTATTATATACACGCCGTGGGTCACTAAGTGCCTCTGTTGCTCCTGGAATTTTTGCAAAATTACAGATAGCATCTCTAAACCATTCTCTGATTGCGGTTTCTGTCACTCCTGCTCTCGCTTTCGATACCCGCTCTGGAGTTCTGAAGGCAACTTCCTTATTCCGTTGCATGAAAGCCTGTTTAAGTAGAGGCGTGCAATAAGTTTGTTAAACAAAGAAAAACAAAATTAATTATTATGAAAATAGAATTTCTAAAATTAATTGTGTACTTACACTCAACCAATTTTTCCCTGGCCTTCCATCAACAAAAGGTGTTTTTCTGGTTGGATCCTCCTTCATTAGCATTTGGACGGTATTTAGAAGAACTCTTTGATGCGTTGGCGATCCTCTGAGTTGACCTGTATTAACCCAGCTAGAAACGAAATTTAAAAACATCTCTAAGTATATTATTGTTATGATAGAAGAAGGTATATAATTATAAATGAAATATATATCTTACTTGACCAGTTTCTTCTCTTCTTCTGCAATTAAATATGGATCTCTGCCAATTTTCTTCCCCAAACGGTATTTCCCTCTTAATTTGTCACCCAAAGTACTACGGGGAATACCATATTTCTGGGCAGCTTTATTAGCAGAAAGCTTCCCAGATTTTATTGAAGCCAAAGCTCTATCAATTGCTTTGTCATCATATTTGCACATTTTTTTGGACCCATGATAACGTGATAAATAATATATGTTTCAATTGAAGTTATTTATCTGTATAGGATTCAAATAGAATCTATTTATAATATATATATATATGGTAGAAAGAATATTTGCATCAATTGACGGCAAGTTGTCTGTTTCAATTGACGGCAAGTTGTCTGTTTCAATTGACGGCTGCTGCCGGTTTATGATTCGTAGAATCTAATAATAGCAGCAAATGAAATAACGATTCTTATATAATAATCATGGAATATATATCAATAAAACAATGTCATTCATTTCATTACATATATATTTGGTATATATTATATAAATAAAGGTATTTACAAAGGACTACACTAATAATTAATGTGAAACGGTTTACAAGACACTACTACACATGTCAATGCTACAGGACATCGTTTGAACCTCCTTTCAGATAAACTTCTGTTTTTAATAAGTATGTTTTTTCGATGGTATGGACATAATAATAAGTAATGATTGATTTAGTATATGAATATTATTTTATTGCAATAAATTATTCCAACTACAGAGATTTATTGAAAACTTCTATATGAACCGTAATTTATCAAATGACGGCATGTTTGCAATCTTGAAAAACGGCAGCTGCCATCATTCCATTTGGGGAATTAAATGACGGCAATAAAGAAAACGGTTTATTTAGTTACTTAAACAACATATATTGTTTATTTAAAGCAATAATCGACATTATTAGAATATTAGTTACTCTATAATAATCACATATAAATTATTTTTGCATTTAAAACAGTTTTTCATGAGGACAGACCAAGGCACCACACTATATACGACACAGTCAAACAACAACTGAACCTGACACCGATCTTTTTGGTGGATATATTTTTAATTATTCAGGGTAACTATAAAATAAGATTTGGGGAGATTATAGATTCCGTGATATAGATTCTGTTTATATTCAGTGTAGCACGCTACAGTTATCTTGTGAAGAGTTATGTCCATTATTGTGTAAAAGTTGCCGTCTTTTGGACCCCAGCCGTAAATCGATGCCTCTACCCTAGCTGCTAACATTTTTATCAATTTTTCTAGTCCTCCAACATTTTTCCAGTTTCCCCCCCCCAAAATTATTGGTAATATAGGAATTAATAGCTAAATATCCTCCGACATTGCCAGTTTCCCAGTCTGCAGAATATGGAACATTTTTCCAAGACTCTCTGCGGGAGTTTTTGATTAAATTTTAGAAATTGGAGATCTCTGCTGCCAAGTAATAAAGCATGTCCAAACTTGCCATTTTAATGGCGAGTTTGTGACAGTTATTTAGAGCCCTTCAAATGCAAATGGTGAGTTTTATCTATTTTTCTCCTATGCTACAATGTTATTTTGGAGAGAATTTATGAAAATTTGATCATTTTGGAGATAATTTGTTGAATTTTGGAGAAAGCTGGAGAGACAAATAGCGAGTTTATGAGACATACTATTTTACTTGGCTCTGCGGGAGATCTTGAATTAATTCCAATGTTACCATTAATTTAGCTGCGGGAGATTTTGAATTAATTCCTAGGTTACCATTAATTTAGCTGCGGGAGATTCTGAATCTGCTACTGAGAGTCGGAGAGTAACTGTCTCTCAAATCAGAATCTCTGCGGGAGAAGAGACACATTCTGCAGACTGGCCAGTTTCTATTTGGTGCACCGTGCAGTGAACTCCTGACTTTTTCAATAATCTGAGAAATAACTGCCAACGTTTTTCATCAAATTCTCTAGTCCTCCAACATTTTTCCAGTTTCTCCTCCAAAAATTAAAGGTAATATAGGAATTAATAGCTAAATAGTAAATATCCTCCGACATTGCAGGAATTTTTTATTACGAGAAATTGAATATCTCCTGACACCAGATTGTATTTGGTGGTAAATTCCAAGGATATATCAGGAGATATTCAATTTCTCTAATGAAAAAAATTCCTGCAATGTCTGAGGATATTTAGCTATTAATTCCTATATTACCATTAATTTTGCCTTTTGGGAGGGGAAACTGGAAAAATGTTGGAGAACTAGACAAATTGATGAAAAATGTTATCAGCTATTTCTCAGATTTTTGAAAAAGTCAGAGGAGTTCAGTGCACCAAATACAAACTGGTCCCGACATATCATTGGAATTTACCACCAAATACAATCTTGTCACAGAGATCTCCAATTACTAAAATTCAGTCAAAAACTCCTGCAGAGAGTCTTGAAAAAATATTCCATATTCCAAGCAAAATAGTATGGCTAATTAACTCTCCATTTTTCTCTCCAGCTCTCTCCAAAAATCACCAAATTTCTCTCAAATGGTCAAATTCTCATAAATTCTCTCCAAAATAACATTGTAGTATAGGAGAAATTTGGATATTTCTCGCTATTTACAATTGAAGGTCTCAAAATAACTGTCACAAACTGACCATTAAAATGGCGAGTTGGGACATGCTATATTACCTGGTCCATATTCTGCAGACAGCAGACTGGTGACATTGCAAGAATTTTTTTATTAGAGAAATTGAATATCATTATATCTCCCAATATATAATTGGAATTTACCACCAAATACAATCTGGGATGTTTTCAAATATAAATTCTTCACTAGACACTAGGAAGTTAAATTTCTTCATTGAAGTGTCTCGGACAAAATGCCAATCTGTATTTGGTGCACAAAATCCCTCTGACTTTTTCAAAAAACTGAAAAAAATTATTAAAAATCCATCAGCTGCCAGCAAATAAAGCATTATGACTGATCTAGATTCTACCAGCATTTTCTCAATTTATCCACTTCAAATTACCAAGTAAAATAGTATGTCTCATAAACTCTCCAGCTTTCTCCAAAATTCACCAAGTTTCTCTCCAAAATCCAGTCTGCAAAAGATGCATGAAGATGTGAAGTACTGAACCAGTCTGTATTTGGTGCACAAAATTCCACTGACTTAGTGAAAAAAGTTTTAAAAATATCCACCATAAATTTTTCAGTAATTTAGCTAATCCACCAACATTTTACCCATTTTTCCACCGAAAATTAATGGTTATATAGGAATAATTAGCTTAAAATCCACCGACTTTGCCGGAATATTATTTTCAATGGGGAAAATTCCACCGACATGTCCGTGGAATTTACCATGGAATACAGACTGGGTACTGAAGTTTATCCGGCGACTTTTGAAGCCTAGAAATTAGTCTCCTGAATTTTCTGGCGACAATTTCTTAATTAATTCCTATGTTTACATCCAAGTAAAATAGTATGACTAATAAACTCTCCATTTGTCTTTCCAAAAATCACCAAATGTCTCCAAAATAATCAAATTATCATAAATTCTCTCCAAAATAACATTGTAGCATAGGAGAAAAATGGATATTTCTTGCCATTTGCAATTGAAGTGCTCAAAATAACTGACACAAACTTGCCATTAAAATGGAGAGTTTGGACATTCTTATAATTATTATCTGGGAAAATTAATAGAAACATAGCAATAAATCCAGACTGCAGGAACTGGTAAACTGTTCTCCAAGAAATCCTCTATTTTTGCTTTTCAGTACAATACATGTAATCATAGGAGGAAATTAAGGATTGTTTGCACAGAAATTGTTAAAAATGTCCCATATTCTGCAGACTGGCAATAAATAGCTAAAAATCCATCAACTTTATCTGAATTTTATTTAAAAAAAGAAAAAATTCTGCCAACAGGCAACAAGTCGGTGGAATTTACCATGAAATACAGTCTGGCTTACATGTGGCAATTTTGATCCATTTTCTCACTAAACTGGCGACTTCTGCCACACTATGAAACATAGCCTGTTTTCGGCTTGAGCCCCAGACTGCAAAATATGGAACATTTTTCCAAGACTCTGCTGGAGGTTTTGATTGAATTTTAGAAATTGGAGATCTTTAATTAATTCCTCTGTAACCATTAATTTTGCTGAGGGAGATTTTGAATCTGCTGCTGAGAGTCTAAGAGTAACTCTCATAATAAAATCTCTGCGGAAGAAGACACATTATTCAGACTGGGGCCCGGCCCATTTGGTGCACTAAGTCGATGGATTTTTAGCTATTTATTCCTATGTTACCATTAATTTTTGGTTGATAAATTAAGAAAATGTTAGTGGATCAGCCAAAATATTGAAAATTGTTAGTGGATTTTTTTTCAGCTTCTTTGAAAAGTCAGTGGGATTTTGTGCACCAAATACAGACTGAGTCCCACAGAGATTTTAATTTGAGAAAGAGTTACTCTCAGCATCCAGCAGCAGATTCAGAATCCTGCAGCTAAATTAATTTTAATGGTAACCCTGATAATAAAGCATGTTTAAACTTGCCATTTTAATTGCGAGTTTGTGACATTTATTTTGAGCCCTTTAATTACAAATGGTGAGAAATATCTAATTCTGTATTTCCCTATTCCATAGATTTTATCCCCAAAATGACCAGAATCCTCCAAAATGTCTCAAATAGCAATAATTACATGTAAATGTAGGTATTAATTAGGAAATTGTCTCTGATATCTTATAAAGATATATTTTCTCTCAAAAAAAAATCTCCCAATATCTTTGGTCACATGGACTCTTTACAGACTGGTTGGCAATTTCTTGTACAAAAATGTCTGGTCACTGGTCAGCAAAGTTTCTCAAATTCAAACCACTAAATGACTGAGCACTCTGACATTGGACAATCTCCAAAAATTTTGTTTTGAAGACTATTTGTCTCAAAATATTTTCAAATATCTTCAATAATTACATGTAAATATTGGAACTATTATTAAT
Organism: Caprella mutica; assembly: GCA_947561585.1. Lineage (NCBI taxonomy): Eukaryota > Metazoa > Arthropoda > Malacostraca > Amphipoda > Caprellidae > Caprella > Caprella mutica. Next base: position 768,323 of record CANNZV010000422.1, read on the forward strand.
TATTATTAGTCATCAAGATGCAAAGATCTTTCAGACATATTTTCCTGTTAAAAATGTCTGCCTAATATCCCAGCCTGTATTTTATGGTAATTTCCATTGACATGTTGGAGGATTTTTTCCCCTTTGAAAATTAAATTCTGGCAAAGTCTGTGGATTTCTTTAACATTTTCTGTGTAAACAGTCCTTAATTTCCTCCTATATTTACATGTATTTTACTGATAACAGAAAGGAAGATAGAGGATTTCTAGGAGAACACTTAACCAGTTCCTGCAATCTGGACAATTTATTTTTTGGTAGATAAATTGCGAAAATGTTGATGGATCAGCCAAATTGTTGGTAGATTTTTTCAGGTTTTTGAAAAAGTTAGTGGTATTTTGTGCGCTAAATACAGACTGGCATAGATCTTTGGCAACATGGATGGACGTACTTGGCAGTCTGGTATATCAAGAGAAGCTCTAAACATATCGTAATTTATGAATTTTTCAAGTGTTTTGAAGCCTGTCTGCAAAGTATGGGATATTTTTAACACGCAAATAATCCTTAATTTTCTCCTATATTTACATAAATTTTACTGAGAACAGAAGCTAAAATAGAGATTTTCTTAAAGAACAATTTACCAGTTCCTGTTGTCTGGTTTTGAAGCTCTAATCTTTATTAGCTTTTCTGTGGTTTTGAAGCTGATGTTCATCATGCCGAGTAGAACAGTGTGGTTCATAAAATGAACCACCTTAACTCCTTGAAAAGTTTGTTGCTCTATAGCAGTAATACTTAGAATAAGCTTGATTCAGAAAATTATATATTTTTAATGTATCTCATTTGTATTTTTATATTTTTATCAATAAAGATTGAAGATTATTTAAATTGTAAATTAATCCAAAAGCTTCTAACTTCTCATAATAATTTTTGTTTAAAATTATCTTTCAACACATTGACTGTTATGTGGTATACATTTGCACCACAATATTTTACTGATAGCAATATGGTGCTATTATTCCATTATTAATATTTAAAACCTGAAATAAATTGTAATATTTTAATAGTTACACATAGAACTAATTGGCTCTTCTGCATCTGATAATTTTAGTTCTTCTTATTTATTTATATATTTAATACATTAATATCTTCTTATACAGATTTATTATGTAGCAGTTTTTAAATTTTAGAATTTGAATTATGTATTTATTTGTGGAATAAAATAATAGCTATGGAAGTGTCTACTGGTAGGAATTATGTTAGCAACAGGAAAAAAAATCTAGATAACCCTTGGATCACTCGTGAAATTGTAGCTGAAATAAAACAGAGAAGAAAGTATAACAAAGCGCACAGAAAGGCAACTGATGAGGAAGATAAAAAGAAATGTTTTGATTTGTATATGGCGCAAAAACTTAAGGTTAAGGAGTTGGTCAGAGTAGCTTGTGAAAAATATGATGAAAGAAAAGAGGAAATGGATTTGGCCTTTAAGGTTTGTAGCTTTGAACCTGCAGATATCTTACATATATTGCTTTCTTTTTGCTCTAATGTTGCCACCAATTTGTCTCTGGTTTCTCACAAGATTAATCTCTAACAATTAATAATGGTTACAATTTTAAAGCCATCATCACTTGATAACAGAACTTTATTATTTGTCTATCTGTATAACCCTACTCTCATGCTTGATGAATAATTATAGGGTTATGATCTTCATCTGTTAGGTTTTGAATTTTTGTGTCAGGCTTCATTTACTAGCTATCACTTCTTTTTTCTATCGGATTTTTGTGTTAGGTGGTTTTTTGGTCTTAATTTATCATCACCTGCATTCATGACCATTGTAAGCAAATGGTGGTAGGTGACTTTGGTCATGGAACCACTTTCTTTTCTGACAGCTGTTTTAAGGTCCATTTTAATGTCAGTGATGTGGCCTTTGGTCTCAAAATAGACTTCAATTCCCCTTCTTAATTAAAATTTTGTCCTTATCTTTTGCATGTCATTGCCTAAAAATCATGAAACATTTTCAGAAGTTGTTCAAGGGTTGACAACTAAGAATGAATGACAATATTTTTTATTGAAAAACAAATATATGTAGCTACTGTTAGCTAGTGAAAATATTCTATTTATGAAAATGGGCAGATTCCATTAAACTAACACCTTTGGTTATATCTATGGTTATGATATTCTATCAATAGTTGATTAAAGAGTAGCTATCTGTGAAAATGTATTACTAATTTGAAAAAAAACTGAGTAAAGAAATATTTATATAGCAAGACCAATAATTTAATTGTTTTATGTATTTGTTAGGCCAACATTCGAACTGTGTCCCCACTATAGAATGATGGTCCATCTATCTTAAGATTTTGATGTTGTGCCGATACAAAGCATATGGCTAAGAAGTTTACTAGTGACTTAGGAATCTAAGTGCTTAGAATTACAGTATGTTTTAGAGTATGTTATTTACAGCCTATTTTGGATATTCAATCAAATCCTATTGCACAATGTTAATTTTGCTAAAAAGTTGACTTCATGTTGTTCTCAATACACATAAATGTCATATTCATTGTAGCAGAGACTAATTCTATCCACTTCTCACTCTTCACTCTCTCCTTTTTTACAGAAAAGAGTGGCCAGAAGAATGAGGAGAGGAGGAGGAGGACCTCGTGGAGGTGGAGGAGGCCCACGGGGAGGTGGAAGAGGTCATGACATGCCTCACTATGAGGAAGATCCAAACTGGTGAGTAACTCTTATATATTCAGTTATTTAATCTGTTGACAATTTTGATTATGTCTTCCCTCCATATAGTATGTTCTGATTCCTACCTATACTTTTTTTTAGTTTCTTTTATATAAATTCTTGATTGTAGTTCTGTTTAGTGTCAGGTTTAACTTTCTTTTGTTTCATAGCTAAATAAAATTAATGTTTCAGATAGTGTCCATGAAACTATGAGACAAATCTCCACTTCTTGGGCAGATACAAATTTCAACTAATCTATCTTTGTTTCCACAGGAGACCTAGAGATAATATGAGAGGCAATTTCCGTGGCAGGTTTCCCCGAAGCAGAGGTGGACCAATCCCCAATCTAGGTTCTTCATTTGTCCAAGACCCAACAAACTCCCAGATGACTAATAATCCAAATATCCCTCTGTCAGTCATGGGTAACTTGCAGCAAACATTCTTTACTCAAAATCCTAACTTGATGCTAGATGGACCCCCAAATAGAATGGGTGGTCCACAGTCTATGCAGAGCGGTCCACCTCAATCTATGCAGGGTGGTCCACCTCAGTCTATGCAGGGCGGTCCACCTCAGTCTATGCAGGGCGGTCCACCTCAGTCTATGCAGGGCGGTCCACCTCAGTCTATGCAGGGCGGTCCATCTCAGTCTATGCAGGGCGGTCCATCTCAGTCTATGCAGGGCGGTCCACCTCAGTCTATGCAGGGCGGTCCACCTCAGTCTATGCAGGGCGGTCCACCTCAGTCTATGCAGGGCGGTCCACCTCAGTCTATGCAGGGCGGTCCACCTCAGTCTATGCAGGGCGGTCCACCTCAGTCTATGCAGGGCGGTCCACCTCAGTCTATGCAGGGCGGTCCACCTCAGTCTATGCAGGGCGGTCCACCTCAGTCTATGCAGGGCGGTCCACCTCAGTCTATGCAGGGCGGTCCACCTCAGTCTATGCAGGGCGGTCCTCAAAATATAAATGGCAATTTCGTGAATAGCGCAAAGAGCTTCCTAGAAAACCAGCAAAGTGTATTGAACAGTGCCACTTCCCAAGCTCCTAGTACAGAAGGAGCTGCATCCAGTGTTGTCTCTTCAGCACCTAGTTTATCTGTGGCAACTTCAGAGGCTGCTTCTGTGGATAAAGATGTCATCATCCAATCTATTGAAGAGTCTACCCTAACTCCCAAGCAGAAGAAAGAAGCTGAGGCTAAGGCTGCTTGGGACACACTCCACCAATATTGGCAGTTCGTGCAGGACAATCCCTACGACTTTGATGGTTGGACGTACCTCCTCAACCATGTGGAGACTATGGACAACATTGAAGCCGCCAGGGCTGCTTTTGATGGCTTCCTCCCTCTCTACCCCTATTGCTTTGCCTACTGGAAGAAGATTGCAGACATGGAAGGCTCGCATGGCAACATGGAGAGGAGGTTGGGGGTGCTGCTTGAGAGCACCCGATGCATTCCCGTGTGTACAGATCTGTGGCTGCCTGCCTTGCAGGGCATGGCTGATTATGTCAAAGAGCAGAAACTGGACAACAAAGTCATGATAGAGTGAGTTCAGATCTTTAAGTTGTATATATGATAAAATAGTGACAGTACCTACTTTATTGAATTAGGAATCTCAAAAATACTAATTTGTAGTTTAATTCCATGATCTTACTTTACTCTTTCCCTTCCCACAGTACAATAAGTGACTGCATAGACAGTGTGGGTCTCTCCTGGAGAAGTATGGAAGTGTGGGACTACGCTATAGAGTACTACATCAGCAGAGATGAACTGCAGACAGTTGTCAGTATCTACAAGAAACTCCTGTCCACTCCTACCAAGCAATACAATAAGCACTGGGACAAGTGAGTTCTCTTAACTAAGGTAGACTCTCTCGGTTATCAAACAAACACTGAATGCCTTTTATCTCGCCATTAATATCTCCATATATCAATGATTCATTATACTAAACATACTTCAGCATTTATTGTAATTTTTGTTAGTGATCAAGTTATTGTGCTGACAAATTAGGATAATTTAAAAATCATTAATTCTTAATTATTTAAATGCATCTAATTTGACTGTATGTGTAATATTTTAGCAAATGACTTCACTACATTTTACACCTTTAATTTGTTGCCTATTTTTTCTCAGGTTCTTGGAGTTGGTTCGTGACAATCACCCCCAGGCTTTGTTACCCCCTGAGGAGTACGAGGAGATGCGAAAACAGTGCTGCGAGGCCCTTGCCATAGAGTACAGTCCTCAGGAAGCTGACGTCATAGAAATAAAGTCTAAGAACAAAACTAAAGTGAGTCGAAGAATCAATTAAAACATTTATAAGTTTATAACTCAATTTCTACTTAATATTAACTGCTTTTATTGTGTTGCACATGAGGTGGACTCACCAGAAATTAATTTCTGATAAAAAGTCCCAGCTAATCAGAATCATCATTAATTATGTTCTCAAAACTTCAATTATTAACTTATATAGCTAGATCCCTTTTTATACCCAATAATTTATTTTGATTCAAGAAAAATTGAATATCTAATTTTTTTTAATGGTTTCGATTTTCTTTACTCGGTATTCATGAATACTTGAACTTTCTTTTAATGTTCATATAGATTTACAACTGCCTTGCTTCAGTAATGTCAAATTTGTTTTATTTGGGTTTTCTCAATTGGTCTTGTTCTCATTGCAATAAAAATAGGTTTACTATATGGCCAATTCTACTAACTCCTAATTCCCTCCCCTAACCAGTCAACAGACAAGGTGACTGCTGCAGTGAGGGAGAAGCTGGTGGCCAGTCTGGTGCCTCTCCACGAGAGCAATGAGAAGAATGTCAACAGACGCTGGAAGTATGAACAGAGGGTCAGTGTTTCATTTCTAGGTTCTACTTTTAAAGTAAAATAGCTAGTTGCCTGACATCTATTATATAATTTAACCAGTACACTAATCAAAGAAAAAAAAATTCTAGGGTATAATGGATAACAAACAGTTAATGAAGGATATTTCTTGAAGAGATTACAAAAATATATTTATTAGCAAATGATTTATAATAGCAAATTAATTCTTCTATATGATTTTTTTTAAATAGTCTCTTAATTTTTCTGGATATTATTATCCACCATTTAATTTTTAAATCATTTTTATCTAGGTTATTCATTAAAGATCAGTAGCTATATCTGTTAAGTTTGAATTTGTTATAGCTAACATGTTTGAAACTATTTAGAACATGTTTGAAACTATTTAGAACATGTTTGAAACTTGTGAGAACATGTTTAAAAATTGTGAAAACATGTTTAATTTTGTGAGAACGCAATTGAAACTTGTGAGAACGCGTTTGAAACGAGTTTACAACTTGATGGAATGCATTTTATCCCTAATTTCCTGTTTAAATATTTTCACCACAGATCAAGAGACCATATTTCCACATCAAATCTCTGGACAGACGTCAGTTGAAGAACTGGAGCGAGTACATAGAGTTTGAAAAGAAGGAAGGAGACCCCCACAGGGTGATAGTTCTTTTTGAGCGTTGCTTAGTGGCCTGTGGTCAGTATGAGGAAATTTGGTGTAAATACGCACAGTACATGGAGCGTCACGTCGAGAAGGTAGTCAACGGAGACTTCAAAGAGAAAAACATTGAAGAGAGTGATGAGCCCAGTGAAAATGTAGTGGCTCCCGGTGGCGATGAAGTAGCAGTTAATTCTAGTGAAAAACAGTCCAGTAGTGATAACAGTTTGAATAATGGCGTCGGTGTAGTTTCAGATGCCGCAGTCAGGGATCCGAAACACGCCGAGTCTGCCAACGCAGATGTTAGTGCTAAAGACAGTAGTGAGGTTATAAGTGAGATTCCTATGTTAAGTACAGATCAAATAAAGAGTGAACCTGTAGATGATGTGATCTGTGACTCTAATCCTAATGATACACTTACAGATAATGTCTATAGTAACTATTATAAAAATGTGGGAGAGAGCAGGAGTCTCTGGACATACGGGGATGTCCGTGGGTACGTCACCCACGGTATTTCCCTGGTGGGGAGGGTCTTGCACTGCCCCCAACTCACCAAAGAGTGGGTGTACAATGAGGTCAATTGGGAAGATGTGAGGCAGATATATCGCAGAGCTGGGTGGATCCACTGTGCCAGTAAGCCTATGGTCATGATGCAGTGGGCTGAGTTTGAGGAGAGTAGAGGTATGTGTCAGTAGAACTAGTTAAGGTGTATTTAGTACAGGTAAGTGTCAATACAACTAGTTAATTGAAGTAAAATATAACTACCAGTAAAGTAGCTACAGCGTGCTCCGTTCCATTCAAATTATTGAGGAAATATTCCCTGGTTATTCGTATGCTGATAAAATAGAGATTCATAAACAGTTATAGCTACAGCTGATAATTTACTAAATCTTGAAAAAATTTAAATTAATCTTTGGATAGCTGAAATCCAACCGTATTTATCGCTACAAAGTTCATAGAAATGCTTATTGTAATAAAAAAGTTTAAGTTATTCATTTTAGCCGATGCAATAAGTTGCCATTAACAGCCAGTGCTCTGTGGCAGTCATTTTCAGCTGCTATGCAGTGCTTTTTCTCTTACCACTTTGGTGTGAAGACCTCATTTTTATCCCCATGCAAATAAGAAATATTTCCACAATTATTTGAAATGGAATAGCACAGTCTACTCTTTTGGTATGTCAAAACAGAACCAAAAACTTTATTAGCTACTTGCAACACTACTTGTTGTCGAGAATTATTTTCGTGAATGACTAATAGGTTAGAGTATATATAGCAGATGTGAATTAAATACCTCATTAAAATTTGAAGAATTTTTATTTTAAAAACTCTGCTATATATTCATTGTGGAGATGGTACTTAAACTCTTTATTTTTTTTAGGTGTATAGATTTGGTGTATAGCTGAACAATGAGTATATTTTTTTAAGTTATAACCTATTGGAATTTACATTTTGTATTTAATTTGATATGATAGTGGTTTCTTTACCCTATCTAGTTACTATTTCATTTTGGCAACTAAATTTTGCTCCATTTCTTATCACCTCTTCATTTTCCTCTTCTACCAAGTCCTGCTTCATTACTCCTAGAAAAGGATGAAAGAAGAATTTAAATGGAATAATTAATAAAATATTTGTTAAAATATGAATTTGACATTACATCTCATGACTCATGAGGAAATGAAAATTAAATATAGCAAATGGTTACACCACTACTCTTAATTGATTATTTGCACGATATCTGATGTTAATCATGCAAACCCCATTGTACTAACTACTTAAAAAAGTAATTAGCTAATTACAGTACCATCTCCTCACATACTAGCTATACAGGGTGACCCACAAAAAAGTGTACCTAACTTAGAATTAATATAAATATCTTATTTATAAGTAGGTAGTTGAAAAATGAGTTGAAGTAAATGTAAAAATAAGATTTTTTTCATGTATCCATTCTACCACCGTCATTGCATAAGATTGTACGTGTACGATATTTATATTAATTAAAACTTGTGTACACTTTTTTGTGGGTCACCCTGTATTTAGCTATAGAGTTATCAGATGACTCCACATTCTCCGGCATATAATTAGAAATATACAATAATTATTATTGAAGTAGTTATTTCAATTAGTATCCTTGATACCTGCAGGTATACTAATTAAAATAATGAGGTAAAATGTTAAATACATTTAACATTTCTATAGTTTTTTATTTGTGTCCAAAAATGTGAATCAATTTGATGACTCTGAACTTAACCACCAACTTTCTAAACATTGAATTAGTTGCTAGCGTTGATTATTTGTTTTTTCTCCCCATCAGGTGACTTGCCCACTGCCCGTCAGCTGCTTGCCAGTGTAGTGGCCAAACATCCCACTCACCTCACAGCCAGGTAACATTGCCTTCTATTAACAATATACCACTATTTTGTACATAGGTCGAAAAGAAATTTCTAAAGGTCGGATTGTTTCATAGTCTATGCCCACTTTCTGAGAACTGCGAGTGTGTATGTTATCCTATTCTCTATATTATTTCAATAACAGTCACCTGTTGAAATAGTGTTACTTCCTATTGTTTTTAATATAGAAATTGTAGCTACTCTCCTAATCCTCATCAATTTCATAAGGTGTTCCATTATTGACCTCTTGGTAGACACAAATCTCTTAGATGTCAATCATGTCATTAAGCAATAATAATAATTGTATTAAAAAACATATAAAAACTTTCATATTTTCAAGCATAGCATATAGGTAGCCATAGATAAAATACTACAAATTACTGAAAATCAACTATTTTTTTTTAATAACTGCAGACCTATCTAATGCACCCATTTCCCCTCAGACTGTCGCAGGTGTCTATGGAGAGGAGGGCCTGTGCCTTCGACAAGGTGGAGGAGTTGTACAGAGAGGCTCTGAGTACAGTCACTACCCCCAGGGAAAAGAGTCTCGTGTCACTGAAGTATGCAAGGTTTCTCTTCAAGGTAAGTAGCTACTATATAATATCTTGTATGTTATAACAACATGTTTTAATATAGTTAAATGAGTTGTAACAACATGTTTTAATATGGTTAAATGAGTTGTAACAACATGTTTTAATAAGGTTAAATGAGTTGTAACAACATGTTTTAATATGGTTAAATGAGTTGTAACAACATGTTTTAATAGGGTTAAATGAGTTCTAACAACATGTTTTAATATGGTTAAATGAGTTGTAACAACATGTTTTAATAGGGTTAAATGAGTTCTAACATTTTCAAACTTTTGATGCCTAGCAGCATATTGGATTGAATGAATATAGTGTTTGAAATAAAGATATTGTTAGCCTGTTAGGTAATATTATTATCATCTTTCTTGAAATTGTTTCAGTACTTTGTTGTGCAAGATTGTAATTACAAAGCCAATTTTATGTCAATTGTTACATAGCTGTTGTCTTTATTACTAAAGCTGTCTTTGTGATTAAATAATTACCTGCTTTTCTATCAATAGTAATACAGAATTCTCAGTAGGATGTTCATATTGTTATTGTTTTTAAGGTACGAGATAATGTGGATACGGCTCTAGCTGTCCTAAGGAAAGCTCTCAAGTGAGTAGTTATTTATCCCTAACTTACTTAAACTTCAACTACTAATTAGCTTATCGATATGGATTCTACATTTATAAACCATTAATTCAAACTAGAAATCAACCTTTGCTAATATATTCAAACTATATTTCCTAGTCTAGAATTGTGATCAGAATAAATGTATTACATTGCTAAATAGTGATAATCGAATATTGTAATTATTAAGGTAGTTCAATCTGTGTCTCATACAATCTCTATAAACAGTTACTAACTATTGTTCTTTGCTCATCAGGAAAGATAAGACGAATGTGTATCTGTACCAACACGTGTTTGACTTCTGCTACGAAAAGAGACCTATGGACTCCAGAGGTGTTCTTGCCGCAGTGATGCTAGCCCTGAATGCCAAGGACCTGCCCTTGCAGGAGAAACTATGGTTTGCAAAGAAGAAACTCTCTTTCCTGACAGAGCATGGCACCTTAGAGCAGACTAGGGAGAGTAGGAAAGAGGTTGATAAACACCAGGCACTGTTAGACGCACACCTAAAGGTATGTGGTGCCTAGAAATCTATCTAATGTAAGCATTATTAAACTTGCATTTGTAACAAAAGAGGTTACCAAGGCTACTAAACCCATCAAATATAGTCAAATTACATAGTTTAAGTTCCATTTTATTTATCATTTTCTGTTACAGGAATTAAAAGAAAAGGAAGAAGCTGAAAAGAAGAAACAAGAGGCAGAAGAAAAAGAAAAGGCTCTAAAAGAAAATCAGGAGAAGAAGAGTAGTGAAGCAGGAGACTCTAAAGCTACTTCCTCTTCAGATCAAAACAAAGCCAATGCTCCCCAGCAGCAGCAATTCCCATCCCCCTTCATTGGACAGGATGGCAACATTGCCTTCAACTCATCAATGGCTCCCTCCAATCAAGGGCCTGTGCTTTACAACATGACTCCGCCAATCAACATGGAGGAAACTAATTTGAGTCCCGAGGAGATGGAACTGCAGAAACAGATTCAGAACCACAAGAACAGACAGTATGAAGATATGCGACATGGGAGAGGGCCTATGAGAGCACTCGTGTCTCAGCCCCCTCCTGGTATGATGATGGATTTGGGGCCAAGAATGGGTGGGCCAGGGTTCGGTCCCCAGGGCTTCAACCCCAACATGATGAGAAATATGAACCCACGTATGTTCATGCAGCATAACAGTCCTCACAAGAGACCTTTCCCTCAGGAATTCAGGTGAGTGTCTTAAATAACTACATTCCTTTTGATTGAAATTCGATAACTTTAGCAAAAACTTCATCCAGAAAAAGAAAAATCAAATATGGAATATTAGTCTGTTGGCCAATATCTTAATATAATTTAATATCAATTCACTCCAAAAAAATCAGAGTCCTCTCTTTATGGACCTTCCTCTTAATCGTAATTGTTTATTTTTCAGAGATGGACCAGATGGAGGACCAGATCCAAAGCATCCTCGCATGGTCAACAATGGGCCTGGACTGTCTTTGGGACAGGGGAATATGGCTCAATTTGATTCGAATTATACGGATCAATCAGGACCATCTGCTCCACCTAGTCATAGGGCAACATTTGGGTCATACGGTGATGGTCCCACGCCCTTCTCTAGGATAGGTGGTCTGAGGGACATTCTCAGGCGCAGACCCAATGGTAACCCTAATCAACACCCAGATATGCCTCAGGGTCCGCCACACCCTCCTATCAACAATTTACCCATGAGACCTCCATTTGCACCAAACATGGACCCTGGTGGTCCCAGACCTATGGGACCAGGTACAGGACCTATTCCACCCCGTGCCTTGCCTATAGACCAGTCCAACGAGTGTGTGAATGTACCAGAGTGGCTCATCAAAGAAGGGGGAGAGTTGCGGCTCTCCTCAACCCCAGCTGGGAACTCTGTGATCAGATACTGGCCCACTTACATGACCATAGAGGGAAGTCAGAAGATGTTCAACGTGCTGAGGAAACACACGAAATGGCACCAACACCGCATGAATATTGACGGAGAGACCGTTAACGTACCTCACCTCCTCTCCTGGGTAGGTCCTTGTGACTATGACTACAAAGGCATCAACCTCACCAAGAATGACAACTGGAGACCTGAGATTGTGGATCTCCTCCACCGTCTGATGCAGTACACAGAGCACCAGTACAACAGTTGCTACATCAGCCTCTACAGGAATGGACGGGACCACTCGCCCTGGTCAGCTCATGACCACCCCGCCCTCAGGGAGAAACCTGTGGTAGCTATCATCAATCTGGGGCAGGCGAGGAGCTTCGAGATGCAGAGGAAGGATGGAAGAGGGTACCTCAAGTTCCCACTCTTCTCAGGCAGCTTATTACTGTTAGAGGGAGCCATTCAGGAGGACTGGGTGGAACAGGTAACATTACCTTGATATTATTTTATCAGCTATATTCTAAATAGGGGAAGTTCTCAGTTATAGATTGGTTACACATTTTCGATCATATAAGAGAACTATTATATGTGGACCCTTCTGCTAACTTGGAACTTCCCCGTATGTCTATATATTTATTTATATGAGATCATCTTGGTAGGTACTTTTTAATAGTGGAAAAACACGCCAACATTATTTATAAATCCATCTGTAGTTAACTTTACAATGCTCTCTTCCAGATCCCTAAAAACACAATGATATCCCAGGAGACGATGCAGCTCACCTTCAGGACAATGTTCATGATTAAGGGACTCACAGTGTGAAGATTAAGGACAATGTTAATGATTAAGGGCCTCACAGTGTGAAGATTAAGGACAGTGTTCATGATGATTAAGGGCCTCACAGTGTGAAGATTAAGGACAATGATCATGATTAAGGGCCTCACAGTGAAGATTAGGAAAATGTTAATGCTTAAGGTCCTCACAGTGTGAAGATTAATAAGATCTAATATCGAAAGATAAGACTTTTCATTAATAGAATCCACTTGATTCTTCTGATTGGTAATTCACTTTATTTCGGCACTTTCATCTAGGTGAGGTCTGGACGATTTTATTAAAAGTTTCAATAACCAATCGTTTCAATTTGTTATATAACAAACAACTGAATTTCCATATATTAACAGCTAGTAATGTTGTAGGGTAACTTAAGAAGCGTCATTTGCTGTAAATTGAAATGTTTTAAAGACTGTAAATATTTAGTAAATAGCAAAATATTATCAAATCAATATAATTACAATAATTTTGTAATAAAATATGGACACATACAATTTTGTATATGTCACTCCATTTGTAGGTAATTTAGGAATATTAATAAATTCAATGCAGTAAAAATTAATTTAATTTACACTGATCATTGTATTAAGGATAAGTTTCGAATTATCGGACGGTTCAAAATTTCTGATTACCTAAAAAAACAAGTTTATAATTCGTATTTAATTTTAGTTATAATTTGTTATTTAAATTCTTAAAATTGAATTAAGATAACTAGTTAAACTACAATTGTTATACTTTCTTATGATCGAAAATGTAGAACCATACGATAACTGGGAACTTTTCTCATATTCAATGTATTAAATACATATCTAGTTTGAACTGCACATTAAATATTATTTGGATTTTTTTTATGATGACATATTGCACTTTGACACGGAGTGCAACACATTCGTACAAATATACAATCTAAAGAAACTTTACTTTCATTACTTTTAACCCCTACTAAATGAATTAATTCACTTTAATCCGCAACTGTGTTTTGGTGGTGATATTCTATTAGCAATTATATGGTTTGGTACAGATGAAATGTATGTTTCTTTCCGAGTGTATGAACATGCCTTTACTACGTTTACCTAATGCTACGAAGAACAAAATATCTTCGTTTGATTCAGGATACAGTAACATAGGGTATGGTAATCAGCTGATAGAATCTATAGTTTGACGTGACCACCGGATGACTGGAAATGGCGACTCTGACCACACTTTGAAATATGGGAAAACCTACTTAAACTTAGCACTTCTAAATTTAATTTTTTTCTGATCAATTACTAACTAGGAATTGGTTAAATAGTATTACATTATTTTTTTCCTTATTTGTTATTCATAGGAACTACAATTTAGCAGTTAACTAGCACTACTTTACGCTCCTAGATAGCATATTTTCAAGACCCTAATTCTTATAGATAAGTTAAAGAAATTAACAATAAAAACACACCTGAATTATATCTATATATTCAACTTTGAGGTTCAAACTCCATTTTCGCTTTTCTTTTGTACGAAACCCTTATAAAATGACTTCAAACTTCTTGATATTTACATGCAAATACGAGGAATTATGGGCCGCTCGGTCACAAACAAGGAATGTGTTGTTGTGGTGACGTCATATTTTTGTGTCGTCTGCTAGGTACTATACCCGATTATGTTCCTGTACCGTGGTTTAATTAGCCAATTTTATGGATTATTTCAAGTTACGTCCAAATTTGTGCATTAAGTCACGTTAGAAATTTCGGTATGCAAATGAAAGTTACATAATATAATTTAACAGACGCAATGTGTAATATGACATTCCATGTCTGTCTACAATTAAAACTCTTTAATTAAATAAATAGTTTATGTATTTAATGAAAATGATCAACTTTTTTAATGTGTTATTCAATGGAGTACTTCTCAGTGACTACATTTGCCAACATTAGTAGCTAAAAAGTTTAAAATATTTTAACAAGAGTAAATCTTGGCACGTAGTTTTTCTTCATAATTAAATCCAACAATCATTATTTCCCGTAGTTTCTGTACTATCTTTTAGGTAGGAATGACTTCTCTGGTTCAGAGAGTAGGTAGGTTAGCAGTGGAGACATTTAGGAGAGACACTAGGATCAATGGAGGAGTGAAGAAGAAAAGACTTACTGAACTGGAGGTTCTCATGGCTAACATTTCTTCCAGTGACCTCTCTATAGATCCTGCATTGCTCAGTGGACAGGTAAGAAGTATTTTCTTATGTTTAATTAGGGCATTGATATTAATCTTTAATGTACTGTTTTACTGGAGTTGTATCTTGGTGAGCACTAAGATACAGTTAATAGAAGACTAGCTATCTTGGTACTATTTACTAATTAATTATCTAGGCTTTGCCGCTTGCATATTGATATCCTGAGATCAAAATTGTTGAAATTGAGATGGCTAGTCTGCATCACCAGACTACAGGAACTGGTAAAGTATTCTCCTAGAAATATTTCATTTCACCTTCCGTTCTATGCAAAATAAATATTTGGCCAGAATATTTTCTCCGATTCACGGATTTATTTAGATAGCCTACGTAGTACGACAATTATCAAATTCACTCCATATATCATCAATCTTCTTTCAAATTACCTAGGTATCTTATAGTATGTACAGTGGTGTGCCGTACTGCCTGTCTGCTAAGTGTGTCAAATCTGTCACCAAGATTTTATATTTCAAGACTATTAGTCTCCAAAAAAATTTTATTTTGTCTCCAAAATGGCCCAATTTCTTCAATATGTCTCCAATAATATTATGTAAACATAGGAATTAATTAGAAAATAGTCACCAAGATCTTGTTTTGATGAATTTCCCCTCCAATTTGAATTTAGTCTCCAAAGATCTGGCCGTGGTGCGCACTGCGGCCTGCGAGTGCGCCGCTCAGCTTTTGTATAAGTTATTTATTCTGAAGTTTTAGTAGGAAATTTAATGTAAATATATCTCAGGAATTAAATTAAAATTGTTCAGAACTTCAGAGTCTTAATCGGAGCAACAGTAACTAAAAGCCCAAGTAAAATAGTATGTCTCATAAACTCTCCATTTGTCTCTCCAAAATTCATCAAATTCTTTCCAAAATGATCAAATTTTCATAAATTCTCTCCAAAATAACATAGTAGCATTGGAGAAAAATAGATAAAACTCGCCATTTGCAATTGAAGGGCTCAAAATAACTCACAAACTCTCCATTAAAATGGCGAGTTTGGACATGCTTAATTACTTGGCTAAAAGCTGAGTGGCGCACCACATTATGGCGCACTACAATATGGCGCACCACTATACATTCTTCAATCAATGATTTGAACATAATTGTCTGTTATGTAGTTTGTTATACTGAAAACTTCATGATTGTTTAATGACCTGGCAGGGGGGGGGGGGGGGGTTCGTACTATACATAATTACATGTACCCAGTCTGCAGAAAATGTCTCTTCTCCTGCAGAGATTTTAATTTGAGAGAGAGCTACTCTCCGACTCTCAGCAGCAGATTCAGAATCTCCCGCAGCTAAATTAATGGTAACATAGGAATTAATTCAAAATCTCCCGTAGCTAAATTAATGCCTGGTAACATAGGAATTAATTAAAGATCTCTCGCAGATATCTCCAATT
The DNA here is from genome assembly GCA_947561585.1 of Caprella mutica. Classification (NCBI taxonomy): domain Eukaryota; kingdom Metazoa; phylum Arthropoda; class Malacostraca; order Amphipoda; family Caprellidae; genus Caprella; species Caprella mutica. Next base: position 784,402 of record CANNZV010000422.1, read on the forward strand.
TCTAAAATTCAATCAAAAACTCCTGCAGAGAGTCATGGAAAAATGTTCCATACTCTGCAGACTGAACATGTACTATAACTGACAGTTTTATTTACACCTCACTGACCTCAGACAGAAAGTTTACAATAGTTACCCCATGAAATAATAATTATTAGTTTTCTATGAATTTTTTTATTTTTTATTCCAAATTAAACATCTCAATCTAAGAATTAAACTGTATAGTATAAACAATGGATTCAAGTACAGTCAGTCATAAATTTGATAACCTTCAAAAATTATGAAATTCATTCCATATATCATTAATCTTCTTTCAAATTACCTAGGTATCTAATAGGATGTACAGTGGTGCGCCGTAATCTGGTGCCTCTCAACTTTTAGATACGTATCAATTGGAGTGACCTAATTATGACTGGTGGTACTTGAATGATTGAATCCAATGTATATACTACACAGTTTAATTCTTTGATTGAGAATTTGAGATATTTAATTTGGAATAGAAAATAAAAAACTGCAAATGTACCTTTCCAGACCCTCAAACTTAATCTAACCTATCGGAAACCTAATTGCACTATATCTCAAGAACGAAACGTTTCCACAACAAATTGTATTTGTGAAAAACATCTTTAAATGGCTCCTTTTAGGCTTTTACCTATAAAAAGTGTCAAAATAACGAAAATTTAAAGCACAAATTTACCAAATGGCTAGTTTCAGTAGTTTGGACAGGCTTTATTACCTGCCAGATTGGTTAAAATGAAGATAAAGGTGCACTTAACTTCTTAACCCTTTAGCGACCAGGTGGACACTTGTGTCTCCTTTCATTTAGTAGTCCCATGGGACCAACTGGCCACATGTGTCCTCTTCAATTTTTTTTATAAATTATAAAAAATATCTCATCAAATGATTTTTATATCTTCACTGATGTCTAAACTCAAAAAAAGTTATTGAATATTATTTTCAAAATCAGAGAAGAAAAAAAAGTGGCTCACTAAAGGGTTAAGCTTCGACTGAGATCATCAAAGCTATTCTTCCTTTTCTATTACTTGTATTAAATATTAAAAAATAATAAATATAATAAATAGGAAATTAGATAGAAATACTTGCATTGACATTTACTTATTTAATAATTTTTATAATTTCCTTTTTATTTATCCTAATATTATAACATGATTGTTTTCTTTTATAACATTATCGTTATTATTCAATTAATAGCTTCAATTAAATCTGTGGGCACAGACCAAAGTGTTTAAAGTAAAGTTAATTATCTGTTGATTAGACAAATACCAAAACCAATTTGATGATTTCCCAATTCCATGGAATTTCCACAGGTCCAGCTAGTAATAATTATATAACTAGTGTACTTGTTAAGAATAATGTGTTCTCAATTATATCACTATCAATATTTGTGTAATTTAACTCTTCATCCGTATGTCCATGCCCTCATATTTAAATGAAGCTATTAATTGAATAATGATGAGAATATTATAATTAAATCATATCTCATAGAATATATAAATTTTAAGACAGAGGTTGCAAATAGTTCTTTAAAAACTTACACTGTAGATTTTAAATAATTTCTAATTCAGCTAATAAAATCATTCATACTAATATAAACTCGTATTCATGCTAGCTACCACCTGTTAACATGTAATATTATTCAAAGTATGACAGACCACAGGCAAATAAAGATGATCAAACAGTGCTTCAAATTATCGTTTTTGTTTAAATCTTCTTTATTTTGCCAGAAAATGAGATATAAATGTGATAAGACTGCTAAATTATAACTAAGCAATAAGTAACTATGATACCTAACACATTTTTTTATTTAATTGCCCATAGCTATTTAATAAAATTAACAGGAAAAGAATAGCTCCTGAATAATGACATTCCTTTACCAAAATGAAAGTTAGATTTGTAACTTCATAATTATTGTATACTTTTTGATTTTTCTAATATTGTGCATCCAATGATATAACTCTAAACTTTCCTTACAGTCTTACTTCACATTGTTAGACTTAGGCCTATTCACTACAATTTATTTTTATTTCATAGTTCATTTTTTTTTTTTATTATACAGTAATATTATTTTAAAATACTAAATACAGATTATGTCAAATAATTGGAACTTCAACCAATAAAACTCTTTAGCCTGCAAAATATGGATCATTTTTCCAAGATTCTGAAAATTTGGCAGTTCAACAGAAATTCAGTTCAAAAAATTGAATCTGCTATTGAAACTCTACCTTAATTCAAAATCTGAGAGTCTGTAACCACATTAGACGGAGTGGTGCTGAAGATATGTTTCAAAAATATTATCATATACTCGTAAGACAAAGGATAAAAATTAAAAAACCTGGATGCTAACTATGCTTTTCCAAAAAATTTGTTGAATTGCTGTGAAAAAATAGAAAAATACCCTCTTGCATCTAAAATTGAATATATTCAGTTAAATTTTGTATGATTTCACATGAATAACTTCAAATAAGTATTAACATGGTAGCTATTAGCTAATCAAGTAAATTAGGATTTTATTCTAGATTTAATGCCATAATATTTTTTCTGAAGTTTTATATTTTAAAATAATTAGTTTTATCCCTATCTTCAACAGGCCAGAGATGGAAGAGCTCCTGTGACTTATGTTCTACTCTATGAAGACTGCGATGTACAAGTTTGTGTCTTCATCTTGAGGAATGGAGTGAAAATGCCAATGCACGACCATCCTGGAATGACTGGTCTGCTTAAGGTACCATATTCTTTTCTTTTTAGTGCCACTCACATAAATATGAATGTTTTATAATTGCTTTGAATAATTTTGTTTACCTTTAATTGGATTTTAATTTGATGATTAAATTAATTCAGATACCTAGGTATTCTATGTAAGATGACCTCAGAGTTATTGTACATACTACATTTTCTATCATGTAAGAAAGGAGTATGTAGTGATTATTATTTAACTCTTAAAATATATTTTTTCTTATACTATTGAAAATGAGATACATAACCTGGTTACAATATGTTCATGTAACTATTTCAATATATCATTTCAGGTTGTCCATGGTAATATACTAGTCAAGAGCTACAGCTTGACCGGACCAACTTCACAATCCGGAATTCAATCAGCAGTGAAACACGATCCTGTTCCAATATCGTCAACCAGCCAGCCCATTTCTCTCACTCCCGACAAAGAAAATCTTCATGAAATATGGTCTGTGGATGGTCCTGCTGCCTTTTTAGATATTTTATCTCCTCCTTACGGTGTTGACAACATTGAACATTGTGAAAGAGATTGTCATTATTACCAAGAGGTTGATCCATGGAAATTTGGAATATCCAATTCTTCCTCCAATATAACTTATTTACAGCAGATTCCAGCACCGCGTAATTTTTGGTGTGATCAGGCTGAGTACAAAGGCCCACCTCTTATGGGCATCATTCGCACCAAATAGAAACGGACATTTATTTTATTTGATATTCTAGAGATGTTTGATGTGTTTTCAATTTAATTATAGTTTGAATTTTCTTTCGTGGAATTCGTACCAGTTTATTTTATAGTTAGGTAAACATATTAGTCATTTTTCTTGCTTAGTATGTTTTTTGTGATATAAAAGTGAATTGTGAAGAATTATGAAGTTGATCAAATATATGTTAAGTTTTTATCTAAAAAAAAGTTCTGTTACTTAAATTTGTTTCAGTTAAATTAGCAAACTAGTTATTTTGCAACTACCAATTGCTATTTTATATTTAAAGAACTCTTGGATTTTTTTTCATCATACCTATAGTAGTTAATCACTAATTATCATTCACTCTCTAATATTTTATTTTATAACCCAAGATATTTGAGAAAGGGCTGTACTGATACTATCGGTAGCTACTCGTTATATCTGCTATTTTATTGGTATCGGAATATTGTTGATATTCAGGTAGCTATCGGTATCGGTAGATTACCAAAAGCCAAGTCTTGGCAATAATTATACTATCATTACTGTGACGTCATGGATAAACCCATACGGTTAATGATGACGTAATATAGTCTCAATAAAATGTAAGAGTACAGAACTGGGAAAGCCAGTCCACATACTGGCCACCAAATGTGATCTCTTGGTTTACTTTAGATTTACCCTAAACTGATCATCCAGTGTTAATTCAAAACACTATAATTACTTTTACTCAAGTCATTATGTGTAGCTTATATTCTCTGACTTCATAAGTTCTACACCTAGCTTGGTCTTATTTCAGGGAATTAATACAATAAAACTACTAAATGATAACTCTAAAACACTGTGGAACTGGAACTGAAACTTGGTCGGTTTAGGCTTGTTAGCGCCACGGGTTTCACCCTCACCTTCCTCCGATAACCTTCCGTAGGGCCGTCACCCTGCCAGCCGTTTCACACACCTCACCCATCTCCCACCCTAACACTCCATGCCTCCTCCAGAAATGCACACAATCTCCAAGTGTCCCGCTCCCCAAAGCACCTCATTTACCCCATCGTCCGTATTCCATGTCGCTCTCTCACTGCCTCCAGACTCGGACACTCGAGTATAAAGTGCTCCAGAGAAAGAGACTGTACTTCTTACCAAGTTACTACACAAAGACATCACTGTAGTACCACAGCGTTTATAACTGTTGACTATCTAGCAACGGTGTAGGAGGGGTACTGGCTTTCCCAGTTCTGTACTCTACATTATATTGAGACTATATTACGTCATCATTAACCGTATGGGTTTTTCCATGACGTCACATTACAGCCCTAGTTTTAAAAGCTAATTGTTCCTAATAACTATAAATTTGAATTCAATTTCTCTTCTAGTTGCTATATCTAGACTATATACTCCAATATACCTAATCTACAGGGCCGTGATGCCTAAAAGGGCCAGTACAACTCTAG